>JBBIGA010000008.1:60701-70701 GCA_037576975.1 Alestes dentex | reverse complement strand
GACAGATAACTACTGACTTTTGATGATGAATTAAACTGAATTGATATAGTTCCTTTCTCAAACCTATGAACACTTTAAAATGCTTGCACAGATGATTCTTCTCCACTTAAAGTTGCCAGTCTTTTGCATCTTGTGGTGAACCTTTGTAGGTTGTCTTTTTTTTTTTTACTTAAATGTTGTCTATGATGCATCTATGCCCACTTCCTGACTGATCTGCTTGACAGTTTGTTTGTTTTTTTTCATGAGTACCACAGTTGATTTTAACACCCTCAGAGTGAACGCAGTGTCTTCTCCAGAAACCCCTACCCACTCTCTCTCCCGCCATTTCTTCATGTTCCCTGAGCTGCCCACACACCCACCTGAGCTGTTAGAGGCCACTGAATATAAGAGGCACAGGGGGACTGGCAGTTCTCATAGAGTCAGTCTCTGATTGATTCATTTTCTTTTTTCAGCCTCCTGCCTTACTGGCATTTGACAGTTTTTTTGGTCCTCTTGTTAAAAGAATGCCAACAGGCTCTAGATGTAAATGTCATATCTAAAATTAACTCTATACCTACTGTTGCTCTTGTGCTGTATGTATGAACTAATAGTGCAGTAACTAAGAATGTATGTTTATGTTTAGTAATGACTCCCTTAAATATGGGCACTAAGGAGCAGATTTTGGAAAAGAGGCACAAATGACCAACAATCTACAGCATGTCAAACTGCGCCACAGCGCTTCAGAGATTAGCATTTTTTGGTTTAACACTCTTAACCTTTTAGAACTAAAAATTAAAAAGTGGCTCTGCATATCTTTTTATTTTAGACTGTGGTTTGGTGATTAACTGATTGAAATACTCTGATTCAGCACAAACTCTGCATTAATATTGATGCAAATGGTATTTGAAAAAATAAGGAAATGCCATGTAGCGCTACTACCTAGCATGCTCGGGCACAGACATGGAGACGAGTCACAGTTGACACCCACCCCTCTGAGGAAACGGTGCAGATTTATTAATTCCGCCTCCACGTGCTTTCCTGTGGTCCAAAGCACGATCCGAGGTGCGGGGACACTGGTCAAAACCTGAGATGTATTTTTGCACACTTTTATCTGTGGCTGGTGGTCTGCTGGTTAGGAAGTTGCCCCTGTGATCGGAAGGACATGGGTTCAAATCCTAGGTACCCTTGAGAAAGGTACTGTCCCCACACACTGCACCTAGGACGCCATTGTCGCCAGCCCACTCCTACACTCAACATAATGTGTTAAATGCAGAGGACAAATTTCACACTGTTCACAATGTGTGCTGTGCTGTAACGTGGTGTGTTCACACATGACAAATGGTTCACTTTCACTTCACTGAAAAAATACAGACCCTAAAAATGTGCAAACAGTATAAAATAAAAATCAAATTATAAATGTCATTAGAACCCTATATTGTCTACAAATAAGCCTCTGTTGACTTTATATACAGATCTGTGATAACTCTTCTCAGCACTGTGAGTAGTAGTTCTTGCAGATGATAAGTATTGCTGTCTAGCCACATCACACTCCAGACAAGTGTCTCCAGCTTCATCATCACTGCCCTTGAAAAGCATATGTTGTATTTCAGAACTCATCTGCTGATGTCATCTGACGTTTAGAGGATTTCAAGTAATTCTTGAATTCAATGCTCACAGTTGGCCACCGGCCGCTGCTACGTCTGCGTTTACAATTTTGAAACAAAAATAGCACTGTAGTAGGGTCTCTAAAGATAAATTCCTGCTTGCTTGGATTTGCTGGATATTGTTGTTGTAAAAATAATGGTAACTGTAATCTAATAGGCCAGCAATTCAGTTAACTCTCAGATGTAGTACAGACCAGGGCACGGTTTTCAGAGGGATATACGACACGCCGTATTGCATTTGGCATATTGTCATAACTGCCTTGCAAGTTACTTCACTATTGTGGCTCAACAAAGTCACATTAGTCCCCACACTATGATATGTTTGGACGTAAAAGGTTAATTCAGTCCATGACTATCTTGAATCAGGAGCGTCTAATAAGGCGGAGGTCTACAATGCTTTGACCCACAATGACTGGAGTGACTGGTATTACATAAACCCTGTTTAGCGTACAATCTTTTTGGATGGAAACCTTTTCCTACTAGGAATAAGAATTAAAAAGAAAAATGTTTTTTTTGTTTGTTTTTTTTTTAAATGTTTGACATCTCGTAATGACTCTGTATTACATAATTAAGTATTAAGTAGGAATTAATTGGTTTGATAGCCATGACACCCATGTAAACTCTTTTTTTCACTGACGTGGAACCACATAATCATCAAGTCAGCATTTACTCTGAGTAGGTGATTCATTATAATATACTCCTCCCATTATTTTGTATATTGAGAGGAACAGGCTTACAAATGCAGTGAGGTAAAAACCTGAAATACCAGCAACTATGATTCCATTATGGATGCCTGCCTAGTACTGTCAAAATAGGGGTTGCAGTGGTACAAAATGATAGTAGATCTTCCTCCAGTATTAAAATGGATGTATCCTTAAATTAAAGCTGAGACCCATGTGTATCACATTAAAGTCAGTGTGCTGGAAATGCAGGCTAAAACATCTGACCAATTACTTCCAAACAGCGCCGTATATCACTCCTCACTCGTCCCTCCCGTCTTTGCCAGTTTGACTCTATGTCTGCCAAATTGTCTCTTTTTTGTCCTTCTCTCTTTATTCTTTCTCTTCTGCGCCCCTCCCTCATCCCTCTGTCTCTTTAATGGCAGTGCTCTCTCGGTGCCGAGTCATCGTTAGGAACCAGAGAGAGGGAGAGAGGGAGGGACAAAACAATAGAGGAATGCAGAGTAAAAGAAGGAGATGGGTTAGTATTATGGCCTGTAAAAGAGAGAAAGGAGAGGAAAGAATTGTAGCATACGTGGACATTAAATGAGAGAAAGGGGGGTCAGAGTGAACACAGCGTCTCATCCAGAAACCCACCCCTCCCTCCATGTTCACCGCGCTCGCTTTCCGCTCACGTCCGCCTGCATTTGCCCACGCGCCCGCCCGAGCTGTTAGAGGCCACTAAATATCTGAGGCACGGGGGAATTGGCTATCCTCAGAGATTCTGTACCCTCTCCAACCTCGCTCTCTGCTCTGTTTTATCAAATGCATTTATGAAGCCAAACACTTTTCACTCATGGGGTCGACTGATTTGATTTGCAATCCAGAGGGAGAAGAGATGAATCCATATGCCGTGGTCTCCAGAGCCGCCATAATGCTGCAGAGTCTCAGTACATGACTGACAGACATGTTAAAATTGTACACTTTGCATTCCCATGCTAAGAGTGCAACAAATTTTGGGCTTGAATGACAATTCATTATAAATATTCATTTTACCATATTTAAAGTAAAAAAAAAAGTGTTCCGGACAACAGTAAATAGCAGTTTATTTCATTATTAGCGGTTCACAACCTCCGGACTGTAGCACTCCTATCAAGGGTAATTAGAGTGAATGGGCATAGCGCATTGTTAACTGTGACTTTTGTAAATACCTAGTCTAATTTCCCTTTATTTCCCTATTTAAAGTAAAAAGAGTGGTCCAGACAACAGTGAAAAGCAGTTTATTTTGCTGCTATCAGCTAGCACCACATTATGCCCATTCTCTCTGCTTGCCGATGTTAGGAGTGCTATAGTCTAGCGGTTGCACAACTTTTACTTTACCATAGTTAAAGGAAAAACAAAACAGAGTCTACTGAACATCAGTGAAAAATGTTTTACTTCATGCTAGCAGTATTAATGCAAAAGAGTCTAACTAGGTTGTTCCATTAAAAACAGTTTAGTTTTTCATATGTGCGCTGCAGAAGTGCTGGAAAACTGTTCATTTTTACCATTCAAATAGTTATTCGAAAAAGTAGACGACTTCTTAAACAATTGTCATTTAGTCCTGGGATTTGAACCCACGACCTTCTGATCGCAACTCCCATCAGCTGCCTCATGTTTATTATTTTACATGTTTTAAGCACTAACCAGTGGCATATTTTATTTTTGTTTTTAAGCATTGCATGACTGTGGGGTCATTTTAATTTCCAGACACATGCAGTACTCTGGCTCCATGTTTAGCAGAAAACATACTTACTGGGCCCTCCTCCTGCTTGCTAATGTCTACTACTCCTTCCATATTGACTTACCGAAATCAAGCATTGCCCTCGTTCTACATGGTGCCATCTAGTGGATATATTAGATGACTAGTTGTCTATTCTGTGCAACCTGTACTGCATTTTTATTTCCCATAATTATTCACACAATGTGGGAATTGAAATGACCATTGAAAAGACATGACCAATTGTAGGCTTCTAAAAGTGCGAGGAAATGGAAAATCCTGAATGTGCAACTGCATTTTTTTTTTTTCTGTCTCCTCAATCTTTTTTGACCCAGAGCCAAAGCATTATCTCAAAATCCAATTATTTCCAAAGTAGATGTTGTTTTTTGTTATTGTGATGCTTTGTGCCCTTGCAATTATGGGCTAATGCGAAAACATAAGTCAATGCCAGTGGACACTTTATTAAAGGCCTGCATGTATAGGCCTTGATGTAAAGAGCTGGAACGTGTAATGATGAAATCAAATGCTGAGATTTCAGCGCTTTTTGGCTTTAATATTTCATATCAAGTGTTTTGCTACTTTTGAGAGTAAATCTGGCTTTTGCTGGATAGTACTAGCTTAATAAGCATTAAAGGTGGAGCCTATGGGAGGAAACTGCTTCCCATCCTGAGAGTAAAGGCCTAAATGACGTGTAACCTTTTGCCAGAGGGCAGGAGGGGGAGGAGGGTGTGTGAGGAGTGTGTGGTGTCATCCACAACGCTGTTGGCTTTGTGCATGCAGTGTGTGGTGTAGATGTCCATGACAGAGTGGAGAGAGATCCTGATGGTCTTTTTGGCTGTCCTCACTATCCGCCGCAGGGTCTTGGAGACCAAGACGGTGAAATACCCAAACCAGGCCATGATCCAGCTGTTCAGGCTGACGAAACTTGGTGCTCTAGACAATTTCCACAGAGAAACCATCAATGTTCAGCTGAGAGTTATGATGGTGTGCTCTTCTGAAGTCAGGAATTAAGAGCCATATTAGGAGACAGGTTGTTGGTTCTGCACCAGTCTGCGAGCGGTACAGCTGTGGAGCTGTCTAACGAGCAGTCTGCACGCTGTGATGAGCATAACAGAGATGCGGTTTGGGTACTGCTGAGTATAGATGGGGGTGAGGTTCAGCCCTTTACCTGCAAGTGATGTTCAGAATTGTGTGATTGTGCAGCTGGCAAGTAAAGCCCAATAGGCTTCTTCTCAGTTAATTCAAATATACAGTTTAGGCAGTGAAACAAGTATTTAGTTAACAGGTAGGTTTTGTTTGGGGTGGGTGAAACACGTAAAAGATTAAAACTAAATCGTTACACTCATCTACTGCTATTCCTCCACATGTAGATTTATATTATACATTACATGCTGACTTGCTTTTTTAAGTGTGGTTAATTTAAAGGATACTTGAACAAAACATACCTTTATCATTTTATCACTATTGGTTAGCAGCATATCAATCTGTTTGTTTTCTTGTAGCCTACTGTCAAGAAGCAAAGAACAGGTTTGGCATGCTTCCTTTGACTAGCTGAATGTACAGAAGACAGTTCAATCTACATCAAACTGTACGACTTTATTCCTCTCCGAATGGAAGCCAGCAAGCTCTTGATGTCGAAAGTGAAAATGTAGTCTTTTGATTTGTGTAGTTTGGAACAGGACATTGTTTGGGTGGAATGGATCTCTCTCTCTCTCTCTCTCTCTCTCTCTCTCTCTCTCTCTCTCTCCCTCTCTCTCCCTCTCTCTCCCTCTCTCCCTCTTCTATTTGTATTTTGCTCCTCTCTGCACTCTGTTCTCAGAAGGCCACTCTGGCTGTACTGGGACCATTTTTGCACTCTGCCACTTGGGCTACATTTCGCCCACGACTGTCATCTCCCCCGCTTTGAACTGCCATTTCCTCTTTATTTGTGTGAAGCGTTTGCACATCCCAAATGAAGGTTTTGGAGATGTTTGGTGTGGGTCCATCAGGCCCTGATCACAGAGTGTTTCTCCAGCACTGATGTGCAGCCACCATTTTATACCTTTTTGGCTTTCACACAACAAAAGCGAACAAATATCCTTCATTTCCCGTGACAGTTCTGCATTTCAGTTTCCTTTTAGGCACCCTGAATTGTTAATTTGTCTGTACTTCAGCTGGGAATGCTGGAACATTGTGCATAATGCGCACTGTGCACACTAATGCACATGATACAAATGCACACATTCAGGTCTACTACCCAACCCAGGCCCAGTGAGGCTTGACAAAATATCGGGTTTTGGGTCAGGCTTGGGCCAATTTTTCACATTCAGCATTGTTTTCTAGTGAGGGATTTTTATGGAGTAGATTTCATGCTTTCTCACGCATTTCACTCTCTCCTCCTCTCCCTTTCCCCCCCTCTCCCTCTTTCTCTCTCACTCACCTTTTCAGCCATGTGCACATGCACACTTTCTATTGCCCTCTCTTTCTCATAGCATTAACTGCATTTGACATAGCTCTGGAGTTTGAGGAGTGGGTGAATGTGAACCTCAGTGTAATCGAGGATGACAGGGATGTTTTGGGTTGGTGGAAAGGTCACAGCCAGTCTTTCCCTTTGTTTGTTAAGTTCTCCCAATGTGTGGTAAGCATTTCTGCAAGTACAGCAGCAGTGAGAGGAACTAAAGCACAGGAGGAATAACAGGTGATCAGAGGACAGTGGAAGCCGGTCTCTGCTGGGTTTGGTCAACAATTCTCCAAAAATATACTGATGATTAATACCGTACGTGTATTTCAGATGTACAGTTTACATTGATCCTGAGTAGGACTGTCACAAGTACTCAATTAAAAGTTACTTTTTTAGAGTTTATGTTCTTGATAATTTGGCTTAGTGATTACCTTGTGAATGATAGACAGGGTATCCACAGACTGAACATTCTCTACAAAGGGGAGCTATTAGCACACAAATCGTTTTGTGCGCACCATTTGTGCATATGTGTGTAGAGGAAAACAAGTGTCAGATAACGAATAGTCCAATAAATGTCGTTATAATAAATGCAATTGTATTTGTATGATCCACACCATCCTCATTTGCCCCTATCTGAACCATGGAATATCTCATGACCCTGCACTTCACAGCTTAATGCACGAGACCCAACATTTACCTCACACTAAATTTTCACATTTTCTGCATATTTCAGTCACTGAGGAGTAAAGACTATCATTCAGAGTGGTTTGATAGAAAGGTGCATTGTAGCCAATCCTACCGACTCGGATCTCTTTACAATAGTAGTAAAAGGGATCCCAGATTAAGAAGCCATTAGAATCATTTAAAGACTGTCCAACCTGAGGCGACCGAGTCCGTTTCTTTGATTGAAAATGTTTTCCTATCTCATGTCTTTAGTGTTTTTTTTTTCTGATAACCTATACATGAAGTGCTATATTCTCAGGGGGCCTTCCCTTGTCTGTTCTCACAGGTAGATATGCATCTTGCTGTATATGTAATGGACATTCAGTTGGAGTTATCTTTACAGAGTGCTACTCCATCAATAAGTGCTTCATTAGCCATTTGGACCACCTCTGCTCCTAAGGCAGGGGTAATAATTACAGCCGCGGCTCTGCTTGCAGCCATCGCAGTAGATAAATCAATCTTTAAATGGTTAACCCAGCCGAGGCATGAGGAGAGGAGCGGCGCTCGCACTTGGCTCACAAAACTGCTCTTAATTCACGGTTGCCGTGCCTACAGTTACCGTGGAGATGGACACTCGCACAAGGGCACAAATGTTGCGTTCCTGACGAAACGTTCGCCTCATAACGTTGGCAAACGCTCTTACTTAGGTGACTGCCATTTCGAGTTAAAGGAACATTTTTCAGCGTCGCCAAAAGAAATACGGTCTTCGGCCTTAGATCGACTACAGCAGTTTTGCTGTGTTTAACCATTTGGTTTACATTATTGTGTTCAATCACTAACTTTTTTTATCCAAAACTGAAATCAGAAGGTTCCCATATCGTGCCATTTCGGCACTTAGCATATTCTCCCTGAAATTATGTTTGTGTGCCATAATTCATCATTAAAAGACCATTTTCCAACCCAACTTTACCACTCAGAATCAAACAGGCAGTTGTTGTTTCTGTCTCTTTAAGATCTGTGATGGGTTGGCTTTGCTGCTTAGTTTCAGTATATGAGCTGTCTGGGCCGAGGAGTAAATGGGACGTTTTGAAATATAGTATATTTCACTCTGACACTTCAAAAAAGCAAGAGCGGTTTAGTAGGTGTTACATTCCCTCTGATCCGGAAAATAACGGCTGGGTCATACAGTGTTGTCGCATGAGACAAGCAAAGAGCCTGGATCATCTGAAAGCAGCACATTGTTCTCAGACCAATGCAAGAATTTCAAAAGATGCTGCTGCATGAATTTGCATATCATCACTGTCCAAAAAAAAAGGATTGGTAATTTTACAGGAGAAGACAAAAGCATTCTTACTCCCAGTGTAACTTATTGTAAAGCATTTTTATTAGAAGTCATTTTGGAGCATTTCTGGTGGTTCATTCATCTTGACGGTTTAACATAATGTAAAACAAAACTGCTGTGTTCAAATGTTGAAGAAATGTGTTAAAAATGTGTTTTTTCTTTGGATAGCAATGACATGTGAATGTCATTGTTTGTTACAGACCAGTTTCATGTTTTAAAAACTTTCAAGCAGTCTTATAACCCAGATCAAATTTGGTCAAATGTACGTAATGTACAACACATTAAAATGTTCAGGGTGTTCAGGGTGAAGCAATATAAAGTAGCACCTTACAGTAATGTGATTACTTTTTTATGCAACAGGTTAGTGTAACACATTACAGTTGAAATTCTTGTCATCACATAACGTCTATTGACTTAATAAGATTAGTGGGTCTCATGTCTTCAGAATTCCTAATAAATTACATGTACTGCGGTTGCATATTACTGTCTGTATAAAATAATATGTATACAGTAATTCTGAATGGACAACCAAGTTTTCCCCTCGGTACAGATTTATAAAGGTTTTATAGAGTAATGCAGAAGTAAAACAATGGTACGATTACTTTTTTAAGGAAACAGTAAGTAACATTTTGAGAGGTGTAATTAGTCATATGTGATGGATTACCTTTTAGTAAGTACTGCAACACTGAGGCTAGCTACTTTGATTTTCTGAGTGTTGAAAATATCTTTACTGGTTTCTCTGCCATGAAAAACATGATTTAATTGGATTGAAGTGCTGATTCAAGCCAACACAGGCGTGACCCAATACAATCGCAATTAGAGGATGGATGTTGCTGAGCTGGCAGGAACAGCAATCGACGCATCGATTCGACGAACGCATCGTTATGCCTCTAATCACCGCAGATATGACAGAGCCATATTTGCCGTGGCGCCGAGTAAACAGTAAACACTGTCGCGGTTGGAGGACTTTTGAGTGGAGGCCCTTCCACCCCCTGCGAAGCCGAACACCTGGAGCCTGCACTTCATTTGCACTAATGAAAGCTAATGCACTCAATTAGTGGAGTACACATTAGCAATCTGGGCCGCTCTGCTAGCAAGGCAGCATACCTATTCTTCATCTTCCTGCCTCAGACAAGTGCCCAGAGGCATCCGCACTACAATATTAACACACAGTCTCCTGCCGAGCAGAGGAAGCAGGACGGCTGTTTCAGCCAATTGTTTGCAAAAGCTGCTAGCAGTCTGCTACTCACTTTACCTCTTTCTCTTCGCCTCTTTCTCTCATTCTCTCTCTCGTATACTTCCTCACGGTAGACTACACGCACTCCCTGCAGAGACCCCTCTCTGTGTCTTTTTTCTGCATCTTTCTTTCTCCACTCCCTCAGGAGGACCTACTTACCCTGTTAGCTTTTTAGGCTAATTTCTCTCTCTCTCTCTCTCTCTCTCTCTCTCTCTCTCTCTCTCTCTCTCTCTCTCTCTCTCTCTCTATCTCTCTCT
>JBBIGA010000008.1:44576-60601 GCA_037576975.1 Alestes dentex | reverse complement strand
CTGCATCTTTCTTTCTCCACTCCCTCAGGAGGACCTACATACCCTTTTATCTTTTTAGGCTAGTTTCTCTCTCTCTCTCTCTCTCTCTCTCTCTCTCTCTCTCTCTCTCTCTCTCTTGCTCTCTTTCTCTCTCTCTCTCTCTCTCTCTCTCTCTCTCTCTCTCTCTCTCCCCATCTCTCTCTTTCTCTATCCCTTTCTCATGGTCCCTTTCTCCCTTTCGTTTGCCCTCTCTCTCCCCTTTGTCTCGCTCTTTTTTCTTTTTCTCTCATCTTTTTCTTTTATACTTTCTCTTATACCCACTCTCGCTGTAGATCCCCCCTCTTATGTGTATTCCCTGTATCTGTCTTTTCCCCCTCCCACAGGAGGTCCCATTTACCTTGTTAGCCTTTTAGGCTAATTAGCAAGAACATTTAATGCTGTTTCCCCCAAGCGCCGCTTCAGCGTTTTTCCTCCGGAGTTGGTGTTGCCCAATCAATAGCCAAGCAGGCGTGAGGCGTCGGCACTCTATAAAAGCGCTTTTCCTTGAAGGCAAATGAGCGGGAAGAAAAGCTAGCGTTTTGGCATGATAATGTCCTTCGTTCTTTCTTTTTTCTCCAATCTGTTTTATTTATGTCGCTTAAAATTCCTTCAGCAAGCTTTTCATGTCTTGGAAAAATAGATAGAGGAGAGGAGCGAGAAAAAAATCAAATCAGAAATCCTAGTCCTCCTCGCAGGACTCCCTTGTTTGCTTACTCCGGCCCTTATTTTTTCTTTTTTGATTTAACGATGCAGCAAGGGTACTTAGCATTTAGATGACATGTTTGAGGAGAGGAGCTATAGATCAGGCTTGCTGCGTGCACTGTTTCACAGATAGCACCAGCCTCCCTGGGCAAGGAAGGCAGACGGCTAGAATACCAACCATCCATCCATCCGCCAAGCCTACGGGCACTGCCAAGGCTGCTGTGAATGACAGCGCGGAGCCAATCAGCATGGATCGGCTGCCAATAAGTGGCTCCGAGGGTCATTGGCATGCCAACGAGTACAATCAGTCCAAACAGGTCTGTCGTGCCAAGATGCTAAAGCGCTGAGTGAGTGCAGGGATGTTAAAAATGTTGGACAGGGAGGTGAAAAGTTGGGAGCTTCCCTAAACTCCATACTTACACAGACATCTGAGAGTGAAAACTTCAGCAACGTCCATCTAAAGCCAAGGGAAAAGCCATGTGATCTCACACAGACAAAGCACGGTGCAATAATGGAGAGTCCCAGGGTAATGTTCAGTTTAATTTCAGTATTAATTACCACACTGTCTCCCACTTGCATGGGGAACAGGAGCTTATGGTACAAATCTCCTTGGAGAGGTGGAGCATCGCTTTATTTTCATGGATGATATACAAAGCCTACCAGGTCCACTCAGTGTTGGCAGCTTGTTAAGTGTTCCTCAATGTTCATGACTAAATACTTTTCTCTCTCCTGTGTTTCAGCCTCTGCCAAAGGAGCCGTCTTAAATTTGCTGAGAGGAGGTGAGGACATTTCTATCTTGCAACCACACATGCACAGACATGTATACATAAACCGGCCACTTCAGAAGAAACCTCTATCTTGGAGCTCCACTATGTTGCAAGGTGTTAGTGCAGAATGAATGGGGGCATGTTACACTCTGACTGAGTGAAATATACACTATATGGACAAAAGTATTGGGACGCCATTACACCAACAGGGTCTTTAATGACATTCCATTCAAAAAGACTGTAATATGGAGTTGGTCCTTCCTTCCCCCCTTTGCGGCTGTAACAGCTTCCACTCTTGTTGGAAGACTTTCCACAAGATTTTGGAGCATCATGAAGAGAGCCTTCCCAAAACTGTGTCACAATTCAAGAGGTACTATAGCAATGACATGCCAGAGCATTTTCACACACAAAGCAATACAATGGAAGTATATTTTAACAAAACAATTCTCCCCCCCTGGATGTTGTTCAGTCTGGCAAGATTGTCAGCTAATTTATCTATGTAGAGGTATGTACCTTGTTTTTTTTATTTTTTTTAATTTGTTTAATGATTGTTTAATGATTTTCATGGTTTAAGTGATACCGGACACCGTACTGTCTAATCCGGATCCTTTTCTTTTGTCTTCAGTTTAGGAAATGTAATGTATAAATTCCCCAAGCACAACACTGGTCATATTATTTTAACCATAAGTTATGACTGGACAGTACGTGTTTAGGGAATGTTTGTGCAGAGCTGGAACTGTACAGAGACTATAGCTGGCGGGACACAATCAAGTAGTAGCCTGGTGGGTGAAGCACTTGCCTGTAGCCCTGATGACCACGAAATTGCGGGTTAAACCCCCACTTTCTACCATTGTGTCCTTGAGCAAGACACCTAACCCTCAGTTGCTCCAGGGGGACTGTCCTAATACCACTTACAGTACATAATAGTACCTGACCAGTAAAAAGTCGTACATCTTTAGAAGACCTAAACTTGATATTTACAATAGTAAAAGTAAAGTAAAATCAGTATATCCAAAATGGAGAGAGTGGGCAGATCTTTTTGAAGGGAGGCGACACCCCTTTTGCCAAAACCCTTCACTCCCCAGCCTGCCGTACTGGTACACAGTTAAAGAGTGTAGCCCATCTTTTGGTATGTTAGTCATTCTCTACCTTTATCCATTTCTGTCAGTTTCTGTTCACAGAACCATTCTCTGCATTTTTTAAGTGGGTGGTGGACCACTTTCAGCCGTGACACCGACACCATCAACCCCCCCCCACACACACACACACACACATACACCCCACACACACACACAGCCCAGCACTGTTTAAACCCCCCACAACTGCAATACACCTCATACCTCATGCCAGTAGCACTTCCACTACCATGTTACCTTGTCAGTGTCACTGTGTTGAGAACAGCCCGCAAACTGTTCTGATGTATGCCGTGAAAGATTACACAGTACTATATCTTAGCAGATTCTAACAGTGTTTCGATGATGGCCAAATTCTTACTTGTGACCACTGTAGTCACTCCCAGCTAAATGTAACTTCATCTTCATAATCTGATGTTTTACACTGATTCAAAGTCCAAACTCTGACAGAAAACGAAAGCTGTTACGGGGTTATTATGCTTGTTTTTTGTCCACAAAAAATGAGAAATCAAATGAAAGACATTCAGGTAAGGGGTGCATTTCTGAATAATGTTTCTGAATAATAATAATCATCATCATCGTCATCGTCGTAATAAAAATGCTTTACTGCCGAGCTAAAACGATTAGCATTTGGTGAATACAACGTTTGAACAATATTACATAATATTGCATCACTTTGAGTAAAACAAGATATTTATGAGGATTAGGTCTGTTCTTGCTTCTGGCAACAAGAAAAACATCTCTGAAATATATATCAGTTTTTTTTAATTAACTAAAACTGCATACATTAGATACATTCGAACATTAGAATAACTTCATCTACAAAGGTGTGTATATATATATACATATGGGTAATATGTGTGTGTATATATATATATATATATATATTTATTTATTATTTATTTTTTTTAAACTATTATTTATATATTTTTTGTTCTTCACATAATCAAAACTTGAAATGGTTTATGGCAGTTAACTTTATTGTCTGCAAATGTAGCTAGGTTTTATTATGAGTGGCTGTATTTGTTTGTTTGTTTGTTCATTCATTCATTCATTTGTTCGTTCATTAAAGCTGTGCCCAGTACTCTCTTTAGACAGGAGTGTAGTGAGAAGGGGTGCGACTATAGAGGATAGAGTACAGATTTCCACCCAAGTACAGTGGAAATCTTATCATTTATCCAGGCAATTTTGCTCAGACAGGCCTGATTAAGCTGTCTTAGGAGGGACCTACCTGCTTGGCGGAATTACAGGGCAGCCATGAGGCACGGCTGCACTGGGGCTTGCACAGATGAAGGGAGGATATGACCGTTTGGGACGTGACCAGCAGCTCCAACGCCTCGGGCTGCTCGCTGCAGCAGCGGCTATGTCTAGGTAGTCGCACCCCTTCAGCAGTAGAGGGAGGGAGGGAGGGAGGGAGGGAATGAGATGCAGCCATATTTAACAAGATATATTCACACGCCAGCTGTTGTTTGTCGCCGCTGCTTGCTTCACGCTGCTCCCTCTGAGAGTGTGTGTCGGATGGGAAACTGTGTGTTAGCTTCGGAGCGAGAGAAGAAGGAGTGATGCAAGGACAGAACTTAGCATATGTTTATGCTCAGCCTTGAAACAATTAGCACCCATCAATCAAGGTGCTATACAGACGTTGCCTTTTCCTTGTACTGAATGGGTGGACAGTGAAAATCAAAAATAAGAGGTCAAAATTAACTCCTGCACTGAAAACAGCTCACACTTGAATAAACACTGTAGCAAGATTAGACAAGCCAAGTTTTATAGGACCATCACCAGCTGTACGGTATTTGTGTCACAGAAGTGTCTGTGATACAGGATATATAAAAAGACAGGGTATATTATATATAAAAATAACACGACATTACGTTCAGGGTGCCAAATGAATATTTTAGTCCACTTACTTGCAGTGTTTTTTCACTTGCCTAGTAATAATTTTCTATCGTATTACTACTACTACTACTACTGCTGCTGCTGCTGCTGCTGCTTCTACTATCACTACTAGTATTAATAATAATAATAATAATAATAATAATAATTTTCAAATTTCTTATTTCCACTACTATGATGAGTAAATCCATTAAGTCAGATATCTAAGTAGTTCTTTTGTCCACTTGTAGTCCAAACTGTAGTCCAAAAAATACACACGTTTCCTATCATACTACTACTACTTCTACAACTATTACTACTACAGCTAATAATGATCATAATAACAATGCTCCATAATTCTGATACCAACTGTTATGATGAATAGGGATTTTTAGGATGTTATTGATGCCAATACCAATACCTCTTACTGATACTACTCTCCAAAATGTGACACAAAAAATAAAGACATGACATAAAAAGATGCAAAACAATTCAATTACTACTATAATACTTTTGCAGAAATAAGCTCAATTGCTTCCGGAGGTTTTCAGGACAAGTCCAAACTTAACAGTTAGGCTACTTAGCAGTTAGTGATTCATGCTGTGCAAGCTATTGGCTACTGACCATGCCTAACCCGACTGGACTCCACTGTAGTGAAGGGCTGTAATTCTTCCCGACAGCTCTTTGACATTCTACATTTTCTAGCAATGGGGGATATTTTAAACCTGAGTGCATGACTTCTGCTACCCATGGACGAAGCTGGATCTGTTGCTTGACTGATGTTGTTTGTGGCATTATTTAGGAACGTAAATTAGATGTGGTTTAAACAAATTCTGTCTCCTGAGTTAAAAATTACAGGGTTTTTATTAACTACAGGCCTAATTTTCATTCAGTTTACTAAAGTGAACCCACTTTTGCTCTGTCAGACTTGGCTGGACCACAAAGAATGACGCTTGACATTCCAAATGGTTATGGTTAGGGTTAGCCAGTCGGAGGCATGCAAACATTTATGGCACATGAAGCAGGGCGTCCCTCCCATAATTCCCACTGATCCAGTCTAGCACCGACCATTTGAAAATACCACCTATGTCAGAACGAATTAATGTTGCATGAAAACCAGTAGCAGCACCATTAACTTACAGGTATTTCAGTACGGACCGATCAGGAACTGCTGCCAGATTGGAACTGGTTCTCAAAACGCACGCCTAATTATGAATAAATCCATAAAGAGTCATTTAGTTTGTTTTCTAGCTAGGTCTAAATTCGCAGACTCTAGGACTAACAAAAGCATAGTTATGGCTACTCTTCTACACGCTCTAATTGATTTCCACACACACTCACCTACTGCCCCTGTTACTTTGTTTGTTTTGTAGGACATAAGACACAAATGTTTCTCCTTTGCGTCATAATTTGTATGTTAGCCCTACATTTTAAGTATGAGTATTCATTTATTTAGGTGAAATCCAATGAACTGGAACAGCTGGATGTGCCTGTCTGAGAAGGCCATAAAAAGGCCTTCAATCTTAAATGAGTGACTTTAAAACAGTTTTGCAAAAGAGTTCCCTAAACACTCTCCACCGTTTCAGTCTAATGTACTTTATTTATTTGCATGTATTTTTTTTGATTGCTTGTTTATTTGCCTAATTTACTCTGTGATTTAACTGTGGTATGATCCCAAAATAACTGCTTAATAGCACTGGGAGATGGACAAATTAAGTCAATCAGGTGGGTTGACAATTTCATATATCAATATATAAAAATTGATGCGGAAAAAAAATTAGTTCTGGGTGTATTTTCGAGGCGCTCAGGGCTCAGATCAGAGCGCTGTGTTGTGGCGGTGGTAAAGCCTGTGGCGCTGTTATCTGCATTTCCAGTGTGTTACAGCCTCATCGTCCCGAGATTGATTTCTCCGGCCTCTACAGAGAAAGCCACATGAATCACAGGCAATTACAGAGCGTCAGGAAGAAACGGGGGAAGTGGGGATATCATAAATATTTATTTGTGAAAGGAGGGCTGGAATTTATGAAATTCTGTTCCAATCTGTGAAATTATATTTAAGTCTATTAAAGATTGATTTGGCTGCTAAAATTTGCAAATTCCCATTGTGAATTATTCATTCATGTGGTAAAGCGCATTCTGGAGACTGTTAGTTGCACACCATTGACAATAGCTGAATTATAGATTCTCAAACACAAATGGAAAGTCAGATAATGAGGACCTGCAGGGATTATGCTTGAGAAAGTCAAGCTCATTCGGCGAGAGCGCGCAGAAATTGCAGCATGCAGATATTAAAAACATATAAAATAACCTCACCAAAGTCAAAAAGGATGATGCGGTTTCATCCACTGGGATCCGTTCATTTAATAGAAACAAAGCCCTCTAACTCTGCTTTCCTATCTACCTTTCTGGATTGTTCCTCCATAAACTATGATATGCAACTCGTAATGGAATTTTATTGCAAACCGCATGAAAACAAAATAAGCGAGAAGATCAATGAAAATGCAAATGTGGAGTGGAGGGGAAAGGCGTCCGGTAGAACAGAACGCTGCGTGCTGCCTGTTTCACTCCGCCTGCTTTGATCATGCTGCACAGTGTATTTTCCTCTTGTCCTCACGAGCTCTTTCTCTCTCTCTCTCTCCCTTTGTGTGCCATGCAGGTCTATTGACATTCATGGGAACATTGCAAACCAGAAGTCATTCATCAAACACATCCTGTCATCCTGGAGCTAAAACAACTTGCCCTCCCCCCCCAACCCCTCCAAAGACACACCGCACCACCGGCCGCCCCCCACTTCTTCTCCCACCCTTACCAGTGACAGCACCTCGGTTATGGACAGCCAAGAACTTTCTGAGGTCATAATCTGGAATGTCCCGTCTCCATGGCGTTCGTCTTTTGGGTTGCAGCAATAGTCCTGGCAGAAGAACTGCAGAACCGATTCATGTAAGACTTGGAGCTTTGCATTCTTATGAAGCTTAGAACGTGAGGAAGCTTCACGTTTTGAACTCTAACAGTGCCAAACAAGTCGTTGAAATCCAACAGGCATGGATTATCCAAGCAGAACATAATCATGCTTGGGATTTTGAAAGAGAACAAGCCGGACAATGTTTTTGTGATGTTTCTTCATCCTTTCTCAACCCCAGAGTCACACCTTTTCTTAAGAACGTGGACACAACAAGCTTTGGACAATGAGGCTTGGTGCCCCTAATAAGGGTAAACTGACCACCATTTCTGATGAATACAGACAGATTAAACCACAAGGAAATATGAACTAATATGAAAACTGCAGTGGACTCACTGAAAAAAGTCATGAATTTACTTGTACATCATTTCTGCATGAATAAAATATACTATGTTGACACAACAATTGCCAAAAGTAAGTAAACTGAAGGTTTGTGGTGATGTAATATATTTTATTTTTGTGGAAATGATGCACATACTTGAATCAAGTCAGTTCAGTGGCTTTTTTTTCGGCGTGGGCCATGTACACTTCATGACCTCTCTCCTGTTGTTGAAAAATGGGGGGCTTTTTGATTGTGTTGATAATCCTCACTGGTATTTTTCGAGCATACAAGCGGCTGTCTTCTGCTTTCCTGGATCCTTTTCACTCTTTGCTTTTAAGGTTCTGTCTCCATAGGATGCAGTATATTGTTTCTATGAATACTCTATTTTGGTTGTGGGTTCGTATGCAGTGACGCTTGAGATGAAGTTCAGAGAGAAATTGCAAACAATGGGTGTGTGGATGTTTGCGGCGCATTGTTAAGCCACATGTGACGGCGGGGTCAGATTGCATCAGCGTTCTGTTGTCTGAACATCTAGTATTATGTAGATTTCTACGCCTCTGGCATCCACGGAGGAAGAAACACTTACTTCTATTAGCTTATTGTTAGCTTGGTGGCCAGGGTGGGAAAACCAGGAGTGTCGTATTTAAAAGTGAATCACATAATGGACATAAGGATTGTTCCAGGTAAGGACTAACAAGCATAGATAAAAGGCGAAAAAAGAAAATGGCCACTTTCGGAGAACGCTAGGCTAGTAATTTATCAGTCTGGAGGGTGTAGGCAGAGCTCCCTCAGTTGTGAATTTTAATGGTGTTTTATGGTTCCTAATAAAGTCTGTTATGCTTCTGGCAAATATGCGGAGCACAACATCCCTCGCTTCCAATTACTGCGAAAACTCAAGGAGAGGCTTCAGCCATTCATCATGGTGCACTGTTAGCCAGAAATAACAGGAGAAAATCTCCCTCTCTCTTTCTCTCTCCCTCCCTCCCCCTTTCTTTTTATCTGAATATTCTCTGGCCTTGTCTTAAGGCCCAGATACACTAAAGAGATGCGACAAGTCAATCTGTTCTCCCAACAGCATTAAAACCTCTGCAACGGCAGCCACTTCCATACGATGAGGAAAAAAACCCAAGCAATTATGTGATCCTCATGTAAATTTTCTTCTTGCCATCTTCCTTATTACCACAATAATATTTGGCCATATGCTTCTGATAGAAGCCAATTCAAACCTTCATTTGTTGTCTGTTCCATTAAATAGTATGAACAGCACATCGTTCATCCTTCATTTCAGTCCCATTCCATTTATTTGTGTAGCGCTTTACAAAGTACACTCTCACAGGTCGGCTGTCCTGAAAGAGTGAAATTGCAAAAGAAAGAGTCCAAGTTTAACACAAAGATTTGACATGGTACCACAACGATCAACGAGATTCCCTTCAGAATCAATCAAGCTTCGCTGCATCCAAGCAAAACGGCTTTACTGTACTCAGCCTTTCAAAGATGCAGCATCTTGCCGTTCAGCATTCTAACTTATCGTTTATCAATACCGACAACTCTATTAAAGGCCCAAGAGACCACAGTCCTGTTTTGTCCTGACACCACTATCTATCTTCATGCCATTTCACCATCATATTTATGTTCATATTCACTCACTGTAAGCAGTTATGGAATCAATAGAGCCCTCACATCTATCTCAGAGCAAGGCAGTAGGTTGCAGGTTCGCTTATGACGGGCTGTGGTCAGAGGTACCTAAAACCAGCATGACGTTCAACCTACTGGATAGCAGTGATTAATATGCTAAACATAATTCAAAGTGTAACATCACACAGACTCTTAATGAGCTTCCACTTCAATGTTAACAGTTTCTATCCCCCAGTCATTTAAGTGATCATAACCAAAACCGCCCTACACAAGTAAACAGCCATGCATATTCCAAATAAGTATTCAGGCCATAGTAAATTCTGAAATTATTCAGAATAGTTACTTCTTATTTTGGAAAGTGGTAGAAAATCTTCTCAATATTTAAAAAAATGCAACTCTTGAAGAAACCATTTCAAATAATTTGAATGGGACTTCTTTGTTTATATGCGATGTACCGTTTCAGCATATACCATTTAAATATCCTCCACCTTCTAGCTAGAGCTCCCTTTTAAACAATGTATCCACATCTGATATTAGTTACACTAGATCTATAGATCTGATTTTTCACATTCAGTCACCAGTATTTGTTTAAACCACATTTGCCAGCTAAAAGAGCTTTTTTCTGACAGTGGATTCTGATTAAGGTTAATAATGTGGGGCAGCTGGTGGCCTGGTGGTCAGGGAGTTTCCCCCACAATCAGAAGGTCGTGGGTTCGAATCCCAGGACTGCTAGTGGCACCTCTGAGGTTCCCTTGAGCAAGGCACCGTCCCCACACACTGCCCTGGGTGCTGTGTTTCTGGCTGCCCACTGCTTCACTTGGTGAATGGGTTAAATACAGAGGTAGAATTTTGTGCTGTACACTGGACACTTTACAATTTATTTTCTTTTTTTTTTACTGAGCTGGAGGTACAGGATTCTGACTGCTATTAAACGTATGCAGGCCGTGGGATTCGAGTTAAGGTTAAATGTGCTTGAGTCATTTCATGCAAATCATATCAGTGCACACAAAATGTAAAAAGCAAATGAATAAAGCTGGGTAAGACCCAGTTCATTGCACTTATGATGAATAGTTGGATCTTGAGCAACAGAGAGGTTTGGTTCAGCAACAGCACACTACATGACTGACACATGGAGAAATAGTGCTCCTCACCTGACTGACTCATGAAACACATGAATAAGGTGTGAGCTAAAAGAGGCTGTGGCTGAATAGAACTGCAGGAAACATTAATGCAGTGCACATGGGGGAATTTTCACCTCACACCGGCAATTCTGTAAAAAAAAAACAAAAAACAAAAAAAAAAAACGATAAAAATCAGACATTTTACGTTTGTTCCATTTTTTTTTCCCAAGCTGTACCATGAACCAAAATGAACTGGCTCAGAAACTAATTGGTCATTGTATCAGACACACCAACCATATAGGTGGAATATCCAGCATCGCTGATATGCCTTCCACTAGCGCAACACACAATACCATGCCAGCACCTTTGACATGGTGCTGAGAATGATGCACCAGCCAAACATCATTTGGTCTGCAGCTGTTCTATGGTGGTCCCTTTCTATTAATGGAGGGGAGGGGGATAAATTGCACAACAGCTGAGCTACAGTCAGTTACTGTAAACCTACAGAGTGCACCTTAATATTGTTTCTGAAAAAGAACATTGGGTATATGTACAAATTAGGTGTTTCTAATAAATTGGCAACTGGGTATATTTCATTCAAGTCTGTGTTTGGTTCATGTTCGTACTGCCTGATTTTGTCAGTCCGAGCTGATCGCAGAGGAGGTCAGCACCTCCAATTTAACACTCTCACATGAAGGAGTGGGCTGTGTAATCCTCATGTATATTTCAACAGGATGGAGGGAGTGGCCATTTCAGGCGTCAGCATGCTGTAGCTGCGAAAAGAGCAGTGGTGGAGAAAGGGAGGTGAGTTGGGTCGGCTTGACACATGTGGCGTTTAGGAGGAGGAAAGACAGTGAGTCAAGAAATACCACAGGCATCGCTGCTTCATCTCACTCACCATTACAACCACAGCCTTCTGCCCAGCTGCATCGGGCACTAAATCAACATGACGCTGCCATAAGCATAAGCACCTGTATTACAGAGTCACTGCAGTTAATTACCAGTAATTATGGACCAGAAAGACATGTAAGCTTATTGAATTGCCTTATGTTGAGAAAGGCTATGGACACGCTTAACAAAAAAAAGAGGCATCGAATTTAATCGCTTCATTATTTCCTACATGAATAATATATATGATGTACCATATTTTATTCATGTGGAGATCATGTACACCTTTGAATCGGGTGAATTCAGTGCATTGATTTATAGGTACAGTACAGAGTTAAATATTTAAATACACAAACTCATATAGTACTTTCACACTCAAAATCCAGGTATAATACTGGGATACCTTGACAGGACATTCCATACTTGAAGATCTTCATCGTCAGCATGAAGGGCTGTTCTGCTATTCATACGAGAAATACAACCCCACAGCGTTTTTATTGCATTCCAACAACTTGACTGCAGGAACAGAAACAACACAGAAATGAAACGTTCTAGTTTGCCAGTCATGCTGCAGCCACACACTGGAATACATTCCTGTGACATTTTCCACTTGAGAAAACTGTAAGCTTGACTGTAAAATCAACAAAAGTCAATACATTGCTCAATACTGCTGGTAATGTATTGGCTTCTGTTCACATATGAGGCCTCCTGGTAGTATTGAGATTTGAGATAATTGCACTAGATTCTCTGCAGGTTGGTGGTTGCATCAGTTTAACCAGGATTCTGACTCTGACTTGTGTTCAGATTTCAGATTTTGCCTGTTCTACACATTTTAGAATAATAGTAAATACATCGACTTCCCAAGCGTCATCAACTACTTTTATTGAATCGAAGAATAGCAGAACCCGTGAAAATCAAGAAAGGACAACTATACTTATATTGCCATGGAAGAAAATAAGAGACCACTTTTCCTTTTTTTTCTGTTCACTGTTTGTATAATTTGGGCCAGTGTGTGTGTGTGTGTGTGTGTGTGTGTGTGTAAAATGCACAGGTTGCTATACTTTTATGAACTATTGCAGTGTGAGCGGTGTAAAAAAAATAAGAAACGCCTCCATATGTGTTGTAAGTGCGGTAGTGTTTGTATAGCAGCTTTTCTATGTGCTGTATTCCAGCAGCTTCACTCCTGATTCAGTTACTGATGGGATGAATCAGAGCTCACAAGCATGCACTCACTATGCTCTCAATATTACTATTTTAATTGTTGCAGTTGTAAAATAATGTAAGAATGTTGTGTTGTTTAACATTTTCAAGGTATAATAAATTATTTATTTTTAAATGTATTATTTTTCAATTTTCTCCAAACGTTTTTTTTTTTTTTTTTTTTTTTGGTTGAGTTTCAGTAAGAAATTGATTGGGGTTGCTTTGTTTGTTCTTTGTCTAGATTAGAGTCTGGCAGCCTTTGCTTTGTGCCACCGCTTTAACGGCGTTCTGAGGCCATTTAAAGACCTTGTGCTGTTGAAACAGAGAGCTGTTTCTCCACCTCACACTCACACTAACTACCACAGAAGTCTCACTGTTGAATAGCTCTTGCGCTAGCCTGCACTCATAAAACATGTAAAACACTGACTGAAACCAGTGGTGTCAAAACTCCTTTTTGTTCTCTTCGTTAAGTTATACAAGACCGCATACGTGTGTTATTTGTATGGTAGCACGGTCACTTTTTATTTGAGACGCAATAAATTGAATTGCATTATTGTCCAGATATCATAATTTTTTTTTTTCCACCAACAAGAAAAACTGTTGAGCCTTTTTACTTTGCCTCTTTCGAACTATTTCAGCATTACCTCTTTTCACTATCAGGGGGTTGTGTTATTTTGGTAGATATCATTATCCAAGACTGAGCTGAAATTGAAGGGAATCATTATACTAGTTTGCCAGAAATATGTACAACTATGTTGCCAGTACACGAGCACCATTTAGCTTTACGTTTAGGGGGTCGTAGCTTAAGTAGGTGTACAAATTAAAGGGTTTGCTTTTCTTTGGAGACATTTGTGGAATACTTATCATTTATATTCATGTCTGTGTTTATGTTTGTATATGAATAAAGCATTCCTTTAAATGGCTTTTAGCTGTGCTCTTTTGTCTTTTGTGGTCTACTGCTGGTGCCATATTTGTACTGTAAATCCAGGCCTAAATGTGGGTGTTGTTACAAGTAAGTGCCTGTAGGTGGCAGCATAATTAAACATGCTGAATGAATGCAATCGCGTAAAAGACAGTTCCTTGAAACACATACTATATGGACAAAAATATTGGGACGTACCTGTTTTTGTTTGGGTTTGGGCTAGGCCCCTTCCAGTGAAGGGTAGTCTTAATGCTTCAGCATCCAAAGACATTTTGGACAACGCTATGCTTCCAACTTTGTGGACACGGTTTGGGGAAGAACCTTTTCTGTTCCAGCATGGTCCATAAAGTGGCTGGATGAGTTCGGTATGGAAGAACTTGGCTGGCCGCACAGAGCCCTGACCTCAACCCCATCCAACATCTTTGGGATGAACCGGAACATTGTGAGCCAGGCCTTCTCGTCCAATATCAGTGTCTGACCTTATGCATGCTCTACAGAATGAAAGGGCAAATTCCAACAGAAACTCCAAAATCTTATGGAAAGTCTTCCGAGAAGAGTGGGAGTTTTATAGCTGCTAAAGTCTATGTATTTGAATGCAATGTCATTAAAAGTCCCTGTTAGTGAAATGGTCAGGCGTCCCAATACTTTTGTTCATATTGTGTTCTTATTTATCATGTTTTCACTACTTTTTGCATGTTAAGTTATGATGCTTAAAATGTCATTAACTTAACTCAATTCTGCAATATTCTGCTGAAAAAAGGGATAGTGAGATTTTTTCCCCCGTTCTGTTAATCTTTTTTATATATATATATATAATTTGATTGGACATTCCCGATAATCATGTTAAATTGAGATGTCCAGAGGAGAATGTCCAATCTCATTCTCGAGGTTAAAATCATGCACACGTGCATCGCCTGTCTGTCCTTGATTTAAAGTTAACCCTGGTTCCCTGAACTGTGTTCTTATCAATGTACTGAAACTGAGCTATTTTTGGTCTCCAAACACAGACGTAATCTTGGCAAAAACTGAGAAGAGTTCATTTTTTCACATCAGGTTTCATGAAGTTAAACAATTTGTCATCGCAGGTTTCGAAAGTGCTAAACGATTATACAGGAGCCTTTTTTTAAAGAAACTCCTCCAGTCCCATCAGATATTATATCTACATTTACTATTTAGTATTATGTGAAATGAAAGCGTTTCTAAAGTCAATATTAAGTAGTCTTATTAAAGGGGCACCAACAAATAACTTACGTTTGAATTTGCATTTTTTTGTTGCAATAATAAATATATGAAACAGTGTATAATTGGTAAGACACACTATATGGACAAAAGTATTGGGACACACTTTTTTTTCAGGGTTTGAGCTTGGACCCTTATTTCCAGTGAAGGGCTTCAGCAGACCAAGATATTTTGGACCACGTCATGCTTCCAACTTTGTGGACACAGTTTGGGGGAGAGGCCCCAGTGCATAAAGCGAGCTCCATGAAGACATGGCTGGATGAGTTTGGTGTGTAAGAACTTGACTGGCCGCACCGAGCCCTGACCTCAACCCCATCCAACACCTTTGGGATGAACTGGAACGGAGATTGTGATCCAGACCTTCTCGTCCAACATCTGTGCTTGACCTCATAAATGCTCTACTTCAAAGGGGGACTAGCTCCAGATTAAAGTCTATGTATTTGAATGCAATGTCATTAAAGTCCCTGTTGGTGTAATGGACAGGCGTCCCAACACTTTTGTCCATATAGTGTATGTTCCATTTGGGGGTAAAAATGTACAATAAGATGAGAGGTGTAAGACATAGCGGTAACAAACACGATATCCAGGTGTACGCAGGTCAGAAACAACCCAAGTGAATAAACACAGGTAAGAAAAAAATCTGGCTGCACGATGATGGAAAATAACAGCAAAGACAACCCATGCTGAAAAGTCAGTGTTCTTTTAGGAGTTTTGAATCTAGATTACTTAAAAGAATTCGAATATATATATATATATATATTTTTTTTTTTTTTTTTTTTTTTTTCAATTGACCGCTTTTCTTTAAAATTAAACATTCAGGCACATATACACTGTGTACATATGTAGATCTATTTATTTATTTATGCTGGTTATGCTGTCTCTACTTTCTTCTTTTGTTCTGTCCACTTTGCTGGCAAACCTTTTGGACTAATAAAGAGTTATATTATCTTAAAATACAATCTTAATGTTTAACGAGAATAAAAAGACAGCTGTTCCCTGACCGGGAATCGAACCCGGGCCGCGGCGGTGAGAGCGCCGAATCCTAACCACTAGACCACCAGGGACCTTCTGCTCGAAAGTCGGCCTCTCCTACTTACTCATGACTACAACCACAAGTGCTGTTAAAGTAAAGTAAAAGTGGTTCATTTGAAGAACAAAGGTTGTTAATTTTTAGTGTATGTCTTCTGTTTCGTGCTTGTGTCTATTTTAAGCTCTGTAGGACCAAACCAAGAGAAACCGTCGGT
>JBBIGA010000008.1:24529-35862 GCA_037576975.1 Alestes dentex | reverse complement strand
GACTTCAGATACAGTATTAGGGGACCACTAAGACCTATATAAAAGCATAAAAAATCAGCATGTCATGGGACCTTTAATGTCTGGTAATTGCTGCACAGGTCAAAGGCCTTATAGTTCAAAGAAGAGTCACTATATTTTACGTTATGGCACATCAGGTCAGGTGCTTGATTTTCTTTTTTTTTCATGGAAAAATATTCACACTCTTGTTTTCATAAGCTATTGATTTCCTAAATATCAAACTTCTCCTCAGAACAGCTTCTCCATGCTGCCTAAACCCTGCAAATCTCCGGGTCGATATGCTGTAACTGACTTTTTGAATGTCTACCTTGTTGACATATGCCCGTCTCTCTCAGTGTAGAGCGGATAGCCACAGCTGGGTGTTTACTGGGTCAGGGATTTTGTGCCTGGCCAACAGGAGGGACCCAAATGTCAGGCAAATGTCAGGAACTCATTTGGAAAGTGATGTTGCCGTGGGGATGAAGGATATTTGTTTTCTGACGGCTCGGCATGCCATTGCATTTCTGCTGAGCTAGAAGGACTCAAAACACCCCGACTGGACTTGTAGTGAGGAACGACCATAAAAGCAGAAATGCTGTGAAATATTAAAGGACATGTTTGTCTTTGGAATTATTAAATTATTTCCATGGGATCATCAATCCCACCTCCGCCATGGCAACAGCATTGCACACATCCGCAACCAATGGCCAGGTTGCTTTGGCAAGCTGTTGCTCTGATATGAAAGAGATTTCCTCACTTCCCCTTGCTAGGATACTGTGTTTCTTGTGTTTGCTCAGATTTACAGATGGCATCATGAAAATGATTGCACTGAGCATTTTTAAAAAATTATTTCCCTGCAGAACCAAATCACTTTTAAAGAACTCCCTGTGAAACAACAAGAGCCACACAACTGCACTTTTTTAAGGCATTCTTCATGGAACTCAATAAATCAGTTTGGATAATAAAATAGTTCCCTGCATATAGTTCAGTGTTTCTTCGCTCAAATCAACATTACATCACAAACGCAAAGAACTTCCAGGTGTTAGTGCTGCCTGGTTATAACCAGATTTCGTACTAATATTGAGAGTCATTCGGGAGTACAGCCAGGGCTGTTCACATTTTGATACAAAATATGAAGCCATTTTTATCAATGCTACCCAATAAAAATGACACAGTCCTCTTCTGTATTTGAAATAGGTATTTAAAATACGTGTATCATAAATACTGACCGTTATAGTTGCAAGTAATATTCAATAATTGATTGTTACAATTGTAAAGCTATTGAAATAACTGACACTTTTTATAAAAAACCACACACATCTGTCAGAGAAATAAACATTAATCAGGCTAAATGCTTACCACGTCACATGAAGCACACACCTGGCAGCTCTGCACATTTGGAGACGGGCACTGCTATCTTTAACTAAAGATCCAGGTTCAGTTCAAACACATATACTACTTCTGCAGATTGCTTGCTAGCTACCATGCTCTCAGGATGTTCTACATTCATTTTCAATAATAAACGAGGAGCGTGCAAACTAGTAAGCTGTTTGGAACAGAAGGTATCTTAACAGACGTTAAAAATTTAAGCCTAATCCATTCTGTATTTGGATACATACAACAAACACAGCAAGACTGCTCCCTTATTGCCTGCGTTTAAGTTGAGCCTTTTCTGTTTGAATATACCACTAGTCTGCCATGTGATCTGGTCTTTTAAAACCTTTTGCTTATATAGCACCAAAAGGGCTCTGCAATTATTACAAATCAAAGAACTTTTATGGCATGCTGCATAAAAAGCCTTATTATTATTATTATTCAGTTTAAAATTATATATAGTACAACTAATGTTCACTATTCAGATTATGACTGTGTAGAAAGTGTGTTTTGAGGGAAAATGTGTGTTTTACTTCTTTGTACAGTAGTGCTACTTACTTCCAATGTGACTTCTTAAAAAAGACCCTAATTGTACATGTTTATGAGAATTGTTAAAATTTTGAATAGTATGATTACTGCTGGGTCTGATATCGCAGTGAGTCATTAAAACCAGCAGCCATTCATACCCAGATTACAACCCCTTGCTTTGTGAAGAAGGACTGATATGGGGACTTAAAATACAGAGAATTATCATATAACAACAATAGAGAACTTCACGGATATAAAAAAAAAAAAAAAAAACAAAGGAAGGAAAACTAATAACAGTCTGTGTGGATTTTATTGCTGAACAAAGAAAGTGGAGAGAGGAAAGGGGAATAGAAGTCTGCTAATAGCATATGGAGTTCAGTTCAACACCCACCCACTCAAATTACACTCACCCACACACTCACATTCGCGTATGCACACACACACACACACACACACACATACACACACACACAGTATGCACACTTGCTCTCATATGCTTGCATACTGTACCTTCAGGGCCTGGGATTTCTAGAAAGCTCTGTATCTACCCTGTGTTATGCCTGGATGAGCGAGCTGATCTCTTTACAGCTCGCTGCAAAAGCAACAGACGTTTGGTCTCCACCCCACCGCTCAGAAACAAACCCAGCAGTGCACTCAGAACCAACACAGCGTTAATACTGTGGTGAAATCGTGTTTTGCAAATGATAGCACAAGTGAAGAAAAGCAAATGTTATTAGTGCTAATATATGTTTAACAACATTTTAAACCATTTTATTGGTCCATTACTAATTAAATGGTCCATGTGAAAGACCGTTGGTGTTTTTGAATGGTGTTAATAATACTAATCAGATTATATCATTATATTATAACTAGGGCTGGGCATTATTTGCTTAACGCCGACAATTAGTTTATTGCGCGTTAGCGAAGTTATTTCTTAATCCTTTTATTTCAAAGGTTTGTTGCTTTTTTGGGCTTGTGAGTGCACAGAGCACACAGCGCTTTACATTTCTGCTGCTCTTGCGGGGTTCAGGTATCCCATTACTTTTGTCCATATTATACGGACGAAGGTATTGGGACGCCTGACCATTACACTAACAGGGACTTTAATGAGACTGCATTCAGATACATAGACTTTCATATGGAGCTGATCCTCCTTTGCAGCTGCTATATTGCTCTGAGGGTAACTTGTTTTTCTATAACAAAGTAGATAAAACGTGAATGCCCTGCAGTGGCAAATAGCTTTGGTTTTATATTTGATTTGATTAGATTATTGTTTAAGTTGCGATTTAGAAGAAGTATTTGAACTGCAGCTGTGTGACTGTGTTAAAGGGGACACTGCTGTTAAAAAGCCCCTTATTAGTTTAAAGTGTTTGCAAACCAAATGTTAGTGCACTTTTGTTCATACAGCAGTGCGCAGTACCCCACTTTTGAATGAATTAGGTTTTGTGCATAACAAATCGCAAACCATGCGATTAATTGTGATTAAAACATTTTTTGCGTTGCCCAGCATTAATTATAACATGAGAGCAACAATATACAATGTTTCCATTCAACTGTATGCAAACATTTTAGCTCCCTTGGTCAAATTACACATCTTTCTTCCAACAACAGCCTCAAAGCATGATAAGTCCACCTTCATGCTTAACAGTTGGTAAGGTGGTCTTTTATTGAAATACTCTTTTTTTTTTTTCCAAACGTACCTTTGATGACTGTAGCCAAATTTTTTTCCTTTCATCAGACCCCAACACTTGATTACAAAATGCCTGGGGTTTTCTAAGTGTTGTGTTGCATCCTGCAAACGTTGATCTTGGCGATGAGATTGGAGAATACTTTCAGGGTCCGGTTATATCCGTCGGGCTTATGCCTGCTTGTAGATTAAATTGGTCGTGACTATCAGGGTATCGTAACTTCAAAATTGGTGCACCAGCTGGTCGTAAGCTAAATGTTGAAAGACCAAGCGTAAGTTTAATGTCCACCTGGGAGCAGGAGTAAAGTCTGAATGTCTTCTGGGCTTGTAAATAGCTCTAAAGAAGCAAGATAGTTGTTGTGGTGCTTTTTCTGCTTCACAGTATTTTACATGATTGCACAATATATTTTACATGTGTGATTAGCTAATGTTAGTAAGCTAACATTAAAAGCAGACATTTATTTCAAAGTACCAGTGAAAACAAAAGTGAACATCTGTTGTAGTATCAGAAATAGCGTTTTCTTCTTGCTTTTCATGTGTTTGGTAGCTGTATTGTGTGATAAAGCCCTTGCCTTGAATGTTCTACAAGTAGAAGCCAACCATGCGGTGTAACATACTGTAAGGAAGTTTCCAAAAATATGTTTCCTCCCCATCTCCTCATATAAAATGTATTGTTCATTGTCTATTAGTCACACACTGGACACGACCATGATGAGGCAGCAATTGGAAGAGGGTAAAAATGATGCCGCTCACGAGTCACAGCTCATCGCATGGACGGAGTTGGCTTGCTCCAAAATGCCAGGGGCTGGAGCTGGACTCTGTAACCCTGCATAATTGCCTGATGAACTATACCACTGTATGTTTCTTACTCACCTGCAGAAGTTCAGTGAAGTTGATGAACGGAAGACCCCTTGTCGTGTGCAGTGATTACCACGCAAATCCAGACGAGCCGCTGAACACGAGCCCAACACAGTAATATATTTACAACAGAAGCGAATTGCAGAGACGTTCTTCCAGAGCAAGAGTCCACCTTCCCTGAGCAGAGAAATGTGAAGAGCTATGGTATGGTTCAGGGGTGAGGGAATGGAGAAGGTGGTCACATATCTCAAAATACATCTTGCTGTGGCTCAAAAAGATTGAGAACCGCTGCTGTGCTTTGTGTCCTCATGAGAGCTTTAAACAGACTCTAGCACTTAATCAATTTATGAGTTTCACGTTTGGTGAAGATACTGCTGGGTTTTTTTTTTACTTTGTTAACATCAATAGGCAAGTGGGTATGCATACAGCAGGTTTGCTCAGTAAAATGTGCAGCACTTTGCCTAGCAGTTGTCATTGTTGCATGTGTTTTCACATGAATACTCATTGCCAAGACCGTTAAGTCTTAGTTGCACCCAAGTATAACTTGGGTTGGTGCAAAGGACAAGTTATCTCTTAAAAATAGTCTTAGCTATAGCTAAGCTAAGCTAACGTAGCAACCTTATCAACCAACGTGCCGTACAATGAAAATTATGTCTTCTTATGCTTTGTAAGACTTATCTTTAGTTTTCAAATCCTCAGTTAGCCGCTCAGATGAGCCCATTCCTGCTAAGTGTAAGGACCAGGCTCGGAGAGATTTGGAGGGCCACATAATTTATTACGCTCTGGAATTTCGCCTGACTTTTATTAAATAAATCAATCTAAGATCGCCCAAATAAATAACAGCAGTGGATTGATTGAAATGGTGCCCATTTTACAAATGCCACATACATTTAATTTTTTTAAATATATTTTTGGTATTCTTAGTTTCCATGCATGGCCTGCATGGACTGAGAAGTGAATATGCATACGTCAGCGGTCCCACCAAACACAAGGCCCACACCTCTTTACCCAAACCATGTTCCATACAGTCTTTCCCTTCAGGTCAGAGAAACTTACAGAGCAAAAGATAACAAATGCGCAAAAGCTAGCAGGCATAACTGAGTGTAACTTTCAAAGCTAGCTTATCTCTCGGCCTGTCGTCTGGCTGCTTGTGCCAGAAAGGAAAAAGAAAAAGAGCCTTATGTCCTTTTAGATGTCACCTTATAAATTCTGGATAAGGTATTTGGTGAGGCACGAACACAGCGGGGAAGGACTACAACACGGCCGGTGAATTGAGCCTGTTTCACTCATTTCTCCCTGCTTTACTGTTTAGTTCTACTTCAGTGGTGTGGCAGGATGGGAGTGAACATATATGTGCTCGTCAGAATCTTAGGACCACACCCGCACAGTGCTTTTTAAGCTTTGTATTATTATATTTCAATCTTGTGTTTTTCACTCAAAAATTGCTGGATGTTTAACATTACATTTAATAAAATATTTAATATGAATAAAATTTAATGCAGTTTTAGCATCAGAAATTTTTAATATTTTATTTTGTGTTCCCAGCATTTTGGTTCATGTTTAGTTCATGAGCTCTCACCATTACTGAGCTGGTGGCACTTAATGGACCAAATATTGCCGTATGTCGCCAACGATTGCCTTTTTTTCTATGATTACAGCATTCCTTTCAGCTTCATAAATATGAGCCTTTTAGAATCTATTTAACTGCGGCAGCATTTCTGCATGCACTTTTTTAAATCCCTCATTGGCTGAGTACGCCAGGATGTTTGTCCTTGACATGAGCGAAAAAACAAGAAAATGACACAATATTCACTCTAAGATTCTGAGAAATCGCAGAGTCAAGAAGAAGAGGCATGCAGTCATTCATGAGAGGCACAAAGGAAAAGATGGTATTGATTTATAAAACAGGATGAAGGAAACACAAATCGTTCTGGGCACATTTCTGCATCAGTGCACCATTAACGTGTCCCCTCAGTTATCAGAAAATGTCAGGCTCCCTTTCAGTAAAGTCCAAATGTTTTTGCAATTGAGCTCTAAGTGCAGGCTTCGTCTCACCTGATGCAAGTCCGTGCAAATTAGTTTGCCTTTAAATTCAAGGTGTGAGGTGTCTCAGGTCTAGACATGGATTTATCTTACTGTCAACCCCTAAAAGTGTAAAAATTATCCTTGTCATGTTGCCACACACTCTTAAAAGTGCTTTGAGAAATGCCATGGAGGAACCACTTTTCATTCCCTAAAACATGTCCCTTCGGTGAAGCATTTTTGTAACCTCTTAAATTGATATAAAACCTTTACATCATTAACCCTTAGAACTCAGAGTGTGTCAAATAAAAACCGGTGTGCACTCTGCTACACACTCGCCGTTTGCTGTGCTTTTGCTTGGCGTGTCGCCACACTGCCTCTCGGCCACTCTCCGGGCCCCCCTCCATTTGATGAAAGATCAAATGGATGATCCCATGATAAAGGATCTTGTGGGGGGTTTTTTTCCTGTTTGTTTCTGAGACCTAAAAATGTGTGATTTTTATGTGGGTAGTTCTTTCAGGGCATTTGCATGTGAACCCAATTTTTAAAGCCCACTAGTGGTTATTATTATTATTATTACGTGTTTCTAAATTACAATAACTTTGGTTCTACATGACATAGGAACACCAAACAAAGCTCAGCATGATGTCTGACACCTCAGGCATAAACACAAACCAGTGAGACTTCCACTGATGTACCTCACTCTAGATAAGAGAGTCTGCTAAATGCCGTAAACGTAAACATAAACATATAAGGAGCTGTTTTGCTGTATGATGACAATGTACCATTCGTTGCTGTCCTGGCATAGATCCATGTTGCTCATGTTCTAAGCGTTAAGGGTCTTTAAACCTTAAAAGGTTTTTCAATCTCAGTGGGCAGGTAAACCACGATTCTTTAGAGAACCAGAAGTGATACCTCTATGGCATCATTTGTGGTGCTTTTTTAAAAAGTGTACATTCAATTTACGTTGCCTTTGTATCGCAGTGTAATTATACATTTCTTTACATTCTGTTTGATTAACATTTTTCAGTGCCAAATAACAAAAAATGTAGTACAAAAAGATCGCATGCAGAAAAAGATTTTATTAAATTCAAACCATAATGGAATATGTTTTATTCTACTTACGTACATCAATAAGGTATCGATGTAAAGGTTAGACTCATCACTTTAATCATTTCCCAGTTTGTTTTAATGAAGAGGGGTTCATGGTGTACAAGCCATTGGGGTTTTCAGTGAGGGAGGTCTTCAGTGTTGCACTAGGAAAATTATTGTAAATCAGTGCTACAAGCCACATTTGAAGCACACTAAAATGTTTGGTGTGCAAGTTTATCGGGCTGTCTGTCTTCAAAATCAGAGCTTGCCCCAGAGCAGCCATGGCACTGTTTTAGTAACTCCTGCTCAGGGCCTTAATCCCTGTCCGGCCAATCAGGGCAAATGCCAAATCGATATGTGCAGGAGGTAGGGGACTACTGTAATTGACAGCTGTATCATAGAGAGCCGGTGAGAGATTTAAGCCGACAGCTTTAGTGAATTGCGAGCAGAGCCGGGATAGCGGAGCTGATGTCTGTCCACATCTCTTGGCAAATGTTGTGAAATGTGCCTTGAAGAGAGAGCCAGACCCAATATGGTGCTCGCTGTCCCCCAGAGGCAGACTATTGCCAGATGGTTCTCTCTTTCTCTTCCTCTCTTTTTCTCTACTCACTCTTTCCTTCTCTCTCTCTCTCTCTCTCTCTCTCTCTCTCTCTCTCTCTTTATCTACTCCCTTTCCCTCTTTCTCTCCCTGCTGGTCTACTAGGCCTCTACTTATTTTATCTATGTAATAAAGTGACAGCAAAGCCAGCAGTACGAAAAAAAGAAAGTGAGTGTGTGTGTGTGTGTGAGAGAGAGAGAGAGAGAGAGAGAGAGAGAGAAAGAGAGAAAGAGAGACTTACACACTTCCATTCTCACTGTTCCTATTCAGAGCGGGACTGTTCATGTTGACCTCAAATTCCCCCAACTGCAGTGTTAGAATGTGCAACCTTTTTGTTGTCGCTTGGAGGTCTGGAGTCTTTGGCTAAGCTGTAGCTTGTTTTATATCTCCTGAGATAGTGATGCTGGTGGTAAGTGGTTTATATGAGAGTTGCTTGCTCTATATTTATCCAGTTAGCCAGCCTGCCTGCTCCTTTTCTCCAAACTCTAATGAAATAAATGCTTCGTCATCATAAAACCAATTAAAATGCAATCTGAAATAATCCAAGCATTATCTGGTGGTTTTAACATTAGTCCTTTCTGAACCACATAAATGTTTATTAGCATAATGTTTTAATTGCATTTGGGCTAGAAGCGTTCTTTACGCAAACATTTTGAGCTGCAAAAACGAAGGCTACAATTGCAGCAAGCGGCGCTATGGCCACATCCAGGCCTGACCAAGCCGTCGATACTGCCAGCGTGTTTTCGTCTGGTCAGACCAGCTGTTCAACAAGTCTAGCATAGGACTAGTTCACTCATATAAAGGTACATTATTGCTTCTTCATTCCAATAGTGGCAGCACATACTCCTCTGTTGTTAAAATAGTTGGATTTTCCACACTCATCTGTAGTTCATGGGCTTTAAGAGGAATCCTTAAATGTTTCTGGAATATCTGTTTAATATATTGCTATTTGTTCATACGAGATAAGGAGTATGGAATTTGTATTTGCACTTGTTCATATGAGATAAGGAGTATGGAGTGTTTCTGGGGTGGTCCGCATACTACATCACTATCTCTACTATTCATTTTCTATTCATTCTATCTGTTTTCTGTGGGTTCTATTAGTTTTCTCTTCTATTAGTTATTAGTCCTCAAATTCAGGCTGGCTCTCTTGACAGCTGGTAGAATACTTAAAGACAAGTTGAATTTTCTAGTCAGAAACACATTGAGCATTTTTTTTTTAATTGGTTGTGTATTTCTCCTCTTGTACACAGCTAAATAAACTCATTTTCCTAATTGTACCATTTTCCTCACCTGGCCTTCTAGTCCATGGCACAAAAATGACCATCACTGTCAACATGTTTAGTTGTTGTGGTGGTTAGAAGGCCGTAGATCTTGTTTACAGTGCTTAGTATCAGTTTCTAAACCTTTCCTTATCCACAAAGCTGATCTGTGTTACATGGTAGCATGTTTAACTAAATTGACCTGCGTGTTCCATAGCTTGTTTAACAACCAAGGTCTCTCTCATTTCTGTAACCGCTAATTCCTCACTAGGGCTGTGGGTACCCAGAGCCTATCCCGGGGCACTAGGCACAAGGCTCACCATGGGTTGGGTACCGCAGTAACAACCAAAGTGAGGAACAGCTTCGGCCAAACAGAAAATTAGGGTTGAAAAATGAGGACTATTTTTGTGATCGTGCCTATGGCCAACAGACCCACAGTCAAGCCCAGCAACCAATATCTCAGCTTCTCTTTTCAAAGAAGAAATGCTTTCTGCTTCACATGCTGAGAAAATCCACATATTTCTGGAATGATTAGGGAAAATGTGAAGAGAAGAGAGAGAGTTTTTCAAGAGAGAGTCTGAAGGGGAGTGCATTTTGGTCTTCTTTCAAAACCCTCTCTGACTGCCTCTCAGAGATGTGGGAGAATTAAGTACAGCCAGTGGCTTTGAGGAGTAAAGCACCAGGCAGTATCATTTGCCTCTTCCATTCAGACGCACAAGTATTCCAATTTCTTCTGCACCAAAGATTTGCTTCAAGTATACATAGGGAGGACAAGCGTTATCAAAGAAATCAATCACTCGGCCTTACTACAAATGATATAACAACTTGACACAAAGTCTTGATCCACATTCCTCTCATACTCGAAACATTCATTGCTAAGTCAATGGATCTTTGAAAGAAAACACACAGCAGCATGTACACTGATGTCCGCCCTTTGAATCAGTCAGGCTTATTTGTTGTGAAATATCAAGATTTCGCATCGCTAGGCCCATCTGGCAGTGCAGTCCATTTTACTTGGTCTCCTATAATGTGGCAATCAAAGTACATTAGCATGACATTCATTAATTCATTTCAAACAAACTCTGCGATGGATTTCCTTCTAAATCAAAACCAAAGAGGATCTCTCTCTTCTGAGAGATCATGTATCATGATTATTACCATTAAACACAATCAGCGGGTGTTCATACATATAGGGATGGGAAAAAATATGTAGTATAATACATATTTTAGCATTTTCCCAAATTTTCCCCAGTAAGTCATTTACATTTACATTTTCGGCATTTAGCTGACGCTCTTATCCAGAGCAATGTAAATCAGTGCCCAAGTGGTCCATGTTTCTTAAACCTGCAAAGCTAAATCACTGTCCACTATTCAACCAAGTTACTGCACACTAGGTACACCTAAACAACACCTGTCAAAGAAAGTCAGCAGTTAAGACAAAAGTAAGGGATGGGGATAAGAGGGGTTTTTTAAACAAGTAGAAATGAGAGGCATGGTTAGTCATCAAGGTGCTCCTTGAAGAGGTTGGTCTTCAGGCGATGCTTGAAGACAGCGAGGGACTCCACAGATCTGATCGGAAGAGGAAGTTCGTTCCACCACTGGGAGGCCAAGACTGAGAAGAGTTTTGACGCATGCCTTCCTTTTCTTTTGAGCAGCGGAGGCTCAAGACGAGCTGTGCTTTAAGCCCTGAGAGGACGAGAAGTGACACATAGTTTGATTAATGCAGGTATGTATGGGGGTGCAAGTCCATTCTTGGCCTTGAAAGCAAGTGTTAAAGACTTGGGGCCCGATTTTCAGGTTCGATCGCGCATTGTCTGAAGTCTTAAACGCAGTTGTCATTGGGGGAGGGGCCAGCGCAAAACGCTATATTGCCTGTAGGAAAAGTGAACATCGCGCCTGGCGCATAGTTCAAATG
>JBBIGA010000008.1:0-24429 GCA_037576975.1 Alestes dentex | reverse complement strand
ATGCGCTCGCACAAAATAGCAATGATAGGTTGCGCAAGTCGCGAAAGCACGGTGCGCCGTGTGCATTATCGGGCCCTTGAACTTAATGCAAGCAGCCACAGGGAGCCAGTGAAGGTTCCTTAGTAAAGGTGTGGTGTGTGTGTGAACTTAGGACCATGTAAAACTAACCTTGCAACTGCATTCTGAATCAGCTGAAGTGGTTTTGTTACCTTCAGTGGAAGTCCAGCCAGTAGAAAGTTGCAGTAGTCCAGTTTGAAGCTGATCAGAGACTGGATGTGTATGTGCATAGCTTTCGTGGTAAGAAAGGATCAAATTCTTCTGATGTTGTAGAGAAGGTATCTGCTTGTTCTGGAGATCTGGTCAACCTGCAGCGAGACAGACAGATCTTCATCTAGCATAACACCAAGATTTCTTACCTTCTTTGATGGGACGATAACCGAGTTCCCAACAGAAACTATGAGGTTGTGGCTTGGTGAAGGCCTCCCTTTGATGAAGAGGAGCTCGGTCTTGCTGGGGTTCAGCTTGAGGTGGTGGGCCGTCATCCAAGAGGAGATGTTGGCCAGAGAGTCTGAGATGCGGATTGAGGCCTGGTTGTCACTGGAAGGGAAAGAGAGAATAAGTTGCGTATCATCAGCATAAAAGTGGTGGGAAAAACCATGTGAGGCTAATACATCGCCAAGAGAACCAGTATACAGAGAAAAGAGAAGTGGTCCAAGGACCGAGCCCTGTGTAATACCAGTGGATAATCTTCATGGAGGAGACTGGGTGCATTTCCATTCTACCTGGTACCTCCAGTCATCAAGGTAGGAAGCAGAGAGTGGCGAGGAGGATCTGATGATTGACTGTGTCACAGGCAGCAGAGAGGTCAAGGAGGATCAGAGCAGGAGACAGGTTGACTGATCTAGCCGCATGAAGTTCTTCGGAGACGGCAAGTAGAGCAGTTTCAATGGAGTGTGCAGTCTTGAACCCGGACTGGTGGGGGTCCTGAAGCCTGTTTTGCGAAAGAAACAAGTTGATTTGGTTATAAACGGCACGTTCCAAGACTTTGGAAAGGAATAAGAGAGAAGATACTGGTCTGTAGTTGTTGGCATCTGAGGAGTCCAGCAAGGGTTTCTTCAAAATCAGTGTGACCACTGCAGACGTAAGGCAGATAGAATACGGCCAGTCATCGAGGAGCCGTTGATTAAGTAGGCAATGTGTGGGATGAGATCTGATGTGGAGTGTGCTCGATAGGAGACGGTCGAGTGAAGACGTGGTAGGTTTGCTGGATGTCAGGAGTAGTGACACTTCGTCAGGAGAGAGCGATGAGAAGGCATGAAACTGGGCAACATGGCCTGGTCTCTGTGTGGCATGTAGCATGGTAGTTGGAGGAAAGGATCTTCTAATATCATCGATCTTCTCGTCGTGAGAGAGCTGGAGATACAAGGAGAGAAGGAGATTTGAGAAGGGATGAGAAGGTGGCAAAGAGCTTGCAATGGTTAGATGCAGATTCTTCAAATTTGATTCTGAATAAGGAAGACTGAGCAGAAGTTAAATCATTGGCAAAATTAGATAAGAAAGAGCGATAAGAGAATAAGAATAAGGTCACTGTTCTTAAGCATTTTCCTCCATCTTCTTTCGGCTGCTCTCATTTCCCTTCAGTTACTTTGCAGGACCTCAGACAGCCATGGAGCCGGGGGAGAGACACGCTTCGTCTGGAAGACAAGGGACAGAGTTGGTTAAATGAGCTGTGGAGAGATGAAAGAAGGTCATGGGTAGTGGATTTGACAGAAGATGGACTGGGATTAGTAGAGTTTGGTACAGATAAGGATAATAGAAGTCATACCTGATTCCATTCACAAACTAGGTCTCCCTGGAGGACACTAACAATGGGAAGGTGTAGGCTAGGACATGCTTCCACAAGTCACGTGAAATCAACCACCACATCTTTCAACTGTCAAGGCATTTGGACAGTGTGCCTACAAGAGAATACTAAACAAATTCTGTTATGAGTTAACAGACGCGTGTGCTGGCTAGCCTTGCAGAGTGATGTGGGGAGAGGTTGGCCATTTTACCCTCCCAGTGAAAGCAAGGCCAATTCTGCTCTCTTAGACTTGCAGCCATGTATGGCTGTGGCATCACCAGGGATCCAATTCGGGAAATCCAGTTAAACAGGACTAATTATGCTATCTTTTAATGAACGATGCAGTTAATTAACATTTTGTCAATGTCCACATGCTCAGGAAAGAATACTATAACATAATGTATCACTATAATGATAAATATTGCCAGACATTCCCAGCCTCACATACCTGGACTAAGTCAAGTCTTGGACTAAATCACAGTGCCAAAGGTGAACCCGCTCTGAAAATCCAGTCGGCACGTATAGGCCTAATATGGGTCTGGCGAAGTGGCAAAGTGGTGAAGTGTGACGAAACTAAAAAGAGCCACTACTTGGGCTCTTGGTAGCTGGATAAAGTATAGGCCTGCTTTAGTATTCAGGCATGTCCTGATTTCATATATCTGCTTGCTTTTATTTCCATTGACTGATGTCTCATGGCACCAGCGCCCTCGCCAGATGAGACAAAATTGAAATAACACTGACTAGCATATAGCATATAATATTCCCCCAAAAGGAGAACAGGTGGGCATGCTGAGCCATGCCACCCTTCTAGTGAATGGAGCCTATCTCAGGTTTTCTTAGACAAGGATAAAGTGTCAGGCTGGAGCACCAACGGAGAGATGATCATATTGTAGTTCAGGTCCTGCAGGCATGTGGTTCCAGATTGACGCCCACGACCATATAATTAAATTCCCACTGAGATGTACAATTCAATAACTTGGCATAGGTGGCATTAAGAGAGACTGACATTGGTGGAGTTGTGCACCGCCCCAGGGCCTGCAGTGTCGCTGTCACAGTTATTGAAATGTACTGCATTTTCCCCAGTAACTAGACTATATAATAACTTTTAAAAAGCCCTTGTGTCATCTACTTCACATGACTGTAAAGTTCTTCCCTGGACACTGAATACATGCTGAAATTAAATGAACGAAACTGTCTTTCTCCTTGACTGGGCCTTAATATTCTTCGTGGTAATAGTAATGAATTCAAGCAAAGCAAGAGGTAGCCACGAAATGACCCCATGGCAAAGGCAATAAATGTCTAATGGTTTGGCATGTCTACCCTTCAGTACACCGCTACTTTATGAGTGCCAGCATGTTTGACGGTAAGGCGAATGGCAAGCATGTCGCCAGGCTACTAGGAAGCTTCTGAGAAGACAGTGGAGGGTAATTGGTGAAGAAAGTTAGGTGATTGTTGGAGCTAATGAGTGAAAAGAAGGAAGAGACAGAGGAGTGTGACAGTTTCCCCCCACAAGTGCCAGCGGCAGCTCTGGTAATTGAAGCCACAGGGAAGCGCTTCTTGGGTTAGCTTAAGCGAAAGAAGCCGCCATTCATTCTTTCCATGGCAGTAATCTAAGTGCTGGTCCAAAGGACACTCACTCACACTCCATCAGAGTGAGATACATCATTACTGTTAGCAGGGTGGCTCCTAATGCAGTGAACGAAGGCCACTCTTCTGGTTTCAAGAGATGTTCATGGTGACCCATCAGTTCCTGTATAGAGCAAAAAAAAGGATCTTGGCGAGTAAAAGCATCTTAGATGTAGACAGTATAAATAATATTTCTCATTATGAGATTGCAGTAATCATATCAAAATAATTTTTGTGTTATTCAGCATTTTACTTATCACAGATTCCTGGCCCTAATGCCATCTCCTTTTTTCTCGTACCCACTTATGTTTCCTCACTCCACCTCAACCTGTCGCAGTCTCATCTAGTTTCCCAATCACTTTGTAGTCTGGTTTGTTACAGCGTATATGTGTCACATGCACAGGTCAGGGTTTACGTCAAGGTCACAGGAAATGAACGTGTCACCCAGTATATAAACAGGAAACAGGTTTAGTATCACTGCTCATTCATTGAGTCTCAGTTCTCGCCCTGCCGTATCTACTCAGGATTTCACGTGAGTACTCACTTCTCTGTGCATGAATGTGAACGTAGGTTCCGGTGGGAAACTGACCCTGTTGCAGAGTGTTCATAGATCAACGTGCATGATTAAACCAGCCTTAAACTTGGGCTCTTCCATCACGCTACACGGGCAAACTCTACTGGAAAGGTACGTTCGTGTTCACTCTCTCTTGTGACAATATGTAGCCCCTATGTCTATTTTCAGTTGGTCAGGGGCAGGAGTTTTTGCTTAATTTGAAACTTGTTGTGTGAACAGGTTGTGTGCTACACACACAACCTGTTCATCATAAACCTCATTACTTTTATATATTGGGTTGACAGTGAACAGTTGAAGGACAATTACTGTAAAAATAAATAGCCATTTACTGTTTGTGTTAAGCTGATCTCTTTCTAAAAATATAGTTTTACATGGTCTGTGCACTTTACAATTGGCTGACTAATCTAATAATATCCGTACTTTAGTCTCATAAGGTGAAGTACTAGATATACCCTCTGTAACTATTTAAGACACTTTGCCTTGTCAGGATAACACTGTTAGCAATGAAATATTGCTGGTTCATGGGGCACTCACTTGCACTCCATTAGAGTGGGATGCATCATTACTGTTAGCGTAGATGGGAGGTTCCTATTTCAGAGAACGAAGAACAGTGCAGGGTCACTGTTCTGGATTCAAGAAATTTCACTGTGGACATCTGCACCCAAGACAAGCCAGCAATTTTGTCCGGCCTAATGAGGATCGCCACTGAGAGGGTTGCCACTCGAGTGTGATTAATTGGTTATTTTTCTACAGCAGGCTGCCACCGAAGGTCGCCACCATGAAACTTTCTCAGCCTTGAGCTGCATGCAGGGAGAGAGAGAGAGAGAGAGAGAGAGAGAGAGAGAGAAGCTAGGGAAGTCTGGAGAATCATTTCTCAGTTAAAATAGGCATTTTCTTTCTCACAGCAGAAATCTTAATTATTAATCATCATCTCCAGCTGCCTGTACAAGAATTAAGTTCAGTCTTGGATTAAATTGCAATGCCAGTAGATTTTCAGTTTTTTTAGATCCAGTCTGGCCACTCGGTCTTGGCACAAACATTCATTACTAGGAGTGTAAATATGTAACGCTGTGACATGATGCATCAGCCTGAAGGTGGGCAGTCAACAGCATAATAAAATTAAAATCAATCATGATCATATTCAATAGAGCATGTGCCCATTTTTGGTCAAAACAAAATTCTCTGGCTATTTTCAATTGTAATAATCCAACTATTTTGTAGGTCTTCCGGTCACATTTGTGTAATAATCCATTGAAATTGTGGTGAGATTTGAGTTTTGATGACATATTAATTAAATTAAAATCATTTTTACCATTTTTACCATTACCATTTTTATCATTCACATGGTGTGTGGCATTTATGAGATCATAATAAGCCGCCTTGATCAATTCCTCCCACGCTGCAGCTCTTCCAGGTGAACTGAGTCACTTAGTGCAGGGGGTTAAGGCACATAATGGTGTGTGTGCCATACCTACCCACACAACAGAACACTCTGTTCCATTCTTCAGCCCTTAATTGGATCTTTCTCATTAGGTACAGTATAGCACAAAGTAAAGCCTCTGTTAATTTGGTATTCATGCTCAGAATCATACCTTTTTTGGATGCTGGAAACAGGCAGACAAGAAAAGTAGATTTGCAGCATATCTGCTATACCGGCAGTTCTGCACATATATATCAATTTTATAATTGTGTATTATTTTCATTACAGAGTAAATACAGTAGCAAAAACTGAAGTTGTCTATGAAGCAGATGCAGCATTAAAGGAATAGTTTGGAAATAAATGTACTTTACACAGTTTTCCATTTGATCAGCCAAGACCGCCCATGTTTGGAGTCCAGGTTCTTCATCCTGTGTCCTAAACAACATCCACAAGTTCCACCTCAATCAAAAACTGGATGTAGTTTGAGCAAACTGAAAGTTTTAGGGAAGAATTTATGGAAGTAATTTGAGTGACAAAAACTGTGCAAGTCTTTGCAGAGCCCGAACGCACGTCTGTAGCTGAGCCCATCATGCTCACGAGGGAGATGTTCACTTTTGACCCTTTAAACCGTGTATAATAAAATTATACAGTTTAACAGTTTGACAGCACTGTGCTTCTGCTCGTTGGCAAGCTATGTTTTTATCATCCTGAAATCTATCTGGCATCATATCATTTGATTATGTCATATCGTTTGGATGTGTCATGACACACAAAAACATATGACATATCCAAATGACCCAACTCTGGTCATGATTATTTAATCCGTAAAATCTGAGATTAGCTCACCTGGTGCCTGCAGCTCTTAAGTCTCTTCATCATTTTTACTTTGTACACAGAACAGCTGAAAACAGCTGAAAAGTCTTATATCAGCTGTCTTAACATGTCTGACAGAAAGATCCCATTACTGGCAAGCAGGTCGCCTATCTAATGATACTAATGACACACAGCTCATGTGGCAGGGCATCCGGGCCTTCACCAATTACAGGACATCTTCAGCTGCCTGTGAGAGTGAGGCCTACCATGGTTTGAGGCATGGAACGCACCAAGGAAGACCCCCCTCCCAACAACAACCCGGCGCTATGTCTGAACACAGCTGATGTGAGAAGATCTGCGTTGTGAGTTCACGGGAGGCTGCTGAACCAGATAACACTCCTGGCCGAGTGCTCAGAGGATCTGAGGAACATCTCCAGCACCACCACTCCTGACCCACGGCTGTGCAGTAATGAACAGCTCAAACCACATCAAGTCCACTGCTTACACGACCATGGTAAGTTTGATTAGTGAGAATGACGAGGTGGTGTACAAAGAAGTGGTACAACGGCCCACGGACTGGTGGAGAACCAGTGACTGTCCCTTAATCTCGACAACGTAAAAGCAGACAGAGAGGACAGCTGAAAAGATCATAGGGGTCTCTCTCGCCTCTCTCACAGACATCTTCACCACATGCTGCATCCACAAGATGCAGCATTGCTTGTGACCCTCCACCAGCATTGCTTATGACCCCACACACACCCCTCACACACCCTCTTCTCCCTCCTGCCATCTGTCAGAAGGGTCCGTAGTATAGAGGCCTTCACTGCCAGGATGAGAAATAGATTCTTACCCCAGACTCCTAAATCAAAACTGAATGAAAACTACACTGCTCTCGCAGTGAACTACCTATTCCTGAACACAAACATATACACACACAAACTGTTCCACCATAAACAAAATCACACCCCGACTGCCACTCCCTCAAAAACAAACTCACAGTGAATTCGCTTTATTTTTTATACACTGTCCATTTATTACCCCGTTGCTATGGCTATAGCTGTTTCTTGTACAGTATTCGTAAAGTTATTTATATTCGTCTGTCCTATCTCATACATTTCTGAATTTTTGCACTTTTAATGACTCTGCTTGAATACAATACCTGTCTTGAAACTGCTATCATTCACACTAGTACTGTTACTGCTTCTGTTGGCTGTATAGTGGCATGTTAAAATGTTAAAATTGTAACTGTAAAAATGTTTTTAAAAAATGACTGGGCTCTGCAGACCAAGTTGTCTATGTTATCTGTTTAGTAGCTTTGTAAAGTAGGCAAATTCACCAAAAATAAACAGTGAAAGCTGAGAATCTTTTTCTTTCCTTTTGTTGTAAAAAAATAAATAAATCTATTTTTGCCAAGTGGTCATGTGAAGGATGTCCATATCGGTATAGGTCACTGCAGTTGTTCTGTAATATGTCATCCGTTAAGGCAGTGACACAATAGTCCATCCTTTCCCAACAAACACTACACTGATGTCTGAAGGTGCTTTAGAATGTTTTAAAAAAAGAGCTAATTAAGCAAATGAGTTATTGTGTAGGGAGAAAAACATTCGAAAGCTACATGAAAGAGGGTGAATATTCTAGAACTACATGAACAAGTGAATATTCAAGAACAGTAGCTACTGGCCTGGTGGTTAGGAAGTTGCCCCTGTGATCAGAAGGTTGTGGGTGACACCACAGGGTCAAGATACCGTCCGCACACACTGATGCCTGGGCGCTGCGTCACTGGCAGCCCACTGCTTCACTTGGTGGACGGTTTAAATACAGAGAAAGAATTTCACACTGTTCACACTGTGTGCTGTGCTGTGACTATACGGGGCCACTTTACTTTATAAATAGGGAGAACACTCTAAAACAATAGAATATAGGAAAAGATTCTAGAATATTGTGAAAGGAGAGGACATTCTAGAAGAATGTGCATAGCACAGAGAACATTCTAGAACACAGTGAACTGGGGCAAACATTCTAGGTGAGTATGAATGAGAGAATATCCAGGAATCTCCGGACACACATAAGTTTGACTCTACAGGTGAGCAGCTTTTTATTGTGTACCAGGCCTTCTCAGGCTGGCCACTCTGTCTTTGTCATTTCTACATGTTTGCCTTCCATTTGATGAAAGATCAGGCAGAAGAAAAAATTAAAGCCTGGAGAGCTCGGAGGTGAATTCCAGGGCCCCAGCTCTCAACAGCCTCTTGGCAGTTGCAGTGGAGGGATCTGAAACCTCCTGCAGGCCTCTTGGAGGGATGTGCAATCGGAGCCAAGGATTATTTTGGTCATCCTCCTCTGCATGCTCTCCAGTGTACTGCTCTGCAGCAAGAGCAATGCCTAACAGCGGCAAATCATTCTGCCGAGGAGCCTGCAATATGTAGGCTGTAGAAAGTCATCTCTGGAGGTTATGAGCCTTCGCTCGACCCACTGTGGTCTTCACAAACTTAAACATATTGGCGAAGCTAGTGGGTTTTATTTTGCACATCTATTTTAGTAAATTAGAGGCAGGGTTGAAGGGGGGGCAGTTCACTGTTTCAGCAACAAGGCAATATGCTGATGGTATTGAAGTGTTTTTTAAGAGAATTTAAAGGCAATTTGTTGTGTGGGTAAGTTACGATTGCATTGGACTCAGAGAAGGCGTTATCACTATTAATGACTGCACTGTGTTGTAGGCACTGAAATTTAGTTTTTGAAAGGTTTATAAACATATTATGCAAGTTAATGTAATTAAAAGTCAAACTGAAATCAAAATGGACCTTTTTTTTTTAACCTTAGTAGTTCATGTTCTTGGTGACATTGCCTATTCAGCGGGGGAGTTTTTAACACCCTTTGCACGTTTTTTTTATGTCATGCACAAGCGCTCCACTGCCAAAAGTTGATCGTTTGTTACTTGGTATTGTATTTTATACTTCATTATGTCTGGCACTTTGCTTTGCCTACATCTTTAAAAAAAAAAAAAAAAGAAAAGAAAGAAAGAAAAAGAGAACGATATAAACAAAAAACTACACAAAACATTTTCAAGAAATATGGAGTCATGATTGGAGTCAAAAGACGCATTTGAAGTGTTGTATTTTTTCCAACCAGACGTCAGCAGCAGGTTTTTGGTCTGACCCCATTTTTATTTTCCACTTTTCAGGATCCAAATACTGACTAATAAAACCAATTACAGCCCACAATTATTTTCTCGCTCGAATACCCTTTTTCACTTGGAAATTTGTCAAGAGAGGGTAGAACAGGGCATTCTGATTTCCGATTCATGGCTTTCACATAATGACAGACTTATTATCTTTTGCACTAATTGGACAAACTCTCAATACTGTAGGTGAAACCTTTTATATTGTGTTTTGTGTACTGTAAAACACCCTGCATCAGTATACAGATAACATCTGACTTTACTTCATTGATTTCTGACTGCTGTGCAATTTAATTGTATGCCTGTAATATATGGGTTCCTTTTTATGTAAAAAAGAGAGTTGTTTTATTTTTTCAAAGAAACTCCACACTTATAAGCCCTAATAAAACGAACAGTGTAACAAGCAATTTGTTCTTTTGCCAGCAAGTCTGGCGTGAAGAGAAAGAGGCTCTGAGTTAATGAATGAACTGCACAGGCATCAGTAATGAACTCTAAACTTGCACCGTAAAAGAGATTTATAAAGATCTGCTTTTATTTAGCCTCGGAGAACACAAAACTGCATTTTCCTCTTCACGTCCAGAAGAATGTCCACAGAGAAACAATCAAGTGGAAAGGAAGAGAATACTGTGCTCATAAAGGTCAGTGTTTTAACAGAGATTTCTGCGAGTCTCCTCGCGTTTCTGTTGCCCACAGCTTGTTTCACTTAATTTTATAATGAGTCATCAAAGCTAACCTTGAGACATGAGCTGTAAACCGACTATCAGAACAAGAAGAGCATTCCCGAAGCAGCATCTTTCATGAGAGTGGTATGTGAGCCCTCCAGCCGAAACAGAAACTGTCCATGGCCTAATTTTTCTGTCTTTGCGTTCAAACAGATGCTGTTGAACCAAACGGAACCTTCCTCAATCTTGAGTACCGCTGTCATACACTCCTGCTCCCCTGCTCGCCTTCTCTCCTTCTCCCTGTCTTTCTTATTCCCACGCTCACACACACACACACACACACTCACACGCACAAACACACACATTTCAGTCAGCCCTGGGGACCCTGCAGTTGACAGCATCAGAAATAATCTACAGTTCAAAATGCACAAACAGTTTCAGAAAGGCCTGAAAGCAACAGATAGCTGCGTTACGGCACCTGGATGCGAGGGCTAAATATGGGGCATCAGTTCGAAACAACAGGAAACTCTGTAATAAAACATTTGCAAGGCTCAGCGGCCTGGACGTCTCCTCTCCGTCCACTTCAGCACTTTTAGGGGCATATCATGCAAAGGGTTTGAGTTTGATGGATAATTTGAAGTATATTAAGTGTCAAAGATTCAAAACAAGCCATATATCATTGCTGTCAGAACAAATAAAACATATATCTTATGAAATAACTTTAAAGGACCAGGGGAAAAAATCATTAACTGATCCATCCATCATGACATTTGAACATGATGTCAAGTGTGGCTGGTATTCATAAATTGAGTTATTTCAATGAACAACAAGATTGAAAAACAGGCTGTTCTGAATTCATGGTGTTTGTGACATCACAAACATACAGCAGCCAGACCTGTTTATTCACCCCAGAGTGATATGGAGGGTTGTTCCTGTACATTTCAGCTCAGATTTTTTTTGGAGCGAGCCACAATACAGGGCAACCAGTAAGGATAGAAATCATTTCCATATGGCACAAGCTTTTTCCCACCCAAACGCTGTATTGAACATGGGTTGTTTTGTTGGTTTAATCGTTTTTGCATAGTTCAGCACAAAGCTCAGAACAAAGTTGTCGGAAATCTTTAGAATGTCTTAAGCTGGGAAGGGGCTTAAACATTAATAAAGATTTTGTCACGTCCTTGACCCCTCCTTCCCTGTTGCGTTCATGTGTTCGCTCTTCATCGCTCATTCACACCCCTCATCCCTCCCTCTTGGTCACTTTCATGTGTTTGCTCTTTGCGTGCCCCCCGCATGTGCTTAGCCCCCTCCTCTCTCTTTCCTTGTCCCTTTGTGTCTTCCGCATTCTCTTACTGCCCTGTTCATGTCCTCATCTCCCAAATGTGTTTGTGTACCAGTTCTGTCTCCTCCTTCAGTCTTGCCCCCACCCTTAGTGACCCCAGGTTCGCCTGGTTAGCTCCCCAGGTGTTTCTCCCTGTGCCTGTCTTTTTATAGCCCTGTTTTCCTCTTGGTTGTGGAGTACTTAGCCTTGTCTGAAGAGTGTGTGCCACATTAGTTTATCGAATCCTTAGCATGTATCCTGTTCTGTACATCGTTTTGGTGTATGTTGGTTCTTTGTATGTTTATGTTGTTTTCCATTTATAAATGAACAACCCAGTGAACCTGTATTAGTTTAATCCAGTGTGTGCTCTGTGACCCAGTGGGTCATATCCATAACCCACGCTGTGCTGTTTTTGAGCCAGCACTTAAAAGCACAAAAACATCTTGTGGATGAGTGATTACTAGTTTTAATAAATAATGTCACATGAATAATATGTGTTTTTTAATAGGAAAAATATATTACAAGGAAAATATAGAACGCCGGCCCTTTAAGTTACTCATCCTATAATTATACACAGTGTCAGCTGCCTGTAGAGGTGTTCAGAATGAAAGATTATAATTTGAAGGTCTGCCTACTGCCTTCAGGTTGTAGCGCAAAGCTAATATAGGCTGGAATGAGTAATTAGCACTAGCAATTAGGAGCTGGTGCTCTTATCACAATAGTCTTCCCTGCCAAAAAATATTAACTGGGGAAAGTGTTTGGGATGCTCTCTTAGCCCAGGCAAAGTGCCTCTTTCTATCAATAAACAGACTTCAGCTGACATGCAAAGGACAGTTTAAGGACATACTCACATTAAATGTCAATGTTTATTATGTTATTGATCAACAGCAGCATTTTATCAATGCCACCAGCATGTGAGGCTCAGAACTGGCCTTTGACTCTTTGCTCCTATGTTCTTGACGTAAAAGTGTTCCATAACCAGAGGATACAAACTTACTAGAAGATGCATGTGAGTCAGTGTGTACAAGTGTGCTTGAATAAGTGCTTTTAAAGCCTGCTTTTTGTTGCACTTTGTGTTCAAAGGGGCAAAAATTAGCACTTAAAAAGCAGAAAAAAATAACAGCTCGAAGATTTATTCATGATACATTTGCCAGAGGGTATTTATTTATTCATGCACGCCCAAAAATTCCCCCTTCCTATTGGTGATTCAAGGTGCATGAATCACAGAAACCTCCCCACACACACACATTGCTGGCAAAGGTACTGCACTATTTAGAATGTGCCAAAAGCTACAGTTGCGCTGACCATTAATCACACACTATGGATTCCAGTATTTGTAGGGAAATAGTTCACTAGTTTAGCAGCCAGAGTGCAGGACGGGCGCAACGCTGGAGCCTGAAATAGGCCAAGATTTGCATCACAGCTCGAGACGATGCGCATGATGCCAAAAAGATGGAAGCAGAGGCTTCGTCTCATCCCTGAATCGAGCGCCAGGTGAATCACTCTTTGGCAGGGATCAAAATTAACGACTTCCCCGTGATTTGCATACGCTAATTAGCGGGGCTAATAAACACAGCAGCCTAATTATACAGGGGGAAAGAAACACAAACACAAAGTGGAGAGCATGGCACACAAAGGGAAAGAGCACTAATTACAGATCGGCATGATCAAACCTGTTTATCGGTTTGGGTCAAACACATTGTAGTAATTAAGTGGGGGCTCCATTTATCCTTATCTTCCCGCTCATCCAAACAGTCTTGGCTCTGTTTAGGATTATGGCATGGTGCGCGTTCTTCAACAAGTTTGTCAACAAGTTTGTTTATCCACTCCCACTGCAGATGCCCTCCAACACCAACAGACGCAGAAAGCTACACTGAGGAGGAAGGCAAAGGCCTCAGCTGATAAATGATTGTTTTCAATATTTCACAAGTGAAGTCCTAGATTTGCCTGTTGAATATTAACCAAAGCCATTTACCAAAACAACTTTCTGAAAAGTTGTATTATTATCATTTGGAGAAGAAATCACTTAAAATGTTTTCCTAAATTGAGAACTAATGAAAGGCGGTAAGGTTAACAGATTTGTCATGATTCTGTGCTCGAATGAGTTTTCATCGCAACTAAATGAGACTGTAATGGAGCTTTTTTTCCAGTTCGTGAGTGCACATATGCATGCTAGTGTGTGTGTGTGTGTGTGTGTGTGTGTGTGAGTGAGTGTGAGTGTGTGCCTTAATGTGTTCGTATGTGGTCGTTTTGTACATTTTCAGGACTAAAATGTCCTGTCTTTCTAGGACAACGATCGGATTGAGATCTGGGAAATTTGAAAGCCAAGTCTACATATTGTTATAACATCACTTCTGTTATGTTTGTCAGTACAACTCTTTGTTATAGTGCAGAGATGGGGACTCGAGTCTGAGACTCGGACTCGAGTCGCACTTAAGTCACACAAACAGAGACTTGTGACTTGACTTTAGACTTGCCCTCAATGACTTGAGACTTGACTCGGACTTGGGCGTTGTGACTCATGAGTCATAAACTCGTAAACATTGTTCATTTCATGGAATTATTTATTCATATCTCGCACTCTTTCCAACGAACCATCGTTTGCCATAATCCGGAGTTTTTACCCGAAATACTTTTGTCCACGGGTGAACGGTTTTCAGCTAATAACGGTTTTCGAGGGATCATCGGAAAGATGTCACCGAGCTCTATCTAACTGTGAAGTATCACGTGGCCAATTAGCATACCTTCTAAACATGAAGAGCTCAACATTTAGAGCTCAAAAATCCCATATTTAGAGTCACTGTTTGTAAACGTTGCCCATCAAAAGTTGTCACACAGCTGGACAGCTGCACAGTTGGGCACAGCTAAAGACTTGAGACTTGACTTGGACGTGGGAAAAATGACTTGTGAACATCTCTGTTATAGTGTGCCGGGGCGCATTATCTACTGCCATTAGGGCATACTGTTACCAGTGTATTTGGTCTTCAGCAGTGTTTAGGTAGGTGATTGCAAGGGTTCCCTGCAATGTATTTCCTGTAGCATCATATTGTCTCCTACAACTTGTCTTCTTCCCATAGGGCATCCTGGTGCCATCTCTTCCGCAGGTAAGCAATGCACACACACCCACATATATCATGTGGCCATCGACATGATATAAAAGAAAACATGCTTTTTCAGACCAAGCCAGACCAGGCCATTGCTTCATGTTCCAGTTCTGACGCTCGTCTGCCCGTTGTAGGTTACTGTGAGCACTGCATGTTCTGACACCTTTCCATCATTGACAGTCTTTACTTTTTCAGCAATTTGTCCTACAATGACTCTTCTGTGTCACTGAACCAAACAGGCTAATATTCACATCCCACACACATCAGTGAGCCTCAGGTGCTCATGACCCTGTTCTTGGTTCAGTGGTTGTCCTCACTTGGACCACAAGGCCTCCGTTTTAAAGACACTCTGACCAGTGGTTGTCTAGCTATCACAATTTGGCCCTTGTTAAAGTCACTCAGATTTTTACGCTTGCCCATTTTTCCTGCTTCCAACACATCAATTTCAAGAGCTGACCGGTCATTTCCTGCCTAAAATATCCCTTGTCTTGACAGGTGCCATTCTAACAAGATAATCAATGTTATTCACTTCACCTGTCAGTGGTTTTAATGTGGCCTCCAGACTTCTCAGCTATCTGACTAATCAAGTGGGGTGTTCTGGACAAACTATTCCTATCCAGGGAGGCTCCACCTTGAAACTTACAGGACTTAAGGATCTGCTGCTAAGGTCCTGGTGCCAGATAGCACAGGACACATTTTGGGGTTTTGTGGAGTGTTTGTTTTGGTGCCATGACGGGGACCTATGGAATTTAATGGTTTATATTTGCACCATGGCATCATGATATATATATATATATATATATATATATATATAGAGAGCGAGAGAGAGAGAGAGAGAGAGAGGATGTGTGTGTGCATGTGTGTATCAGGGATGAAGGATTTTAATTTCCCATTGTTTTTACCCAGTCTGTCTCAAAAACTGGAGCCAGTACCCAAAAAAAGGAAAACTCATTGTCTGTTTTAATGACAGGCCCAACTGGCACATCAACACAAACTTTACTCTGCCGAGCCGTTAAGCCAAACGGGACTCAATCAGCGAAAGGTCGCCTTTTGATGTTGTGTTTTTTAATTACCGCCGCTGTGTTTCCCCCACACACACTCTTCTCCCCTGTGTTTAGGGTGACGGCGTGCTGTGTTACATGGATCTCGTTAGTCTTCGGCGCGCCGCACAACCGCCTGTCAACTCGTCCTTCACGAGCCAGTGCGCCACTAAGAAGTCATTTGCACCAGCGTTCCCCATATGGTTCCGCAGCTATTCCAGCACAGCCGCCGCCACTCATAAAAACACCGCGCCCGTCAGCCTTTTTAAAAATGGCATTATCCAGCTTAATGATGCAGCACTCTAATAGCAGAAGCAGAGAGAGCGAGAGAGACAGAGAGGGAGAGAGAGAGAGAGAGAGAGAATGTAATAAAGAGGCTGCTAGTGGAATGCCATCTATGGCAGATAATAAAACGACTATTTGTCATTCACAGCGGCGTGTGGCGTGTATCAGCAGAAAATCTGGAGCGGATGCTGCTGCCTGTGCGCATGTTACTGCGGAGATACGGGCACACTTTGTTCTCCAGGGAGGGGGGGGGGCACGTTTGACAGACAGAGACAAAACGGCAGAGGTGAGATCCAGCAGGGAATTTGTCCTCGTCATGGCAGGACAGGCGCTCTCAGTCTTCATGGGACAGTTTGTAGTTTCATTGGGGCTGGAAAGAACCGTGGTGTGTGCAGTCAAATACAAGTCTAATGGGTGCAGGCCCAGCATCTAGTGAGGCCTATGCTGGAAAAAAAAAAAAAAAATCTACTCAAAATGAAATCACTGCAAACAAACTGAAGCTGAATGGAGCTGAATTAAGATTAGCCTATGCTAATAAATTGGTGCCAAGCAGATGTCGGTTTCAAAATTCCAAAAAAGCTTTCAAAAATCCAGATAAAAATCTCCTCCTCCGAAAAGTGTAAAAGCTTCCAGTAAAGTGTGCGTGTCTTTGTATGTTTTATGTGTAATGTTTTCCATTCGGATTATGTTATGGAACAAATGCATTTGATTTTTGGAAAGAAAAATGTACAAATACACTTGGCACAGATGTGAAACGTGATCTTGATGTAGCGCATCAATACAAAACCTAGAAAACACTGGCATATGATGAATCTTAGCAAAAACAATGTTATACAGGACCAACACAGACTTAACAATAGCATAATCATAGTTGGTGCGGTGTACAACCTTTTTCAAGAACCATATAAGAACCAAATATCCATGCAAGTTATAGGAAGTGTTTCAATCCCAACTAAGGCATAATACACAGCATTCTGTCCAAAAATCCTATAGAAGCATTGTAAAAGAACCTATAAAACCTAGAAAAACTCTGGCTAATGTAGCCTTTTGTGAGAGTTAGCCACATTTGCATTTTTGTAGTCATTAAATAGCCCAAAGTTTGGTTGTAAATTTCATGGTACTAGCTCTGTCTCAACCTAGCAGTTTTATGGACCAATCCAAATGGCCTGACTGTGTGCCACAGGACCCAAGGGAGGAATTTAAACGCACGTTGTTTCAGGGAGGAAAAGCAGGGAAATGGTGATTTGTGGAATGGTCAACCTACTATTACGTTCGCATGTCTTTTTCAATGTTATAAATTACTGATTGTGTATTCAGGTCTGATGCAATGACCCCGGTCTTATTTGAGATAAATTGGGTTTAACAACCAAGCTGCCAAGTTGTATCACAGCCCTGTGAACGGCATTAGTGTCTGCTGTGATGTTAACCCTACTGTAGACCCCGGACTGTGTTCATAATAACATCAGCAAATACTTTTTAAGATGCCGCCTGTTCCGCATCCGTGCTTTATACATAATGGATTTGATGTAGGCTACAGTATGCTGGTATGTAAATAGTTGAGGCCAAATAACACAAAGGCAATGTGCCAGAGCCAAGTTATTGTAATATCGTCTTTTATGTGTGCGCACAGCTTGAGCTTTTCAATATTGTTGTCTCATGGTAACAATAAGAAAAGGAGAAAAAAAAAAAAGAACAAAAAGCTTGCAGAGAAAAAATTGCATTGTACTCGCATTTACATTTTCTTCATTTATGTTCGCCAAAAGAATAAAAAACAAAAACACTTCAGTTGTGAGAGTATATGATTAAACATGGCACCGTGGCCTATAGGCCCTGTGTATCAGGAGTAAATGACAGAAGTTGCATGAAATGCAGTCATATGGAACATAGGGTAAATGATAAATGAAACGTGGATTTTTCATCATCGTAGCAATAAGCTCAGGCGTGGTTATGGGAAACGCACTGCTTTGATTTAGTCATTCGACTTCTTCCATTTCTCCAGATGGAGCTGTAGACATGAACAGCCTCTGCTATACTTGCATCCATATGGAAACTGGAAGCTGCGTTTGGACTGATGATACCCAGAGAAATGAGAATGGCATTAGGCCAGGAAGGCTTGTAGGTGTAATAATGCTAATGTTGGAGCAGATTTTGTTTTACATTTAATAATAAAACGTGAAATTTCACTTAGAAGGAAGCTGACCTCAGGCCCTTATGTCCACTCTCGGCGCCTACACCCTTATGCTGCATTTGGAAGTTGCACTTGAATGGCTAAAAGAGTTGTATGCTAGTGATAAGCTTAAACAAGTTCCATGCCAGAGTCGTAACTGTGCAGACATCAAGTGCCTATGAGTGCTAAAAGTCTGACCCTTACATGAATCTCATTCTTAGTTTTGTGTTCTGTGTCCTCACCTGAATTCCTGGATTTAATGGAAACTTTCAGCATCATTTAGTGAATTCATCATCTGTTGTATCAGCTAAGTAACTCTTCACAAACTCTGTTTTCAAGCAAAGCGAGTCAAATGAAGTGGTTGATGTAGCATGATGGGCAATACACTGTTCTTCACCCAACAGACTGAGGTTCAATTCCCCATCTGGGTGAGCACACCATGCGCTGCCAAAACACCAATTTCTTGGGGAAGACTCTGTAACATGATTTAACTGTAAGCCACTCTTAATAAAGGAGTTTAAATATGCCACTGCCTGCACTGGTGTGTGCACATCCATTTAAATCAATGGTTTTGATTTCAAGGCCAGTGTGCTTACAGCTCTAAGAAAATGAAGTGGGTCTTGGAATTGCTCAGTTATGAACTGATCAGACTTTTGCAGGCACACAGTCCATATTCAAATGAATAAGCTGCCGACCCAGATGCCACCTGACATTGCGTTTGGTGACCTTAGGCTCATGGGCGTCTGCTCCGGAGTGTTTTGTTCTATTGGCAGTTCTGTTCTATGGTGATTTTACTAAGTGTGTGCAGTCCATGGGTGCATTTTAAAGTAGTTAAATTCACTGATTAGAAGAACTGCCTAAATATATATAGTATATAATTATGTATGCAAAGATTGTTTTACATGTTATGAACTAGGCAGAGTTTTAAAAACAGACAGAAATGGACAAAAAAAAAAAAAAACGTGCATAGTTTTTAAAGATCTTAGCAGATTTTACTGGAAAAAGATAAGTTATGAAGTCTTTAACACAATTTCATTTAAAAGAAAACTTTTGTTGTCTAATACTACATATAAAAAAGGTGTATCTGTCAAACACTGCATCTTACTGTAAGAGCAGTAAAATGTTAAAATATGCATTATCGTCATGCAAACTGAAAGCAATTCTTGGCAGTGCATCGACAAGGTAAATGCTCATTAGTGATAACTGAGTTTAATTGAGTGATCGTGATGACCCTAGAGCTATCTCATTCATGTTTTGAGCAGTGAAGTGTCTCCTCCTCTGATGATCTCATTATCCTCTCGCTCTGATTCCCAGTGTTTTTATCATAGTGGTCCCAGACCATGAAGCCAGCGAGGTTCTGGGGTTATGCAATATATCCTGGCTCACTGGTTATGATAATTCAGGTCCAAGGTTACATAAGGTAATACATGCAAAATGAGAACACATGGGGGACAAAGGGGGAAAGGGTGCTGACAGTGACAGACTGTCCATCTCATCTCTCTCTCTCTTGTCCTCTTTTCTCTCTCTTTCTTGCTCACTGTCTTTGTCTCTTTGCTATCTCTCTCTCCTCTCTCCCTCTCTTCTTTTCTCGACGTCTCTGTCTTCTCTCTCATCCTCTTTGCTCTCTCTTTCTCTTTTCCCCCTTCTTCTCTGTTCTCTCCTTTTTTTTTTCTCAGTGTTCCTCCTCTCCTTTTCACTTGCTCTCTCTCTCTCTCTCTCTCTCTCTCAGGTGCTGGCCTCCTGGGTCCTGCCGTCAGACGCTGAACATCACTGTCACTTTTGCTCAACAGCAGGCCAAAGAGGATGACAGGCGTGAGTAACACGTTTTCACTCTGAGTTTAATACCCGGTGACACACATCACGTACACATACACACAGACACACATCACACGAATACACGTCGTAAACACACACACACATGGACACATTCACACACTGACACGGGCCCATGTACCTGCATGACACCCCCCACCCCAAATGTACATTAATAGAGCAACAATTATATAAGCCTACCAGGTGCTGCAGGCCTTGTAATTATAGATTAATGGGATGTGATTGTGTATGAGTCATGAGTAACAAACACAAATGTTGAACAATTATTGCATATCTAGTTCTGTTGATATATCTGGGTCTAATTTGCTTTTTTCAGTAGCTTTGTGTGGACGCTGAAGGCCTAAAAGTCTAGAAGGGTTCTAAAGCATATCTGGGATTTTGGCTGTTGCTGAGTATTGGCTATGAAATTCTACGGTTGATATATAAATCCTTAAATGCCCTCACCGTCAATGAACTTACACTATATGGACAAATGTATTGGGATATATGGACAAAATTACCGTTTTTACCAGGTTTAGACTAGACCCCTCACTTCCAGTGAAGGGCAATTTTAATACTTCAGCACATCAAGACATTTTTAACTTTGTGGACACAGTTTGGGGAAGAACCATTTCTAATTCAGCATGACTGTACCCCAGTGCACAAAGCAAGGTCCATAAAGGCATGGTTGGATGAATTTGGTGTGGAAGAACTTGATTGGCCCACACAGCAAAGGGAGACCAACTCCATATTAAAGTCTATGTATTTGAGTGCAATGTCATTAAAGCCCCAGTTGGTGTAATGGTCAGGCGTCCCAATGTTTTTGTGCATATAATGTATCTACTCTCACAAATTTTGACATTCACTTCAAGTGCTGGCTATTTACTAGTTCCCAAAATTCCTGAAATCTACAGCAGGGGGAAAAGCCTTTTCATACAAAGCCCAATTCTGGACACAGTTTCAGTTTCTAAGTCTAGACTGAGAACCTACATGCTTAGCCTGCTTTGGTTGACCACCATCAGGGCTCTGGGTCACCGCTCTATCCCAGATTGGCCATCTTTGGGGTCTCTTGCTCACTTGTACTGGACTGGTCCAGCTGCCTTGAACTGCCTGCTTGTGCTCCAACCCTCCATCCAAGGGCTATTGCTGCTCAAAGCCTCCAGTGAAGATCGTTGTTCTTACTACTGTGGCCTGGAGACTCTCAAACTACTAGTCAAACCTCACACGGACTCCAGCAAAAACTACCACTGCAGACTCTAACTGCTCCTACACTGTCAGCTATAGACTTCCAGCTGCTCAGCAGTGATTAAGTCTGTACACTAAGCCCTCTAATTATTAGTGACCTCCATGGGGAAATCTGGTTATTCTGCTTCACTCTCCGGTGTTGACCAAAGGTGGAGGGGTTCCCGTTTGAGTCTTGGTTCCTCCTGAGGATTCTTCCTCCAGGTTCAGCGAGTTTTTCCTCGCCCCTGTCATCGTGCCTTCCTCACTAGGCGCTCCCACCCAGATTTTTTCTGACATCAGTTGTAAAAAGGGCTTTATAAATGAAACTGATGTGAATATTCACCCCACCTGAGTCCTGTTTATGTAATTGTGTAATTATTTATGTAATTATGTAATTATTGTCCTGGGGTATGGAATACTGCAATTATTTAAATGTTTTCCATTGTAATACTGTAATACTTCAAATGTGTTCATACTGTGCAAATGTTTTTTTCTTTCTCTTTAAAACTATACAATAGAAATGACTGCCCTTAGTGATAGGCTATACAAACAGAATACAGCAGCTAACTAAGTAAAAATACTTTCAATGCCACTTTATAATTTAAAATTTAAAGATTGTAATTTAAAGGATAGCATATGATTTTCAGGCTGGCGAAGACTACAAATGAAACAAAGAAAAACAGATCTGCTCTTTGGTAGAGAATGAAATGGACAAGCTTGCCCAGAAGAAGAGTGCCAGCACAGAGAATCTCTGGAAGTCAGTAGTACATGCCATCTGTGCAGAAAACAGTCATTATATAGTCGTTATATTTATAAATTAAGTTTTATTAGTAACTCGCCCAGGTAGTCGTTTTATGGAAACTGTATTACCATCAGCTCCAGGTAAATACTTTGAACTGCATTCAGATGTTTGATGATGATTATTGTTGTTGTTGTTGTTAATATTATTATTAGTAGTAGTAGTAGTAGTCATAGTAGTAGTAGTAGTAGTATTACAATCAGGAAAAATATATAGGAAAAATATACCTATAGTGTATAGGCTTTTAAGGCTTGTGTGTAGTACTTTGGAAATGAATTTGAATCAAAATAGTTTTGTCACAATAATTCTATAGATAATAATAATAACTGCATTTGTCCAAGTTTAGTTGTTATATCTAAATAATTATGTTACATGAATAAAAACTAGCCAGATGTCAAAAACATCAGCATCTTCGTATGGGGTGGAAGCCAAACCTCTTCAGTCCAGATGTGTTTGTGTGGGCATAAACTGCCTTACCGCATTTATGTTAAAAATCTCATTAGATTTTGTTATCTAGAAGACGTTAACCTCAAAGATTCATCGGCTGCCATCTTTGACCTCCAAGGCTTCATCAGCTGCCCACAGATTCAAATCCTTTACAGCGCTGATAATGAACACACAGTTGAGGCGAAGGTGACAGGAATGGCTAGAAAAAGGGTCAGCGCAAGTGCAAACATTGCCAAAGGCAGCAGAGAGTGATAGTAATCAGCAACGAGTAATCTCAAATTTCAGTCGTCCGCATGACGCCTTGTTTTTCTTTGGGTGCATTCGGGATTTGCATTACTTTCTTAGAGAAAAAGGTCCTAAATTGTTACTTTAGAGGAACCACTCATGACACTGAGGTGATGCCTTCAAAGGTATGCCTTTAACCAGGGAATACAATTAATACAATGGTGCCAAATAGCACTGCAGTTATTTTCTTAAATTACACTGACTCTTGATTTGTTTAGCCATATGTATTTTTCTATTTTTTACACCACGAAAGGTACAAATATGCCCCTTTGTCCTGAAAAGGGGAATGTAGTGTACCTATAAACCTCAGTTAAGGTTCACATCTACCTTAAGGATCATGTTGAACCTTTTAAGGTACATTTACAATGTTTGTAACTTGGTAAACAAAAATGGACCTGTACCTTATTACCTCACAGTACACTGATATGCTCGTCTGTACAAATTCAGCAGCACCAACTATAGGGTACATCACACACTAAATGACGAGTAAATAAATTTGATAAATGCCAACATATGGGACTGCTTCAACCTACACACAGCGACAAGGAAACTAATATCACTGAACAATGAATTTCTAACGATATCCATCAAATGGAGAGGTGTCCTGTTTCAACCTAGACCTTATTTATTCACAATTTGGTTCTTCTTTATCATGTATAAACTCAGTGATATCTTTAATACTGAGAAACATATGATTCATCTGCTGTACCTTGAGTTCAAGCACAATCCAATGATTCATAATATTTGGGTTCATAAAAAAAAACTTTTATTGGATGGCATCTTTGTATGAGTGTGAAGAACCCGAAGTTTAAAGATCCTCCACAAAAGTAAAGATTTCAGTCAGAACTCTGTACATTATGTGTTTCAGTGATCATACCTTTCAAAGGTCCTTCTTTTTCAAAACATGACTCTTTAGGGCAGGAGTTCTTTTTTCAGCCAGAAACCCCTTCCATCACAAAAAAGGTTCCAAAGGTTCCATTCCAAAACTTCAAACATAAGACGGGCCAAACAAATTTGTAACTATTAAACAATATGTGTTCTGGTTATATGGTTAGTATAAGCAGATGGCTTACAACAGCCATAACTTTAAAATAACCTGCCTAATATTCTGTATCCTCATTCTGCCAGAACAGCTCTGACTGATCAAGCTGTGGACTCCACAAGACCTCTGAAGGTGTGCGAGGTGGGGCCTCTATGGATCAGACTAGATTGTCCAGCATATCCCATCCCACAGATGCTTGATTGGATTGAGATCTGGGAAATTAGGAGGCTAAATCATCACCGTGAACTCTTCGTCATGTTTTGGCAGCGTGGCTGGGCGCATTATCCTGCTGAAAGACTGCCAATACGGAATACTGTTGCCATGAAGGGGTGTATTTGGTCTACAACAATGTTTAGGTGGGTGGTATGTGTCAACCACTGCATGTTTCATTATAAAGAAAGCATAATTAGCCTTGCTTAACTGGTTTAAGTGCTGTGCATATTTTGAAAATGTTCAGCTCAGTAGAAATGTTCTACCTGTGTTCTGTGTTAAGACCGTTGTAAGAGAGATGCTGACATTGTACTTAAATAACAGGATGGTATGAGGGTGTGTTTGAGCTGTGGTGCAGTGGTGCAATGTCTGGAATAGATAATCACAAGTTTATATATTCAGACCCTCCATGGTACAATCAATATAAAAAGAATTATTTGTTCTAAAATCCCTGCTATTATACTGTATTCTACTGCACTCTTTTCAGTCTCACATATACAGTGAGCAACATAAGTATTTGAACACCCTGCGATTTTGCAAGTTCTCCCACTTAGAAATCATGGAGGGGTCTGAAATTCACACT
>JBBIGA010000007.1:25114925-25129515 GCA_037576975.1 Alestes dentex | reverse complement strand
GTGTGAGTGTGTGTGAGTGTGTGTGAGTGTGTGTGAGTGTGTGTGAGTGTGTGTGAGTGTGTGTGAGTGTGTGTGAGAGTGTGTGAGAGTGTGTGAGTGTGTGATTGATTGTTTTGGACCGAAAATGAGGAAACACTTGGCCGAAAACCGAAATAAATTATTGGTATTAAAAGAATACATCTGTTACAAAACTATGAAAAATATTTGTTTAGCATTCAAACAATGCACAATATAAAATAAAATTTGAAATTAAATATTTTACTTGGCCCCACTCATGAGTAGCCTAAAAGCAAGATAGCTGAAATATTATACAATTAAATATCTTCTTTCATAAAGCTAGTGAATTCAAGTGCATTTTAATGTTCTGAACGAAGTGCATGAGTAGTGGAGGAACCGAACTTGGTCCTCTAGAAGTGGTCCAAAAAGTGGACCAACAGAAAGTTCTTTTTCTGTTCACAGTGAGAGTTCGTTTGAAAGGGGACTTGGTTCTCTTTCTGCTCCACTTCAGCTCAGATGGGGTCTCAGTTCTTTTTCTGTTCACACTTTAAGTTCCTTATCCAACCTGCTGCCGCTGTCTCTTCACGTTCACCATTCTTGGGATTTTTTTTTCCACATAAGAGTAGATGGTTAAAAGCTCTACCCAACTTCTACATTTTCCACAAAGATTGTTCTTCAGCTGATGGAGATCAAGAATGCTTTCAGTCTGAGCAGCTCGGTAGAGAAACTTGATCTTGACAAGTCCCTTTATTTATGTATTTATTGGCTTTTTATTTTTTATTATCGTTTATTCGTATTTTTTACTTTATTTCTTTATTTTTGGTTGTTTCCCGCATAGACATATATGGCTTTCCATGTGATCTACGTACGGCAAGCCTACAGGGCCAAAACGGTCGAAGCAAACAGTCGTTTCAGAGGGTCATACGCAAAAAAATGCTGACTAATCGACCCGAGTTCGTTTTAAGGGCTGAAATGGACCAAGTCTAATCCAAGCTGGCGTGTGCAGGCTGCGGTTGCATCATCATTGCGTCATCACTGTTTCGATCGCATAAAAAAAAAAATTCTGCCGAAACCGAAAATGCATTTTCCATTTTCAGACGAAAATTTTCGGTGGTCGAATTTTCGGTGCATCCCTTAAAAAAAAACAAACAAACACACAAACAAAAAAAAACCAAAACAAAACAAAACAACAAAAAAAAAAATATATATATATATATAGAGAGAGAGAGATAGAGAGAGATATATAGAGAGAGATATATATATAGAGAGAGAATCAATCAACGCCCCTCCCAAATCCCTGGTGGAAATGGTCTTTAAATAGTGAATAATTTGTTGCTGACTTAGCTCCACATCACCTTGTTATTTACCGCAAGACCAGGTGTTATTTTTGTAGGGCATTGTTCTATTATGAATTTTTAAATTGCTGATGAGCTGAACGTGCAGTGCCCCCAAACCATTTAGATATAGGATGGCTGTGACAGTTATAATTGATGACTGATTTTATTATATAATAAACTCATGATTAAATGATTAAGTAAATGTACATTCTCATTCTTTCAAAGTTTTGGTAGATCTGTTCGTATTTATTTTCTTCAATTTCCCCAAACAGCTTGCTTAGGGGCTAAGACTCACCTTGTCTGTCAGAACGTCCAGATCTTCTAAAATGAATCTTCCTCTTTCTTCTGCTTGAAATGCGTTCTGTAATAGTGACCCCACAGTTCTGCTTAGCCAGATTGGGCTCTATAGATCTATTATGCTCCTTAGTAGATAGAGCCGTACAGTCCTTATGCTTAATTCATTTGGACCGTTACTCATCAGTTGTTTGTGTTGTTATAGTGGTTGTTATGTTCAGATGTTCATAGTGGTTGTTATGGGTGCCGTAACTAAGCCTAATTTTGGCTATTCGAGAACAGAATAACAGCTTTCTTATAGTTTAAAATGGAGGTTGACCGGTTATGTGGCCTATTAATCATGCCAATATTTGGCAATTTTTACATAATCGGCATAAGCCTATGTCAGCGCATATTAAGACATGCGCATAATGGGCAGCCCCGTGTTGCTGCTGTAGAACATGCGTGACATGCCCCTCTCTGCAGGGCTAGCGGGGAACAGCAGAATTTCATAAATTGGTTTGCAATGAAATGTTGCTTTAAACTTAAAGAATACAGGAATATATAGCCTAATTCAATTCAATTTTACTTACGTAGTGTATACATTGTCACAATATACCAAAATTGAGGTTCAAAGTAGCCTACAGTTAGCTTACCATTACCAAAGTAGCCTACAGTAGGCTAGTAATAGCAAGCATTAAATACAGAAACCATCAGCCATGGGGCAAAATTATTAAAGACCGTATTGATGATACGTCGTCAACTGTTTGTGTGTCTGAGGAAATCGCTGTGTCTTGGGTCAGAGGTTCTCTCTCTCTCTCTCTCTCTCTCTCTCTCTCTCTCTCTCTCTCTCTCTCTCTCTCTCTCTCTCTCTCTCTCTCTCTCAAACAATTGATACTGTGATATCAACTTTTCTAAAGTTCTCACTGCATCTTTTACAAGTAACATTTTATAGATTTTTCTGTATTTACTTTGTAATACATGTATTTTTGTTTAACTGAATAATAAGAAATTATGGCATGAATTTGGTTCTCTGTATCCCCCCTTCCAGACGTTACTGCAATCATTTTTGTGGTTGCCAGCAGCAGCTATAATATGGTCATTAGGGAAGACAACAACACAAACAGACTTCGAGAAGCACTCGACCTCTTTCGAAGTATCTGGAACAACAGGTGTCTGTTTTTCTATTCATTTTCTAGACCTTTAAGAACTGCGCATTGACATAACTTATAAACACTACATTATTTTATTTGGAGAATTCCTTGTCCATATTACTGGTGTGCACTTAGCAGGAAAAGGACATATGTGGTGTTTTTTTATTTTATTTTTTTTACTTTTTTATTACTGTTAAAAAAGTAAAAGTGGTATCCTTACCGAGGATACCACTACATCCAGATTTAGTGGTATCCTCGGTAAGAAAGTATAAGGGAATAAAACAAATAGTAAATGTTTGTATTGATCTAATTGATTTGCAAGATCTAATAGTCTAATTTTGGAAGTATTTACTGGAGTAAACCTGTTCATGCACACCTTAATGGATTAATCTCATTCTGGGTGATTGAAAAAGTCAGAATCAGCTCAGCCATGTGTTCAGTGAGGAATATGATTTGAATTTTTGTGATCCCTTGCTTTTTGCTTTTCTGCCTCATCAAACATTGTGAGAGATTCATTGCTGTTAAGAAAGGTCTATACAATACAAAAAGAAAGACTCGGTAATAATGAAGAAGAAAGTAATGCACAGAAAAATAATTGTCTCTTAGGTTATTTCAGTAAGATTCCAAAATTAACAATTGATCATAAATGAGGGTGGCAATAATTCTACAGAGCACTTTTAAAGTCAAATCTTGGCCATTGTTTCAAAGCATTCTTTCTAACAGTGTCTGGGTCTCTTTTTCTTCAGGTGGTTACGGACTATCTCAGTTATATTATTCCTCAACAAACAAGACATGCTAGCTGAGAAAGTATTGGCTGGGAAATCCAAAATTGAAGACTATTTCCCAGAATATACTCGTTACACCATACCAAATGAAGGTAATTCTAGAGATTTCTTGCTAAATAAAAATTCGTTTTTGAAGAAGGTTGTGACAGTGGCTAATGCCGTAAGCCTCAAAAATCATATTCTATTTGCTTATTACGCTATGATATTTGAAATGATCTCATTTTAATCTTTATACTTGTCTTTGTGTCAAAAAGAATTGTCATCCGTATTGGTAAGTGATACATTGTTAACAGTTGTCAAATTACTTTGAATGGCACCAGGGGTAGTCTGTATGGTAAAAATGCAGGGATCATAACGCTTCAAAAACAATTTCATGATGCACAGTATGTCAAAATATAAATTTTTCTGAGATACAGTGTGTGCAGAGCAAAAAAAATCAATTATTTTTAATCCGTATTTCCTAAACTGTACATGATCAAATGATTAGGATTACATTAAATTAAATTAGGGCTAATTATTCTGTTTGTTATAGAACAGGCAGCTGTTGAGTGATCTGAAAGTACTGATCATCTATAAAATGCTCGAAAAATACAGTTATATGTGATATAATTTACCAAAAAAAACGATCCTAACCAGTCCCTGAATTCATAATTCACAAAACAGTTTGTAGGGTTGATGCATATTTCTTGGACCATGGTGCAAATCAGCCTCTCAGACTGATACAGGTGTTTGTGTGTTGTCCACATTAGGAATCTAACCATTTATGGTCTAAGTGCATATATGCATCCTACACATCACAGCACAAAATAATAACTTCTCTATGTCACAAAGTTTATATGAAATTACCATTTCCTTTTAGCAACTCCAGAACCAGGAGAAGACCCAAGAGTCACGAGAGCCAAGTATTTTATACGTGATGAGTTCCTGGTAGGTTTTTTAAATATATATGGCTATTTGACTGTTTGGAGAGTGAATTGATTCATATTTCACTGCTAAAACGTCCATTCATTGGCTATGTAAGACATTTTTCTCTTAGGCTATGCAAGACAATTTAAAGTCATTGAGATTTGGTAATGAAAACATGGCCATGAAGTATTTTGACGTGAATATATGGGGGAGAATCTTTTCCTTGATGCTTTTTTAATCTCTCTCCCTCTTTCCCTTTGTGTGTTACAGAGGATCAGCACTGCAAGTGGAGATGGACGTCATTATTGTTATCCTCATTTCACATGTGCTGTGGACACAGAGAATATCCGCCGGGTCTTTAATGACTGTCGGGACATCATCCAACGAATGCACCTACGGCAGTATGAACTCTTGTGATCTGGTTTTCAATAGCCAGTGCTTTTTACAAACCTGTCTCCAAGCTCCCATAGTCCTACCCTTACTACTCCCAAATGAGGCCAAAAACATGGACAGTATATACTATTGAAGTTTTGGCAGACCCTCTTTTTCTTGTTTTACTGTTTTTAAAACATTTGTTAATTGGAGGAATGTTTCTTTTCTGCCATTCCACTAAGCCTTTGGCTACCTCTTTCTTTTTATTTATAAATACACAGAAACAGTATGAGTGATGCGTGTGTTTGTTTGTGTGTGTATATACCCACACATTCACACATGCAACATGGCATCTGCCAATCTATGGAGATTTGTATCACCTTATGACCTCCTGCCCCCGACCTCTCAGCCTCTTGGGCTCTCTGCTGCTCTTTTATTCTGAACACTGAAGAGTGCCCAATGATGGAGGAGTTAGGGCTGACACTAGGAAGAGGTGAAAAGAGTGAAGTAATGCACTTTTGCATCAGGTTTTAACTGATTGTATTTGCTTTCGAAGATGGAGACATCTAATGTAGCATTGTAATGTTTGACTTCGTGTCCTGCTTTAAGCTGTATTGGTTGGACTACAGGTAAAGGAGACTCCAGGGGTTCCAGAGGAGTCTTTGTCCACTCTGCAAAAGTAATGGAACCGCAGTCCCTCCGACTGTCCAGACATTTTGTTTTGTCCCTAGAAAAAAATGTCCTGTTTCTTATTTTAGTTTCTTAACTTACAGATTGTGAATGGTTACATTTCTTCTGTACAGATTATAAAAGGCTATTATTTTGTACAATTTTATGGAAAGAGAGGAAAAAAAATCTTCTTGTAGATCTTTGTGCCTTCATTTTGGCTGTACCTGTAAATGAAGCTGAGATGTAAGTATGTTTTGATTGCGCTGTACAGCTTGATGTCACCCTGTCAGCAGGAGGGACTGCAGATGGGGACCTACTATAAATTTTACTTTCTTTTTTGTGTTTTTGTTTATATAAAAGATAAAATGTTTAGTTAAAAAAACGGGGAAAATGGAAAAAAAAAAAAAAAATCAGTATACGATATGCAAATTAATCCCATTGCCATCACACAAAACACCATGCTCTTTTGTTTGGTTTTATTTTCCTTTTTAATGTTAAGCTTTAAAAACATTGGAAATCAGTTAGTGTTCGAGAAACAACCTGGTGGTGTTTTCATAGAGACCTTTTTCGATGAGAGGTGTGTGTGTGTGCTCGTGTGAATGTGTTGACGAATGTGTACACATGAGACAGACATTGAGCCAGACGCATGATGTTTGTGTGTAGTAAGTATGCAAGAGGGCATTGTGTGCACTCTCTTATGTGCGTACATGTAAATTTATAGGTATATATAAATATATATGTACAAATATACATGTTTATGTGTGTGTTTAGGTGTATACATGCCTTTCTATGTATACAGTGATGTGTACATACACACATAGATAAGCATGTCTGGAGTGAAAAGAATCTATGGAATAAATGAGCGTGTGCAATACTGACATCAGTTGTGTGTGGTACCATTTCCGTAGAGATGGTGACTCAGACTGAGTATCCTTACTGAATAGTTCTGTAGCAGTTCAGTTCTGTTTACACCTGGTTGTTTCCATTTATAGGCCAGCTATAAATAAATGCTTCCTCTGATGACTATTGTTAGTCCTCCATTGCTGTAAATGTACATAGAATTCCCACTAAAATATTCAGGTATGTATTTCTGATTTTTGAAATATTAAAAGCCATGCACTGTAGATTTGACCAAGCACACACACACACACACAGCCTGCTGCCCTTTTATCCTTAAGGTTTTTTTTTTTTTTTTTTTTTTTACTTTTAAAGATGCTCAGCCTTGCTAAAGGAATACAGTTTCTGGATGCCTCCTCTGGTGCAGTACTGTAACTTGGAAGCACATCTGCGAAGGTTTTGGCTTTGTGACTCAGCTTGATGGGTATGATCCCACAGATAAAACCACATCATGTTTACAAAGCTAAATGAAGTCTCAATACTATAGCAAGCATACCCTAGCTGTATTTAATGAGACAGCTGAGTAGCTGATGAATCTGCATTACCAGCTAATAAAAAATGGAATCATGACAATGTGCTTGTCACTGGTTGGTAAAGAAAGCAGAGATAACAGGTGAGTATATAAACTCGTATATAATAATCATGACTTGAGTGATATGTGCGTCTACTTGCACGCTTCACCACACTACCATAAATCACTGATATTGTTTTTAAAGACGGGTGCATACTGCATTTGGACTGACAAATATTAGTCATGTGTTTTCTGATATATGATCAGTGGGGAGTTTGTTATACTAATAATAAATTCTTAGATGTGCGATAAATATTTTAAAATATCTCAGAAAAAAATGATGGAATGAGGAAAGACTGAACTGTAAAGCATCAATAATTGACCATATACTACTGTGAATATGCATTTGTAAAAGGCATTACTTGAATTATCTTATAAATTTTCGGTGATTGGGGGTTCGAATCCGAGTCCTGGCCTTATGTGCATGGAGTTTACATGTTCTGCTATATTAGATTAGATAGGCCTTTATTGTAATTGTACTGAAGCAGGATACTACTCATACAACGAAATTGTAGGGGCTACTTAACGGTGCAAACAAGTACAAACAGTGAACATAATGTTGACAGCAAACATAGTATAGACAAACATCAAACGTGAAGTTGCGGACAGACAACAATGACGCACAATTAACAAGTCAAGGTTAGAAAAGTATTGCACTTACTGAGGTGAAATAAAAATTGCACTCGTGTGTACAGTAATCCTCCGCTTTTCACCGGAGTTACGTTCCAAGAGTACCCGCATATAGTGAAAAATCGTGTTGTGTTGTGGTAAAAAAAAAAAAAAGCCTATTTTTATAGTGTAAACCCTAAATATGCCCCGAAAAAGTTCCCAAAACACTTTAATTTTAATACATTACCCTAAACGAAAATGTAACGGTAAACCGGTATGTGTACTGTACAGTTTACACTGAACTGCTGCAGTGCTAGAATGTAAATACCAATATTACCCCTGTATGGATTGTACTGTAATTCATGCACGGGCGTTTTCTTTGGTATAAGCAGGCAGGGGCTGACTGGCAATCTGTGCATTCTGGAAATGTCCAGAATGGCTGTCCAGTGTGCGGCCATCAGCCTGTCTTTCTCGGCCGAGATGCAGACCTCACAGTTGGTGAAGGACGTCCAGGGCCGTTTTTAGAAAATTGTATGGGTAATCGCCAATTTTTACAGTTCAATAATTTACTGTTTGTCGGCGGTGCATCTTATTCGGGGCTTCAGGAGGAGTTGTATTGTAGTGACCTGCCGGTTAAAGCAGACACTGGACAGTGACTGAGCTCAACAGCCTCTTTTTTAAAATTTAATTTACAGTAATAAAAATATAGGGCTTTAAGAAGAACAAAATGAAAAACAAGAGAAACACTTGAGGATATCTGCGGTTTCCACAAATTTGCTGGAGTTATTAGTTCGGTCCTAAGAAAAAATGACTGAATCCGAAACACTTTAATTTTAAACTCAGCTTAATACATTACCCTTAAAAAGTAAAGGTATTCCTGTATACGCGCTGGACAATGTACGCTGAACTGCCGTCTCCTACAATTAATTCATGCAAGCATGTTTTTTTTGGTATGCGCTGCCATTTTCTTTGGTATGAGCAGGGTAAATACAGTAATAATTTAATTAAATTTTTTAGTAATAAAATGCAGTAAAATGTACAGGTAATCAATAATTTTTACAGTTCAATAATTTACTGTTCATAATGGCATGCTACAGTGGCATGATTTTTTCCTTCCAACCTTCTCCTGGAGTGTCTTACACTTTCTCTTGCGCTTAGGTGCATTGCCAGAAGGCGCAGGGCTTTGGGCAGCATCTTAGTTATGTTACAAAATTAGTAAATTATATTTTTCTTAATAATTTAGAACTGAAATGCTAAAAAAAAAAACCCACATTGCCACGAAAAAAGCAAAAAATGCAGAGAATATTTGTGGGGATTTCCCCGTACAATTATCAGTTAGGTTCTCAGAAAAAATCCGCGTTAGACTGATTCCGCGACTCCTGATCCACGTAAAAGCGGGGGTTCCGGTATGTATGTATGTATGTGTGTGTGTGTGTGTGTGTGTGTGTGTGTGTGTGTATATATATATATATATATGGTGGAAACTACAGCAGTTATTGCACATTGTAAGTGGATTAAGCGGTTACAGTGAGTGAGTGAAGCTTATTAAGATTACATTTTACACTGATGTAAATTCTGAAAAAAAGTGTGACAGCTAGTCTGTTCCCTATAAGTAAACTTTTCAGTGTGCATTTGTGATGGCAAAATAACAACCTTAACCAAACTGGAGTTTGCAAAAAAAAAAAAAGATATGAACCGCTTTATAGACTGGCAGTTCAATCAGCCAAAAAAGAAAAAGCTAAGCTGAGCAAGAATTTTATAGCTCTATCACAAATGCATTTTTTAGAAACTAAGGCAAAGAAATATTTCTACTGTCACGGCCTAACAGGCACATTAGCTGCTCATAAAACAGTCTGATGTAACAAGTAACAAACAGTATATTAATTTTGTACATTCTCATTGTTCTGAAGACTCTGCGAACTCGACAGGCACTGAAGAGAAGGTATATACAGTCAAAACAAACCAGCACTGGGTGTAAAGCAGCTTCAATTAAACAGGTGAACAAAACAGTAATAGCCCATACCAGCAATGCCTGTAAAATGAAAAACAATTTAAATGATGACAATAAACTGAAAAACAATTCAAAATGCCCTTGCAAAGCCCACCATGGTGTGGAGAGAGATGGCCCAGTGAACACCAGGTCGAAAGAGAAAGAGAGATATAAGTTTTGAGATAAGTTTTTTGTCTGCTAATCACATACAGGTAGATAGCAGGGGTTAAATACACTCATACTATGGACTTACTTTCTCTAACGTTAGTACCTCTACTTTCTGTCATTTCTATTCATTCTAAACATTGATACAAGAAGCGAACAATGGAGTACTGCATGTATTGACATTTACTGACATGTAGATACAAATTCAATCATTAATACAATCTCACTTTGGAATCTTTAACAAGATTTTATTTTATTTAGATGTGTCTATACAATTTCAATTAGACATTCCAAGGCAGCTTGTGCTCATGACCAAAGCAATCAACTTGACCCTTTAAAACATATGCATAATGTGTGCATCCATCTGTGGCATCTCTGTTGCAATATATTCCTTGACAGTTGTACTTTAGATAATAAACGGTTTATCAGTTCAGTAAACTTTAAATACACTGTACTGTCTGACAAACACAGATCAAAATATATCTGGATCATGTGATCATAAAACTTCAAACAAATTCCAGTTTTGTGCATTTTTTGTTCTTTTGTTTCTAACATGCACCTTCAGGCATTTTATCAGTACAAACCATTCATGATGTACAGCTTATGGCAAAGAGTAAACACAGGCATCAGACAAACTTTACTGTACTGCAAAAACATAAAAGCCCCCAAAAACATTCATGTTTTAATAAATATGTCACAGAAAGGCAGTTGGATATTCCGGGTTCCCATACACTCCACAAAGTGCACTCTGGCAAAAAAAAAAAAAGTACTAATGCTTTTGTAACATGTTCTGTTTCAGTAACCAAGGCATTGCATACATACAAATGCCACACTAAAGTTCTTGGAAGTATATGCGGACCAGGCAGCTGTGCAAGAGCAACAAAGAAAGTGAAAATCAGCAAGAGGAAATACAACTAAATGAATGGTAAAGTATCATAACTATCTGCAAAGTTAAAGGCTTTAGTCATAACAACGGTCAATGTAATGGCACTGTCTTAAGTACAGTCAAAAATAAAGGTGCCAAAAAGGGTTAACATTGAGATTCCATCAAAGAACCACTTTCCCTGGCTATAAAAGTTTTTAAAATAATTCTTAAATTGTTAAAGAACCTTTACATTAGGTTCTAAGATTCTTCAGGGAGCCAAAATAGTTCTATTCTATTAAAAAAATACTGACCATTTTCATGCATTTTTATGAACTTAATTTATCCAATGAGCTCAGTGTGATACATTTTTTGTTTTATTCATTTTTATTAAACAGATCTCCAAGCATCTGTGCCTTTTTGATAGGTTCTTCAATCATCTCTTGATTAATGAAAATCAAGAATCTCTTTATTGAGGGTGTTATTTTATTCAGACATTAGAACTGGCATTAGTTAGCCAGGTATATAGCCACCTATATACAATATGCTTGCAAAAAGTTGATAAATACTCATATTTGTTGCTAACACAATATTTCACTCACACACTACACTTTTAATCTTTATTCATAACACTGATAACTGAAGGTTCATGTCAGTCAGCCAGGATGTTTTTTAACAGGTGCTTTTTTTGTCATAACATGTCTGTTCTTGTGACCATTTATTTGCAGAGAGATTTCTTTTTCAATTTTTGCCCCATTATGGTTTTCAGAATATTTAATCTGGAATGACTATCCATTTGCATAAACCTTTTTAACTATTCTCAAAATTGAAATATGGTTCTTTACATTCATACATGGACACTGTACAGAAATGTTCCCCTTTGAGACAAAAGTCTGAAAGTCTAGGTATGTGATTTGTAATCAACATTTTGTGTTTCTCTATTCATCTTTCATTGTTAATGATTTTCAAGCTTGTTCTTCTTGGTGATCTGAAGAGTAAGTGACTGGCCAACTCTGTGTATTGGCTGAGATTTGGGTTTTAAAGTTCTGCTGACCACCACTCGTCTCTCTCTGAATCTCCGAACAATACCTGCGATTCATCTCAAGATTGCCATGGCTCCTGGATGATTTAGCACTGAATGTAGACTGACTGTTTGAGACCATCATAATGTGAATGGGTGCAATCGTCTCTCTCCTTGACCAAATATTGCTGGCAAACACAGAGGGATAAAATACATTACAGAAATGTTCCTTAAAGCGACTGAAGAAGCCTGTGTGGGATCTTTGGGTTGCCACAGGATGACCCACATTTAACAGAACAGGCTGTCCAAAAGTAGGTTCATTAATCTCTCTCTGTAGAACAGCAATTTCATGTGGTTTCTCTGCTGATATCTGAGAGTCTGTGGAGCAACCAAATGTCATGCCCTCTTCAGGGACATACTCTTCCAGATCTTCCAGGCTGAACACTTGACTTACCTCAGGCAGGATTTTATAGTCCTGAGAACTTGGATCATTATTATTGTCACACAGTGGAACATTCAAAGTCGCATCATCATCACATTCTGTGTCTGTTTCCACCAAGACATATGACTGATCATTATTTACATCATCAGCAGAATTTAATACTAACACACTGGACTCAGATAATGTCACATTCCTGCCGTTTAAAGACGAAGATGGTGAGTCCATATCAGCTGCTGACATTTGCATCACCTCCATGACGTTGTTATTAGAGTTATTAGCATTAGGGTTATCAGGTAGCTGTCTCTTGCTGGGTGAAACACCTCTTCTCCTGGGCAACTTGGGAGACTTATTCACTTTATACTCAATAATCTCTTCCACCTCCACCCATTTGGGGTTTTTGGCTGTGGCCCCCTCCGTCTCTGTAACGTAAAGGGTGGGAACAGGCTTTCTAGACATTGTACGTCTCTGCCTTGATGGCTCAGGAGTGGAAGTTTCTGAACGAAACACTCCCATGGAGGATGGGCGAGGAGACATGTGACGTTTCATTCGAGTGTTCTTCACAACAGTGGTGATAGTCTCCTCGCTGTATATGGAGAACAAAGCTTCTATGAGACTTTCACACAAATACATGATGTCCATGGTGATCAACAGAAACTCATAATTGCACATTTCTCAGATTTTCATGAATTCATTTTAAAACTAATAAGGAATAAATGTCATCAGTACCCTAATGGTACCTTTGCGGGCATGATATTTTTTTACATTTAATAAATATGAATTAAAACAAATCTGAAAAAATAAGACAACATAACAAAAACAAGATAAATTAAGAAAAACAAAAGAAAACTGAATGATTTTACTTGACCTCACCTGCCAAAATAACTAAATTAAATGAAAGATCATCTCTTAGTTTGAAATCTTTGGAGGCTGTCACACAGCAGGCACTGCTTGCCTGATATAGTAATGCGATTCACTTCAAGGATGTAGGCATACAGGACAGGATGAATTCACTTAGTCACAATGTCAGTCATTGGGAAAAAAAGCTTAGAGTTGAACAGAAACTGTTTAATTATGTCATGACACTCATGCCAATCAAGGCAAATCTCCCTTAAACTCAGATCATATAACATAGAGCTCTCTGCCTAACATCTGATGGACAGAACACTTTAATTGATTAATATATGAACCCGTTCACACCTTGCTGATCTAATCGAGTGTTGTGATGATGGTTTAAGCCTGTATTCATGTGTGAGTCATCCATAATTTTATTCAGAAAATTTGAAAATAGCTTTAAGAGCTTAGACTTACATGATAATGGTTTTCTTTGGTACTTTGGTTTCCTGCTCTGTCACTAAGAGGAAAACAAAATGACATGTTAGCAAACTGAATTCACTGAAAAAACTCACAAAGAATGCTTCACAAACATTCTATGTGTATGTACAGTTCTATGTGAAAGTCAAATTACACATTTTACTGATTAAGTGAAAAGAGGTTAATTTTCTGCTATCGAACTTCAACATGAGTTGTAATATTTACTACAAAATTATTATTTAACTTTTCTACATATTAAAGCTAGGAAATGAATAGGAACAGTGACTAAAGTGATACCTGCATTTAGATCTGAAAGACATTATCGATGTCCATGATGCTTGTGCATTAGCAGTATACACTGATCAGTCATAACATTAAAATCACCCGCCTAATATTATGTAGGTCCCCCTCTCGCTGAGGACCTCTGACCATTCCTCAAACCATTCTTGAACAATATTTGCAGTGTGGCAGGGCACATTATCCTGCTGTAAGAGGTCCCTCCCATTAGGGAATACTGCTGCCATGGTGTGCCATGACTGCAGCAATATTTAGGTAGGTGCTTTGTGTCAAAGTAACATCCAGAGTGCTAGGATCAGCTTTTCCCAACAGAACCTTGTTCCGAGAATAATACTGCCTCAGCCAGCTTGTCTTCTTCCTACTGTCTTACTTGGTGCTTTTGGCTTTGGCCAAGGGGTCAACATGGGCACTCTGCCCAGTCTGCAGCTACGTAGTCCTATACATAGCAAGCTGCAATGCACTGTGCTCAGACACTTGTCTGTCAAAGCCATTTCAGCAATTTGTGCTACAGTAGCCCATCTGTGGGATCAGATCAAACAAGCTAGCCTTTGCTCCCCGCTCTCATAAATGAACCTTGGGCATGCATGACCCTATCACCAGTTATCTTGCTTGGACCACCTTTGCTAGGTACTAATCATTGATACCAGGAACACCCCTGAGGTTTTGGAGATGCTCTGACTTTGGCTTTGATCACTCAGATCCTTCTGCTGCTCCTTTTTTCTGCTTCCAATCAATACATCAACTTCAAGAACTGAAAATTCACCTAATATATTCCACCACCTGCCAAATGCCACTGTAACATAAACTGTAGTCACTTCATCTATATATATATATATATATATATATATAAACACACATACATATACACATATATACATATACACATATATATATATACACACACACACTCACACATACACACATACATACAT
>JBBIGA010000007.1:25090344-25114825 GCA_037576975.1 Alestes dentex | reverse complement strand
TGACTGGTAAATGCACTCCAGAGAGAGAATCAAGATGCTACAGCTATCCACAAATATTCCACAAAGTTCTATGAAAATCCATATTTGCAGATCCAGTATCCTAGACAATGTGTGAAACTATGGCCCTGCTTTTAAAGAATCATGAAAAGATCCCCATATGCCCCTGCTTCAAAAGGATTAAAAGTGCACCTTGTCCAAAAATAAATGAAAAGATACAATTTTGTATGGTTTCTGCAATAATAGGGCACAATGATAGACAGAAAGACAGACATACAAATAAATAAAACAGATGGAAATACATAGATTAAATATTTGATAACATTTTGCAAATACACTACAGCAATGGCACATGGGAATAACCTCAGGATTCCACTGCTTTATTTGTATATGCATACTGGATACATACTGGTTACTTTGGGCCATGATTTCATCCACTGGAGCACTTGATGGTTCTGTAAGCTGTCTGAATAACAAATTAACGTTTCAGTCAACATGTGGATCAAGTGAAGGTATGGAAGGATGGATGAAAAAATTATGAGTTAAGGACGTATTGGAATTCACATGGGAAGCAGGTTCACGAGTGCACTTATTAGAGGTGAAATGAACAAAGGCAGTTAAAGTGGATACACATGGATACAAATATAACCATATCATAACCAAACTCAGTGTTTCACTAATCTGGAAAAATCAATTCTGCTTTAAAATCATATGCATTTACTACATTAATCATTATACTGAATAAGACTGTACATAAATTCCATCTTATTATTAGCATTATTTAAAAGTTTAAGGGAACTCCTTCATAAACCCATCACTAACGCATACATAGAATTGATTAAGCAATGAACAAACAAAATGTTTATGTAAGACCAATTAATGTGAACAACTGAGTCTCTCTCACCTTGAGTGATCTTGGCAGATACCATTTCAGTGATTTGGGAGGTGAGCTTCTGTAAGAACTCAGCAGTTTCTACTCCACCCATGTAAGGGACTCCTGAAATATGGATACATATTGCCCCATTAGAATCCATGTAGAACTGACTTAAACCTCACTTGCATAAGTTTTTTCCCAATATCATAAAGACCGTTAACCTCTTATAAAAACGTCAAGAAAAATATTGCTTTCATTAATTCAAATTTATTGTTTTTTTCTGGTAAAAAAAAAAAAAAAACCATGTTACCCACCATATGAAAATGAAAGAAGCCTGTGCAATAACAAAATGTAACATCTGGGCCACCTTGACCATGCCCCCCAGCGGCCGCCATCTCCTGAATCTGAGGTTTCCCCCATGTCTCGTCTCATCTGTGATGTCATAGTGTTGGGGTAACCCAGCTGTAGCGGTATAAGTCCCTACATGCTCATCAGCAGGGTTGCTTGGCACTAGGTAACGAGCTCACCTGCTCTGTGTTGTAGCCTGTGTTAACCTTGGTTAAGTTTTATTGGTTCTGTCTCGTGTTTGGTTGTTGTGTCTAATCTTTTGTGTGTCTCAGCATAAATGCCAGCCAGTCCAGAGGGACGTGGTGCCCCAGATCCTCTCTGAAGCTTAGTTTCAGCCTGTCTATTCTAGGGGGAAGCACTGATTGAGTCTCCATCTCAGCCACACCTTCCTGTTGTAGGATGCGGTATGAGAGAAGTTGGAATGCGGACCCTGACAGGAGTATCCAACTACTACATCGATGCAGCGGGCGTCCCACAGCCCAGTGATGAGGAACAGCTCCAACAGCACATGGTGCGACAACAAACACAGATGGAGCAGATAACCAACCATAGTGTCTCAGCTGGTGCAGCCGGCTTCTCCCAGGCGAACAGGTGGGCCTGGGCCATGGTCGAACCCGTGCAACTCCAGAAGGAGTCGGGGTTCCCCACTTACCCCTCAGTGGTTCCCGCTGCCAGCGGACCCTACCTACTGCCCACCATTGCGAGTGAGCCATGATTATATTTTTGACTCAGATGCCCCGCCAAGCATGCCCTCTGAAACCCTGATCAAATGGAGAGTGAAAGGTCATCATTGACTCGGATCACAGATTGCTTTAGTTTAAGAACTGGTTTTGGAGCTCTGCAAGCTCATTCATTTTCCAAGTTTCATTAAAGGCTCTTTGTTCTGAAGTTTCTCCCAAAGTTGTATCCTCCATCCTCACCTGACACAAAAAGACTACTGGTTGCCCTGAATTAACCCCTCAGTCGACCTGCTCAGCATCTCCTGTTTCTTTACTTTGACAATAAAAATATAATCATGGCATTTCACTTATAGGACATGTATATGTTAGAGCAAGCTTTGGCCTTTAAGTTTGAAACTCACACCAGCATAACTTCTGTAGCATAAATTCAGCCAATAACATCAAATTCCACATAATGTCTGCCACAGACAATTATTCTTGCGATGCAGAGTACTCATCTTAGTGACTGTTTGCAGTGCATCGCATTAACACACATTCTGAATGGTAGCACATGACCATTTAAATAACTATACTTCTATTACTTATAAGCAATAATTATGTATTCTCACCTTTACTTTCTTCCTCGGGTGGGATAACTGTAATTCCCAAAATTCTAAAATAACACACAACAAAAATAGAGCAAGTAAACTTATAATATTGTTATATTGGTACAATTTCTGGCTGAAGATGTCATCTCTTCATAAACTTTATAAACTTACTCTGGAGTAATGTTGATCTCTGGCACTGTAGGAAAAGATTAATAATGTGTATAATCAGCTTTGATTCAAAATATACATGATATATGATAAAACATGCAAGTAATAAGGATTGTGAAAGAAATAAGCAAATTTGTGACAGATGCATACCATGTTCTACATCCAGACGAGCAGTGTTAAGAGACTGGCCAGCACGATTGGTAGCAATACAAGTATAGGTGCCACTGTGTTCCTTCCCCACATCCATCAAAATCAGGCTGTGCTGGCAACCTGAGCTGGCGACTTTATATCCAGGTGTGTCCGTTTTTATCCACAAAACATCATTAACGGGTTGTTCCTTTAGCCAGTTTATGGATGGAGTTGGTGAGCCTATAGATTAGTAACAGTTAAATGTTTCACTAGATCATTTATTCATGTGCAGCTCTGGCACCCATTTATAGATCAAGTGGTCATCCAAATGTTTTTATTGTCCTGTCTATTTAGTGTCCTATGCATTTATTGTTCTTCGTGTCCACTGTCTGACATATTCTGTACAAATGAGTTTATACTCTGAATTTGTCTCACACTGTTGTTAACGTTTACGGCATTTAGCAGATGCTCTTGTCCAGAGCAACGTACATCAGTGCTAAGTAGTCTACGTCTGTTCTTTATAACGTTTGTGTTGCTGTTTCTGAATTTCATGTAGTCCTGTGTACCATGCTGCTATTGTTATTGTGGACTGGCAATGAAAACTACTTGACAACATGTGGCATAGTCTGATACATAACACTGTAAAAGAGTATGGGCAAAATAAAAAAGTAAACAAAAGGATTAGAAAGTGTGTTCTAAATGTAGAGCCTTAATACAGCACCTTCAACTTTGACTGATATAGTGATGCTTGCTCCCTGTTTCACTGTCTTGTTGCAGAACCGTTCCAGAAATCGTGGAGGCACCAGAGGCTCCTTTGAGTCTATGAGTTTCACCAGAGTTGAACACAATTGAATGGGACATGAGAATTTCTTTTTACTTAGCTTTTTGCCATGTCATGCTTCTCTTAAAAAAGGTACATTACTGTTAAGTTTAATAACATAGAAAATTGATTGTTAAGATACTGGACATAGAAACCCCAAACATGCAATCTGAAAACCAATACTTTTTACTTTGTTTTACTTTTTCAGCTCATACCTCTTAATTTTAGATGTTCTGGTATGCGTTCCCCTGGTCCTGACACAAGAATATAGACACAAGCTTAAAAACAAAAAAAACCCAACAACACAGTACTATATTTATTGTACACTATCCATGCCATCATTTTTACCAAGTATGATCATGCGTGCAGAGGAATAGGCAGAGCCTGCTGCGTTACTGATGTAAGCAGAATACTCCCCGCTGTCTTCTCTCTTTACTTCCACAATCTCCAAACTGTACACGTCTCTCTCTGAGGATACTAATACCTTGTCTGAAGGATGCAATGGCATGCCATCCTTGAACCAGTAAACTCTTGGTGAAGGGAATCCTGAAGGTAAACACTGACATGTTAGGAGCAGCTCCAAGCTAATAAAAGACTGTTCTTACAAAAGTTCATAAAATGCTTACAATCTACACAACAGGACACACTGGATGTTCACAAAAGTTGTACTTTCAAACTGACCTCTGACCCTGACATTCATTTTAGCATTGGGTGCTCCTGGACTGAGGTAGAGGTCATGCAGCTCATCCACCACCTGAGGGAGCTGTTCATCCTCCACCACAGACTCAAAGGCCTCTGTGTCCCGATGCTCAGAACTAGGTAATGAAATAAGGAAATCAGTCACCAAAGTTTCAGATGAAGCACAGAACAGAATATGAAAAGTACTTGGACAGTAAATACTGGCATTTTTTGCAGTATACTGAAGCAGTCTGCCTGTTTTATGAGGTTAACGCTTTATTTACGGGCAAATACATTTTATTAATTTTTTAATCAAATATCCCACTTTATATAACCATTAGCACTGAGACAAACTAACTGTACAGTTAACAGTACTGTATAGTTAACCACACTGCACTTTTATAGATTACATAAGTAAACCGTCAAAATACGAGTAAAATAAGGTTTATACGGATAAACATTAGATTAGGTAACATGTCAATAATGTGTATCATTTATTCATATGGAAGTCATCAAATCCATTTTGACAATTACTGCAGATTTTAACAATGACTAATTTTACCTGGAAGCATAGCCTTTAGCGCTAACATAGGAGGATGTCTCTGTAGCATCAGCAGCTGTATCATAGTCTGAGCTACAAGACACTGTAAAAATAAAAGCACATATTATGCATTATAGCTGCAGTCTGCATTTTGCAATCAGACTGTTGATTGAAAATGTGAAATGCTTGCTTTTGTATGGGTTTTACAAATCAGCAAGGAACAGGGATTAAACTTTAGGCTAAGGTTAGTTGTGGTCAGTTCACTATGAAGTAGATGACTATTATTAGTAATCTAAGCGTAAAATGAAAGACATGGATGCTTTTTCAGGTGTCAGTGCAAACTCATGCATAGAAACTGTCAAGATTTGGTAAAAGATGTTACAAAATCCCCAGGAAAAGAACGTGGCAGGTCAGCAAGAACATAATGGTTCCAGACACCATTAATTCCACTTTAAAGGCCCAGCACAGTATTTTTCCTTCTTACTCAAAATCCTAACCAAATAGCAAGCATGGGACTTTCTACTGTTATAACACAATTTATGTAGCACACTGATGAGTGCATAAAATTCCCTGTGCTCACATCATCAGCTTACGGTACAGTGTAAAGACGCTGTTTGGCGCTGCAAGAATGAGTGAATTATGGCAACACATTCTTTCTACTCAAATCAAATTCATAAGATTTAACTAAAAACTAAAGTTTCTTTATGATTCTGCAGTTCTGCATTCCCCCCTCCCTTTGGTGGCATCCCCCTGCTTCACTTGATGAAAACTTTGAAGCTTGTAGGACATGCATGTCATACTTTGTATTTGGCGGCTTTCAGCAAATACTTCACGTAATATGTAATTTTGTTGGGAGTTGCTTATTAACGTCATGCTGGGTTTGTTGAACAAAATTATGTTCTTACGTAGAGTTAGTTTAGTTTAAAGCCTTTTACTTCAAAATGCCTTTGTATTTAATAACTTTCTAGTTGGTGCTTTGTGCTAATGTTCTCTGTGACTTGAAAATGTGGGTTAATATGATATGACTGCGCTGTTTCTGTAGTTTAACAGGAATACATCCACACAGCCAAATGAGAAAGGAAGACAGAAAATGGAAAGCATGTTTTAATGTTTTGGTTTTTTTTAATCTTTGGAGGTTTACTGAAATAAACAATTAAACAATTTCTGTCATGAATGAAAACAAATGAAATGTTGTTTTAGGTTTGAGAACACTTTCTTGTAACAGCGTACTCACTTTCCACCCTAAGCTCCGCCTTGCTGGAAGCAATGCCACTGTAATTTTCAGCCATACAACGGTAAACGCCCATGTCAGGTGGTTTTACAGCTGTAATGATTAATTGATGGCAGCCTTCCTGGTCTTCATTGATCATATAATGGTCATCTTCTTCTAGTACTTTCCCATCTTTGAACCACCGTATGCTAGGAGGTGGTTTGCCGATGATCACACAGTCAAAGCTCACTGGGTACCCTTCAGGGACCTCTTGGTTTTGGAGTTGCGTCAGGAAGACCGGGGCTGCAGTGAGCCCCACAATAGTGGTTGAGATATAGGAGGAATTAGTGAAAAACCTGACAAAACATTGCAAAGCACTACTTGCAGGGAGAGGCAGAAGCGGAAGCAAAAAATTTCATGCAAGAGAGATACTAGAAGATAATTCAGAGGAAATAAGCTGGCTGGCTCTTTGAACTTAAAAGAAAAAACTGTCACAAAACATTCCATTCAACCATGCTCATATATATGTAACTACTTAAAAACTACCTAAAATCTATAACCTTCATCACACAATGGAGACACAAGATAAAAGTAAATCTGTCATACCAGGAGCTCCAGTCGTATAAGCAGGTAGCTGACGATCTTGAGTTGGGGTTTGGGAGCCATCTTGAGCCATCTTTTTGATGCGCAATTCTACTTTAGGCCCTGCTTTGAGAATAGTGGTTTCTACAGGCATGCCTTGCTGTGTGAACATTTGCTGGAAACGCTGAGATGCAACCTCAGCTTCACTGTGGTTGTCAAAACGAATATAGATATAATGGTCATCCTCACGGTATGAGTGTGGATCAGGTGGCTGCAAGTCACCCTCATCCGCACTGACAAAAGGCTCCTCTTCCACATCTGGTGGAAGGCGTGTCCGAAGGAGCCTTCGTAACCTCTTGCTCGCCTGTCGTAAGGATTCATCCATTTCGCTGCCAGAGGAACTCTCAGGTTCACTGTCTGCACTGTAGCCCAGAGTGAGTGGCCGGCGACCAGACGATTCTCGCAATGCCCCAACAGTCACTTTTCCACTGTGGGTGGCAACGCCAAACTTGTTTGTGACCTCGCAAGTGTACACACCAGTGTCTTTGGTTGTAGCTGCAGTTATAATCAGAGAGCAAGTGCCGTCATTGTAAATGTCAATATGGTAATGTTTGCCATCTGCCAGAGGCTCACTATCCTTCAGCCAACGAACCTTATCTGGCTTTCCTTCTGTAACACATTCAAGGTGAATTGTCCCATTAGGCTCTCTGGTTTGATCTTTGAATACTTCTCTGAAAGTAGGCCGCATGTCCTTCCTTGCTTTGTAACCCTTGAAAGCTGCCTGTATCTTGATAGCAGCCTCCTCCAATTCTGGCTCATCTTCCTTGCTGATCTCTGTGGTCTGCACTTTGGTCTGCTGCACTGATTCCTCAGTCATTTGGAATAGCCCATAAAGTTTTGTGGAGGCAAAGGTTTCACTTTGACTTTCCACTGTAAGGCCAGATTTGCTACTCTTGAGGTAGGAAACAAAACTTGATCCTCTGTTGCGGGACTCATCTTCAGAGCTGGTATACAAATTTGGTTCTGGTTTGATATTAGAGGTAAGCTCAGTGGGAGTCTCCTTCGCTTTGCTCTGTTCTTTCACCAGCCCTTTATCCTCCTGACTTTGTGTCTTATCTTTGCCATCCTCCTCTGGCAGCTCAGAGATGGAATCTAATGTAGGTTCCCGGCTCATCCTCCGCTTCTTAGCCAGAGCCTCCCACAAAGCATGCAGATCACCTTCAGAGGCAGACTCTGGGGGCAAGGTAGGCTGGCCACCCTCATTTGACTGAAGCTGAGAAGTCACTGTGTCATCTCCTGCAATTACGAATATCACAACAAATCAGTTTATCTTGTGCACCAATTCTGGACAGATCCCTTTTTCATACTGGTTTATAACACCAAGCATTGCTGAAATATAGCAAGTATTTGGTTTAAGATGCTGACATGCACCTATCCACCTAGAAATATCCGATCCAATGTTCTGAATATCCAGTAAAAATTAAGCCTTGCTGAGTGAAACATCAGAAAATGAGCAAGACATTTTGTGACTTCTTTGAACTTTCATGGACCTTTCAATGTTCTTTACAATAATGCAGGTTATTGCACTTTCAAGGAACATCCTAGCCATGTCTGACCAGCACCACTGCATGTTAACAGATGATAAAACTAAATCATCCTTTCTACCCATGGAGAAGGACCATTTCTTTCTTGGACTCCTGGAACACATTCAGAATGCAATCCAACATGCAACCCTCTTGAACAGCTCAAGAACGTATAGATGAATATACCTAATTATGAGGTAGTCCTACATATAGTAATGTGTTGAGGTCCGTGTGTAAGCTATAGAGTAAACTGAACACAGTGAGTTACCTTCAAGGTACAGGTTGATTGAGGATTCAGCCTCTTCTGAAGCAACACAAGTATAGACACCCTGATCAGCAGACTGGAAATCCTTAATGAGCAAAACCTGGGATTTACCCTCTGTTACCACTTGGTACTTGGCTCCTATCTCAATCTCTCGATTATCTTTCAGCCATGAAACTGGCTTGTTCTCAGAAGAGAGCTCACATTCCAGACGGGTCATCTTACCCTTTTGGAGCTCTGAGCTACTTAACTTCTTCGTCACGGTCACTGGTACATCTGAAGGCCAAAATAAAAAGAGACAGTTCAGTGGACATTTAAATGCTTGACTATAACCAAGTGACCATTAGTAAGTGCTGTGTCATACAGAAAACCTGGGTCCCGGATAAACTAATGCGCTGCACCATTCCCACTATGAAGAGGCATATTTAGGGCCTTACTTAATTAACTTTTGGTTGGAAACAAAAGGTTCAAATCTTGAAACATCCAGCTTTTTTGGTTGATACAACAAAGCTATAGCTCTCAATAGTTAGGACTTAAGGTGCTGGTAAAAGACACATCGGAATAACTGCCAACATAATTAGGAAGAGACAGAGGACTCAAAACAAAGAACATGATTTTTAAGGGGTGAAGATACACAAAATCAAAATCAGTCTCTAAATCCTGGATTCCTCAAAACAGCCACAACTTGCTTTATTTGGTTTTACAAACTTAAGCCATTTGATTAACTGGTTTCAATAGAAGAACAACTAGTATGTTTCCAATTCCCAGACATGTAACACAATTGTTAGCTCTGTTCTGACTCCTCTATCAAATTACTTAAACTGGCAATTTCACAGGTTTATGTTTGGAATTAATTTATTTCTAAGATTCCCTTTGGCATTTCTGACAGTTTCTTTAATTATTGTGACTAATAATAAATCAATCATATATTATGTTATTTTCCTATACTATATTTTTACGAATTCCTGATAGATGTTTAATTAGGAAATATAATTTAACATGCAACAGACATTTCAACATGGTTTCAGAATTTTTTTTTTGCTTGGGACCTGTTTAAACATACATAACATACAAGGAACAGTTAGGGTATTATAAACAATTAATACTGTACTATGCATATATTATACTATAAGTATATTGTACTATAACAAAACACCTCCCTAGTGGACTGTTACTCCCTAGTGTACAATATACTTATACCAATATACTTATACCATACTCTTACCAAGCATAACAGTTTGAGGAAGCTGGACAGGGTCACCAATACCAGCACGATTAATAGCTGCCACCCGGAACCTGTACCCTGATCCAGGGATAAGGTTCTCCACCAGAAACTCAGTATTACACACTGGTTCTGCATGGCAGTGCAGCCACAGTGCACTGTTCACTTGTCGCATCTCTACGCGGTAGCCAAGGATTGGGCTTCCTCCATCATTAAGAGGGGTGAACCACGAAAGGGTGACCGATGTTGGCCCCTTACTCACCAGCTCTGGATCTTCAGGGGGATCAGGAACAGCTAAAAGTGAACACAACGCACAAATATTAACATAATGCAGCAGTAACATCCTCAGTAACATCCTCAACAGGCTACAGTCAGTCACTTATACATGGTCATGGAGTGTAAATTACACGGTGGATGCATCTGACAAACTGGCAGCTTAATGAGCAATGGAAAAAAGGTATTTTCTGGTTTGCCAGCTGACACCTACCAATAGTAATTAACTTGGCCACTGAAATGGCATTCTGAGCAGCAAAGGTGATTTCCTGTGGAGGCTGAAACTGGGCCTTTTTTAGGATAAGGCTGAATGTGCATCCCTTAACTTTCATGTCCCAAAGGTCATCTGGCTGCAACTCAGAACCATTAGCGTACCAGCTCACGTCTTTCTCCGGCACATGTTCATTCAAAACACATATGAACTCCACCTGCTCACCAACAATGGCTGTCTTGTCCTCCAAGGGTTTCACCACTTCCAGTTGCCAGCCTAAATTTATGAATTATAATTCATAACATTCTTTTTTTAATAACTTCATTTTAGCATTTAAAATAAAATATTAAATGAAAAGTAGCAATGAATAAATTTATTTTGACCAAAATCATTCATGCAAACATACAACATTCATTTAATTATTCAATTTGTAGATTGCACAAGTGGTTAAGACAGCAGTTATCACTGATAATAAAGATGTTCAGAAAGCACAGTGGGAAAGCACAGCAATTCACATTTTTAAAATAATTGTATTTTCACCAAAATAATAGTAAGCAGCTGAATATAAAATATTTATAATGGAAAACTTGATCATTAATGAAGGCTGTTTGGTTCAAACATGGATATTTACATTGCTTGTCACTATTTACGATGTGTTTGTCCAATTTTGAGGACAGAAGTAGGCAATTTATGTGCTAAAATGTGTCATTTTTAGAGCTGGGCATGTTAACGCGTTATCAGGTTAACACATTATTTATTTAAGGCTGACAATTATTTTATCGCACGTTAACGTAGGTTTTTTTAAAAATCCTTTCATTTTGAAAGTTCATTGCTTTCTGTGTTTCTGTACTCGTGGTTGCAGCGCCATACTCCTGAAACACATCTATACTCCTGGAACATGCGCTATACGGTTTTCGCAGCATATTTAGTTTTTATAGTATTTTTGTAGAAGCTACAACATAAAGATTTTTTTTAAAAGTTTGAATAGTCAAAGCAGGCACAGATCAAATTATGGTGGCTACGTAACCTTCATATCCCTTTGTCCTCAGCCCTAAAAGACTTTACAGCCATAAAATCCCTTTTTAATCATTGTATCATTTTGATAAAATCTCTGGTATTTGAAGAAATGTCTACTGAGAGACTAATAATTAATTGATTTTTTTTTTTATGGGCTAGTGTTAAGTAATTTCAGATAGCGTAAAATAAACCTGATTATACGGTAAGTTTGCAATATAACCCTTTAACTTGTACCCGGAACCTGTACCCTGATCCAGGGATTAGGTTCTCCACCAGAAACTCAGTATATTTAGTTTTTATAGTATTTTTGTAGAAGCTACAACATAAATAATTTTTTTTAAAGTTTGAATAGTCAAAGCAGGCACAGATCAAATTATGGTGGCTACGTAACCTTCATATCCCTTTGGCCTCAGCCCTAAAAGACTTTACAGCCATAAAATCCCTTTTTAATCATTGTATCATTTTGATAAAATCTCTGGTATTTGAAGAAATGTCTACTGAGAGACTAATAATTAATTGATTTTTTTTTTATGGGCTAGTATTAAGTAATTTCAGATAGCGTACAATATACCTGATTATACGGTAAGCTTGCAATATAACCCTTTAACTTCACATATTACACTGCTCATGGAAAGTTTTTTATAAATCAATATTTTCCACCTAACTTTAATGAATAAATAATTCCTTTTGTGATATACATCATTCTTTCCATGACATTCTAAAAATTTTGCTACATTTTTCCTCCCAATATTCCTTGCAAACTGCAAATATAAAAATAAAAATATAAAAAGTACACACAACAGGTTGCCTGTTTAACATGAAGTAAAATAAATAAATAAATAAATAAATAAATAAAAAGCACACTTTTCCCATAATTTTTTCCACACAAAGTTACATTTAAGACCAACCTTTGACAGACAGAAGGGCAGAAGTAGAGGCGGAGCCAGCCTGGAAGGTTACTGTTGAGTTTTCACCAGCATGCAAGTCCTTGAGCAGCAAAAGGTGGCGACGGCCACTTTCGAAGGAAACAATTTCCACTTTTTCACACTCTCTCACAGGCTTTCCGTTAATCAACCAATGACAGTCTTTGCTCTCCGGACGAGATAGGGAGCACTCAAAAAGTGCCTCTCCACCTTCAATAGTCTCCACATTATCCAGACCTTGAACAATGTCGATGGATTTAGCTGCAGGAGAAGTATGAAAATTGGCTAAGCAAATGGCTGCACAGTCTGAATGAACAATTCTCATTTTTGACAGTTGGAAATATGAGCGTCTATGCACAGTCTACCAGTTAGTACTAAGAAAAAGTATTCGATAGCAGAAGGCAAACCTTTTTGCTTAGTATACAATAAATGTGTATGACAAAGTACATTCACTTTAAATATCTTCAAGTTCAAAGCACAGCTTTACTGTATTTCCTTACTTCAACCACTCCAATGTTCTTGTATATTTGTACATTACTTGAGTATTGCATTATATGGGAGTGCATCTCAAAACATTTAGAGTTTTGAGATACAGAGGATCATAAAAGCATCTAAAGCTGAATCAGCATCAACCGCAAACTCAACCTCCACCTACATATCCGACATTTTTTTGAGACACAGCTGAATACTACCAAATCTGGACTTGTAATCCAAATTCTCAATAATTTCCAACTAGATTCCCTGTACGACACACTCCATACGACATATTTGAGCATGAGTATATATACCCATTCATTAGGGCTGCCAACCTATATAGAGAGACAGAATGGACCACTAGGGGAAAATCTCACCTAGGTCACCTAGTTAGTAGCCCTGTATTCATTCAGATACAGAAAAACCAAAAGTTTCTCCTTAGTAGTTATTCACTAATAACTACTTTATATGAACTAAAAACATTCCAAGATCTAGGCTCAAATAATATGCACTTGTGAGGTTGGGCTGCAGGCATGCTCACCTTGCACCCTCAGATGTGCCTCAACAGAGGTCCCTTCTGCCTCACAGGAGTATGTACCCATGTCCTGTGGGGTTACCTGGCTAATGTACAACCGTGCTACATTCCAGTCCAGCTCCACTACTACCCTCTGGCCATCGGGTTGCACAGGCTGCCCGTTTCGCTTCCATATTGCCCTGACAGGCCTTGAGTACTGACAGATGAACTCTGCTGGCTGGTTCTCTACTATGTGGATGTCTTCCATGGCACTGACCACCTCCACAGTGGGATCTATGGAGGGCGGGTGAAGTATGAGCAGTGGTAAAGAACATGCTCAATATGCTGAAAATACATTTGGCATCAAAAATGCACAGACCCCAGAGATTGCATTTTTGCAAATCTGTCTAACCTTAGAAACAGTAGTTATCAAAACTAAAAGTGCATTAAACATCTTGTCTAGACAAAATCAGATGTTTAACATGCATGGAATGGCTACAAATCCTCACTTCACATCTGCTTAAACAAGGTGTAAAGATGCACTGAAGCTATGACAAGTGCACAGAATGAACATAACGAAAAGACATGAATGGGTTTTAGTATTCAGGACAAAATATACGATGTAAAATGTAGTGTTAATATGTATTCATTCATTTTTAAATCTTAAAGTTTTACATCAATTACACTGTACCCTGCAACCAAACACAGTTCAATGAAATATGCAAAACTGTGCTATATTTTATGCTTAATATTTCTAACTCCTACATTTTGGGATCTATTTGATCAAAGACAACACAAAATCAGTTCGTGAATATGTGATGTATTTTACTAGTTGACTGGTTATGCAGCAAATTAGTCCATTAAACCTTCCCATTCCTTGGAGATTTGTAATTCAGGAGAGACAGTGCATGGTGGGACTGAGACAAAAAGGTTAAATTTATTGTACAGTGCATCTGGAAAGTATTCACAGCACTCCACTTTTTCAAACGATATCCTATGTTACAGCCTTATTCCCAAACATAATAAATTCATCTTTTACCTCAAAATTTGACACACTACCCCAAAATAACTAAGTGGAAAAAAAAAAGTTTGTTTGAAATGTATTAAAAATAAAAAACAAAAATAAAACATTTACATAAGTATTCATGGCATTTGCCATGATCCTCAAAAGGATCCACTGATCATCCTTCAGAAGTTTCTACAACTTGATTGCAGTCCTCCTGTGCTAAATTCAGTTGACTGGTCATCACTTGGAAAGGCACACACCTGGTCCCATAAAAGGTCCCATGTTGACTGTGCATGTCAGAGCAAACCAAGCCATGAAGTCCAAGGAATTGTCCATAGACCTCCAGGACAGGGTTGTATCGAGGCACAGATCTGGGGAAGGCTACAGAAAAAATGTTGCAGCATTGAAGATCCCAATGAGCACAGTGGCCTCCATCATCCGTAAATGGCAAAAGTTTGGAACCACCAGGACTCCTCCTAGAGCTGGCTGCCCGTCCAATCTGAGCAATCGGGGTAGAAGGGCCTTAGTAAGGGAGGTAGTCAGGGAGGCGTCCCATTGCTTTTGTCCATATGACATGGACAAAAGTAATGGGAAGCCTGACCCCCGCAAAAACCGTATAGCGCGTGCCCCAGGAGTGTAGATGCATTCCAGGAGTATGCTGGAAAATGCTGGAGCTCTGTCTGATATCATATGGACAAAAGCAATGGGACGCCTGACCATTACACTTAACAAGGGACTTTAATGACACTGCATTCAGATACACAGATTTTCATATGGAGTTGGTTTCGAAAAAAGTTTTCACAAATGTTATTACACTTTTGTTCATACAGCAGTACTTTTAAAATAAATTAAAATCGTTTAATTTTGCATATAACAATGCGATTCATTAATTAGTAATTTTGCATACTACATATTTATTTGTTTTAGTATTTCTGTAGAAGCTACAATATAAATTATTTTTTAAAAAGTTTAAATAGTCAAAGCAGACACAAATCAAATTATGTGCCTGGGCACAGGCCTTACCTGACACATATCCCTTTGTCTTCAGCCCTAAAAGACTTTACAGCCCTAAAATCCCTTTTTAATCATTTTATCATTTTGATAAAATCTCTGGTATTTGAGGAAATATCCACTGAGAGACTAATAATTAATCGAAATTATTAATTTTTTAAATCTGCAGTATTACATGGGCTAGTATTAAGTAATGTAAGAATTTCAGCTAGCGTAAAACATACCTGATTATGCGGTAAATATGAAATGTAATCTTTTAAACTTCACAAATTAGACTGCTCATGGAAAGTTTTTTATAAATCAATATTTTCCACCTAACTTTAATAAATAAATGAATAAAAGGCCTGTATGGTAGAGTGGTCAGACGGGAGCCACTCCTCAGTAAAAGGCACATGACAGCCCACCTGGAGTTTGCCAAAAGGCACCTGAAAGACTCTCAGACCATGAGAAATAAACTTCTCTGGTCTCATGAAACAAAGATTGAACTCTTTAACCTGAATGCCAAGCGTTACGTTTGTAGGAAACCAGGCACTGGTCATCACCTGGCTAATGCCATCCTACAGTGAAGCATGGAGGTGGCAGCATCATGCTGTGGGGATGTTAGCAGCAGGAACTGGGAGACTAGTTAGGGTCAGGGGAAATCAGAATGCAGGAATGTACGGAGACATCCTTGATAATAACCTGCTTTAGAGCGATTTAGACCTCGGACTGGGGTGAAAGTTCATCTTCCAACAGGACAATAACCCTAAGCACACAGCCAAGATAACAAAGCAGTGGCTTCAGGACAACTCTGTGAATGTCCTTGAGTGGCCCAGCCAGAGCCCAGATTTGAACCCAATTAAACATCTTTAGAGATCTGAAAATGGCTGTGCACTGACGCTCCCCAGCCAACCTGATGGAGCTTGAGAGGTTCTGCAAAGACGAATGGGGGAAACTGCCCAAAAATAGGTGTGCCAAGCTTGTAGCATCCTACTCAAAAGGACTTGAGGCTGTGTGTAGAATTTTGAGGCAAAAGATCTATTTGGGAATAAGTCTGTAACATAGGATATTGTGGAAAAACTCGTTTACTCTTGATCAATCTGTCTGTGGATTGGTGGAGTCTAAACTGCTTTAGGGATGGTTTTGCAACCTTTCCCAGTCTGATGAGTGCCAGCAACTCTTTCTGAAGTCCTCAGAAATCTCCTTTGTTCTTTGAAAAAAAACACTGGATCATTTGTGACCAAGTTCAATATTTGTTTTGTCATTTGTTTAATTGGGTTCTCTTTATCTACTTTTAGGACTTGAAAAAGCATTGTATAATGCTTTTTTAAGCATTATACAAGTATTTGTACTCTTACTCCTATACATTTCCATTATAAAAGTCATGCTTTCATTTTTTCATTTTAATCTAAAAACATCCAATGGAATTTGCATGATACATGGAACAAAGCAAAGTCTTTGTGTTCCTATTCAAAATCTTTCAATATGCCAGTCTCTGTCCTTTGAACTAATCCCCCCCCAAAAAAACTGTAGGACTGAACTTAAGAGAGTCTAAAACAAGCACAATGTGAATACTCCATTATTTACTATATGATTACAATATACTTGATATAAATGCCCCAGATGGCCTAAGTCTAAATTCTGATGAGTCTACATCCATCCATAAATGGAAATTGATCAGCGGCATATAAACTAATAAAGTTAAATAGCTATTTTGGTGTTACAGTCAGTTGTTTCTTGTTAGTGTTTTATATTAGGTATGTGAAACTGATTCAGTTTTATTTTTGTGATGTACAGTGAGTTGTCTGATTTACTCAGGAAGTGTTAGGTCATTGCTACTTTACTGAATGTTTTACTTGTTACCCGCTTCGGTTTGTATGTGCAACTTGCTTATACCCCTTGGTTGACTGCTTAGTCGTAGTGCTGGCTGTTAAAGTGACTTAAATAAATAATACCTAATAGCCACATTAAGCCATTCAACGATCCATTGGCATAGTGATAAAAAAAAAAATAGTTTTACACACAGTATTAAGACATGGGTAGAGACCTTAAGATTATTATACTTTGGAGCAAGATGGATCTAATGACAATGGACAGCCAACATATCTCATGCACTGTTAGAAATTTCTGCTCAACAGAATTGGTCATGAAGAAGCTGTCTGCCCATTTATCATGGAGTAAACCCATGCAGTCTGTTTATCTGGGAGATCCTAAACTTAACAGATTTAACTCAATATAGCTGCTGATTACCTTTAAAGCAAATGTTAGTTGATTAAAGTTAATAATAATAAATACATATTATTACACTTTATTAAATATCACTGTGATGTGCAGGTAGGGGGAACTGGAAACAGATGTAAAAGCAAATGAGGTATCTTTCTAAACAAAAAAGTAGAACTAAGAACAAGAAAAATCAAAACATAGTGGGTAGAACACTTAACTAAACTCAAGGGAACACAACAGGGAGCATCAAGGACAACACATCATGGCAAGTTTCATGCTGTGTGTCAGGGTTAACCGACAAACACACGTATAATGACAGGGTTACTTCTACTGAGTGCACACAAGGAGCGGCTGTAAAGAATCACAGTACAAACTAGAGAAAGTCCACATTAAATGGGAGGAAGGCCAGGGGTGGAGTTAAATACATAAACAAACACCACACGGACAGGGAGTGACAGCAAAGGCTAAGCAGGACAGCACATTACAGTCACATTTATTTTTTCAAGTAATGCACAAGATATAAAAGTCAGGAAATGAATGCCCAGTTTTTCTGGTTCTGAATAACAAAAGTATCTATTATGTTTGCTGTACTGTTTGTACTATTAGCAGCCTTGGAAAAGATGAGCTAGAGCAGTTATTTTAAAAAAGGTGTACTTGTTGTTAATGGTGCATGAGCCTAAACACGCAATACATGGGAACTGCACTTCTCTCTCATGCATATACATTGGAGGGAGGGCAATGCAAAACTGAGGCAGAGATTGGAAGCGCAGCTGATTATGAGTATTACGTTCAACATACTAAATTGCTGGCAAGATTTGTGTGGAATTTTCTCTAACTTAGCAGTAGCCGTAGTGTTTTTAGAGAAAGAGACATCACAGGTAAATTCATGGCATAACCCTCAAAGACATGCTAAAGTAATATTTACCAACAGAATAATACTACTTACTCTTCGCAGCAGTATATATGTAAATAAAAGGCACATTAGACAGCCTGCTAACTGTACCAACATGGAATGTCACTGCAACATGGAAAGGCTTTGCAAACTCAAACTGTTTGTGTGACTGCAACTTAATGGGCCAAATTCCCTTAAGTTCCTTTTTTACATGCTTTTTGTACACAGCCTGAAATTTATCTTTCTCTCTGCATCAGCTGGTAGTCCAATTAACGTAGCTCATTAATGGGCAGGGCCCTCAGAGAATCACCAGATATAAGGAAGATCAGTGTTGTGCATGAACGCGTTCAATGAATGGCGTTCATTGAACACGTTCCTATTTTTCGTGAACGTTGAACGGAACGAGTCGGTTTACAAATTATGAACATAAGCGTGAGTGACGTTCACTCTTGCGAGACTGAACGCAGTTCACGTTTTACGTTCGCAGGCAATAGTGATGGGAAGTTCGGCTCTTTTTAGAAGAGCCAGTTCTTTCAGCTCCCAAACGACTCTTAGTTTATTATTATCTGTAGCCTCATATTTTTGCCTAACTTGGCAAATATGAATGCTTTGTGTGTTGATAAAAATGTGGGGAGCGGCTCTCACTCGATGGGAGTCGGCTCTTCGGATTCACTACAAAGCATCAGCTCTTAGAAGCAGGCTAGCACAAGAGCATGGCTGGTGCTTCAAGTTCGGACACCTCGGCAGAAATACACATGGGAAATAAGCTTATAAAAGGAAGATATTTATGTTTAGTACAGCTAAATACTGGATGTTTGAGTTTTAGAGCTGTACATTTTCACTAGTTTGATAAGGTTTTAAAAAAAAGACAACAGCTGTTAGTTTATTTTTAGTTATGTTCTTTTCTGAGTACTTTAAAAGATAGGTCTTTGTGTTAATGTTTTTTGAATAAAAATTCCATATACTGTATACCTGCACCTAATTTTTTCCACTTTCACCATAACATGATGCATTGTTTAAGTGGTAAGATCTATTCTCAACCTCAAAATGTTTTTTTAAATGTAACTTATGTCTGTGATTGTTCAGTCTTAAGACAGATAGGAGGAAAAGATTGAAGGAGGTTCAGATAGAAGGATGTTGTATTGAAAATGTAAAAAAAAAAAAAAAACCCGAACGTGAACTAGTTCATTTTTGAGCTGTGAACTTCGTTCAAAAATTTTAAAAATGAACTATGAACATGAACTACTTCATCTTTTTTATTTGAATGAACTGTATTTTGAACTAGTTCTTTTTCAGTGTGAACTGGCACAACACTGAGGAAAAAACTGCAGCCGTGACCTGAGGCATTCAAAGTGGTTAAGTAAAGTGGTATTTTTCCCAGATCCATATTTGAAATGGATGCTACTCATATATGTATATACCTAGTGTAAACAAGCAGCTGTCTTGAAGGTAATTAGCCAACATGTTTTAATTCTAGACATAAACCTGTGAGGTAACACACTTCCCTACAAACTGCCTGTCACATGTCTATTTTTTGCCTGATTTGGGTGTTTTAAAAGTCATATGCAATATAGCAGCATTTTTTTCCAGCAGCATTCTAACTTCAGTTACTTGGAATATAGTCTTGTCATGTTTTACCATTGAAATTTGCCAAATATTTCATTGTTAGTAATGTATATGACAAAGAGGCCTTTTCACACTTCAGTAAGTTATGACAGAAGGTTTAAGATAAATGTCTGGGAACTCATTTAATAAGAACTCAACTCTTTACCCAGAAATGGGAATCAAATGTAACTCATGCACATGTGAGTTGCCAAGCAGGATAATTATTCAGCCTTTTGAGGGGGAAACGCACAGACCCTTTTGTAGGGATCTGCGAGCACTGTAAGAATGAATTTTTCAAAAATGAAAAATACAAGTATTTTTCCATTTTAAATTTGTTCTCAGAATTTCTAATGCTTGTTTCACAATACATGGGATAAGCTAAATGGGCTGCAGTTGATGTACATTCTTGTACATTCTAGCTCGTTTTAATTTAGCAACACCTTCACGCAAGTTTGTCTGTACCTCTTCAGCAGATCTAAGAATCGATTTTGATCAGAAATCATTTGTTTTTCATGCATTTTGGACTGCTTAGAGTGATTTTCAAATCAACAAATCAGTGTGTTATATATCTGAAAGGGCTCTATAATTATATTCTAGTGCTACAATCTTCCAAAACTTGTCAGTGTTTTTTTCCTATATTAAATGTACTCCATTGCCTTTCACTTTCAGCTTCCGAACAATTTATCATCAAATTCTTGATTACGATAACCAGCTACTGTAACTTACATTTGTTCTAGAAATTAAGAAAATAGTTTTAAAAAACTGTTCTATCTCAGTGCTGCAGAGTCTCAATAAAAGAGCTGCTTTCCTTCCCTCAAAACTACTATGCAATCTGGTACCTTTCACTAAAAGCTTCGCTGAGGATGTCAAGCTGCCCGTTTTGAACAGGATGGTGCCAGAGTCATTTGGTGCAAGGTTCTTTAGGGTGAGGGTATGGACATTGTCTTCACCCACCCCAATAACACAGAAGGGACTGTTCTCCAAACGAGTGCCATCCAGCCACCACTGGACTTTCCCTTTGGCACGGCGAGACAGCTGACAGCAGAACACTGCCTGCTCTCCCACAAAGACATCAGTGCTCTTTAAACCAGACACTATGAGCACCTCAGTGTCTGTAGAGACCACAGATAAACCACAGATAAACAGATAATTAGCAGCATTCTAGCATGCTTTCACAGTTTTAAAACCATCATAACTAGCAGGGTTTTACTTTGCTTCATCTTATTTGGCTCTATTTAGCAGTACAGTATGTGCATGTGCATCTGTATGTGAAATCACAGATCTTATATACCTAATTTAATGAAATCCGATTGAATAACTATTGTTTTTAGAAATATGAATACCATGATTACAGTGTATTGCAGTTTCAGAACATATACACATCCTTGTAAAATAACCCTGCAAGAGCAATAATTTGTCGTAAATTTAGTTGATTCAATTCATAGGGAAAACTACAAATGATTGAGGTCAATGTTAGTTATATTGTTGCATTGTGGATTTTCATAATACTGTACATGAAAATCAACAAAATTATGAATCATTCTAAAATATTAAGTCATTTTTAAATAAAACCCAAACAATTTTAGGACCTTACTCCAGTCTGTGTTTAGATCCAAAGGAATGTGAACATTTAACCATGAAAACAAACACTGGAGCACTGATACGAAGAACAATATTTATTACCTTGCACTGAAACTGAAGCTGTGGTCAACTGGTCTCCTGCATCACAAGTATAGTAGCCACTGTCCCCTGGTTCCAGGTCATGTATGTGGAGCTCTTGTACACATCCATCCTGTTTGAACTCATATTTTTTGCCACCTTGCAGCACTACTCCACCTTTACGCCACTCTATGTTGGTTGGTTTTGAAAGCTCACATCGCAAAGTAATTGTGTCACCTTCAACAGCATCCTGGTTTTGTAACTCTTTGCGGAAGTATGCCGGTATTCCTGATGAGAAGTACAAGAATGAAGAACATCAATGATTTTCAAGAATTCTGAGATGCTGTGTGAATGTCAAGGAGCTGAAAGCAATTAAAAGAAACAATCCTATTTGGGTTAAACCGTGTAAAGATCCTCTTTTAGTCCAGGTAAGAAAAACATGGGTGGGGAAAAAGAGAGAGATTTTAAAAAACAACCAATCTAGAATGTGGAACAGGCTTACTTTAGCTACTTTTGTTTACCTTTTACAGTAAGAGTGGCGCTGCTTTGCGCATCTCCAGTTTTGCATGTGTACACCCCTGCATCTGTTTCTGCCACCTTAAGGATGCGTAGCTGGTGGACGGCTCTATCCTTGAAGAGCAGGTGCCTGTCCCCTGCTTTTATCATGATATCATTTCTGTGCCAGGTGACAGATGCCTCAGGGCTGGAGGTCATGCAGGACAGCGTGACTGTCTCCCCCTCTTTGGCCGATATGTCCAGGGGTTTCTCTAAGAATAGGACTATAGATAGGAGAGACCCAGACCTAAGTGCTGCTACAAGATCATACCTGAAGCCTCAAAATGTAGTGTCCAGTACATAAATCAATATCAGTTAGTGTAGTAGTAAGAGTGAGCATAACCTGACTGCTAGCTAATATTTTCCATGACATTTATGAGCAAAAGACTTATTCTGTATGTCATACTGTCAAAAAGTGAAAAAAAATGGAAGTTTATCATGAGCAACAACAAGCTGAAAAGTTTGGGCTTTGTGTGTTGCTTAATGGAACCCTTATCCTTTTACATACAGACCAGTTTAGACCTTCCCCATAACACCTTACTTTTCCGGTTGTTTTAGCTAGTTTTAGCTAGAAGGGAAGTAGATAAGCACATTTCAACTACTCAGGTGTAGCGCTGGTCTTGTTTAGGTGGAGTCAACTTTTTCTTCATCCACCTCTTAGCTGAAGGCTCCGTTCCACCATAAATGGTAAAGTAATCAGATGTAACTGCTATTCCATTTAAGGTGAAAGGGAAAATTTGAATTTGAATCTATTGCCAGCACGATTTTTAAGAATGTCATTAACAGTACTATTGGTATCTTGTTCACATGTTTTGATGCCAGACAATAGTAGGTGGCATTTATTAGTTTTAATAAGGTAATTGGTGTGATGAGTATTCGGTTCACATCTCGGGTCATTTATAAAACCTGGCTGTTTATAATCTGTTTCGCATAGAGGCAACACATAGTCTGCCCATACAAAAGCAATTAATTTTTCAATCAAGTTTAATGATTCACAATAATCTTAATAGTCCTGATTTTCTCGGTGTGTCAAGAAAATTACTATTGTCTACAGTTCAATATCTTGAAAAGATCTTATTATTTTTTCGAGTCAAATCAAAGAATGGCCAAACCACACGAAGCAGGTTGTCAGAGTAGCCAGCAAAGAATGGTGAGCACTGGAAGGCATCTATGCTACCTTTACCTTTGGGTTTCTCCTGCACCACCAAGCAGGCCACACTCTTCTCACAGCCCACCACAAAGGCTACATCGCCTGAATCATCAGGTGTGACCATTTTCAGAACTAGGCTGTGTTCTCTCCCATGGTAGCTGATTTGATTCAAGTCATTGTTTTGTAGGTGATTGGAGCCTAGCCACCATTCAGCATAAGTTATTCCTGTCTGGGACACCTCACAGCAGAAGACAGCATCCTCCCCGGACGTCACTGTCACATCCTTAAGTTCTCTTGTAATTCGTACACATTCTAGACAAGGACATAAGAGGGCAAAAAACCCAACTCATCCAAAGAATATACCATTTCTAACAGCAATATTTAGTGTAGTCAACTTGCAACAGAAATTACAACCAATTAAGACTGGACGTAATTTGCACATGGAAAAAAATTACATCCACCTAATTATTACAAAACAAATGATAAAACTGTGTGGATGCAATATATTTTATTCAAATGCATATATTGAAATATAATAATCTGGCTGTGTAGACCACTTTACTGCCTTTTCCCTGCTTCCAGAACAGCTCAGCAAGGGAAAGTTGTCAAGCTGATTAGTTGGATCAGGTGTTTTGGGAGCAGTGAAAAACATTCAAATGTGCAGGGCAGTGTGCCTCAAGGTCTGGGGTTGGAGAACACTGGACTAACCTACTGTAGCATCGGAGCAAATTTATACACAGAATTAATCTTGGGTTGGAATCTAGCCTGCACCATTAAACTTCAGCGGTAAAAGACAATTAGCTAACAAGACTGGTGATTAGGAAACTAATTACTGTTTATAGACATTTTGTTTCACATTGAGTACATATATAAAAACACAACAATATACATTCTAGTTGTATCCAGTTCCACCCACTAGCCAAGGCTCCTCCAGTTACACAATGCTACCAACACCAGGAGGGAAAAAGCTAGGTTAGAGTGGGGGACATAGTTATTTGATCCCCAGCTGAATTTGTAAGTTTGCTGACTTACAAAAAAATTAACAGTCTCTAATTGTCAGTCTCTAAAAACAGAATATCAACCAAAAATCAAGAAAAAAAACATGTTACATAAATGTTATAGTTGATTTGCAGTTCACTGAGTGAAAAAAAATATTTGATCCCCAAGCAAAACAGTACTGGGTGGAGAAACCCTTGTTGGCAAGCACAGCAGTAAGACATTTCCTGTAGTTGGTCACCAGGTTTGCACACATCTCAGGAGGGATTTTGGCCCACTCCTCTTTACAGAAACTCTCTAAATCCTTTAGGT
>JBBIGA010000007.1:25050736-25083514 GCA_037576975.1 Alestes dentex | reverse complement strand
GAAAGAAAGGTTTTTGTGTTATCATTCATATTCTCTGAAAAATGGTTAAGAAATCATAAATTCTGCCAGGGTATGTACATTTATGTGCACAACTATATTAGTTCTACTCATTTGTGTGTTTATTGTAAGACCAATTAGCACCAGTTTTACCTTTTATTTTGACCTTGAATGTGATCTTGTCCTCTGCCGTCTCACATGAATAGTGTCCTTCATCACTCTGTTTGGCTTCTTTGATAACCAGTTTTCTCTGAGTCCCCTGGGACACAAAGGTTGTTCTCTTGTCTTCCACTATTTCCTTTTGCTCTTTCTTCCACACAACAGTAGTTCTAGGAGATGCCACTTCACAGCTGAGAACCACATCTCCCAACAAGGGAGAACCCTCCTGGGGTTCAGACCTGGGCTTGGTAACAAACTTCGCTGGCTCCTCTGTCAAAGAATAGGGGCATTAACAAACAAGCACACTCAAAGTGCTATTTGCTTTAACATTCTATAGGAAAGCAATATTGCATAATACATTTTAAATACGTTTTTTAAGTTCATGTATCATTTGTTATGTATGCAGTTTCAAGTATTTCCCTTTTAATTGATATCTCAAAGTTATGTTGCGTATTTACAAAATATTTATATTCTCCAATATGCCCACACATATGTGATACAGTGACTCTTTATCCACAGCAATTAAAATATAAGAACAACTGCAAATCCCTCGTTCCTCATTATTCAAACCCAATTCAGTGTTGTGCTGTACGTCTGAATAAGAGCATGTGCTAAATGCCGTAAATGTAAACGTGGTGTGTGAGTGTGAGAGTGTGCCGGGGGTACAGTTTTATGCTTCAGTTCCAGTAGAGGAGTCTGATGGCCTGAGGGAAGAAACCGTTCACCAGTCTGGCTGTGGAGGCCTGTATGCTACTAAACTTTTTTCCAGATGGGAGGAGGGAGAAGAGAGTGTGTGAGGGGTGAGTGGGGTCATCCACAATGCTGGTGGCTTTGCGGATGCAGCGTGTGATTTAGGGCTGCAACTATCAAATATTTTGGAATCGAGTATTCTGTCGATTTTTTCATCGATTAATCGGGTTATTGGATAAATCATACTTTTGAGTTTTTAAACAATTATATAGTGTGTTATGCAACATGAAAGTGAGCAAGCAATTGGCTGTTATTCCTCACAAAAAAGGTTTTTATTCAAACTCAAAGCTTTTATTAGATCAAACCTTAAAAACCTTTGGCTTATTGGCTCCAGAACTAAGCCCATTTAATGAACCGTTCTGTGAAACATTTATGATGTACATGAAAAAATTATGAAATACAACTTCACAAACATAGGTTAGCCTATTTGTCCTTAGTTTTATCTTAATAAAAAAAGGAAAAAGGGGAGTACTCCGGGCAATAGCCCATCTGAGAATAAAGAATGAATAATAACAAAAGTATAAAGGTAAAAAATAGCTATATTGAACTGTACTTTTCCAAGCGGGCTCAGAGCTTCTACAAGGTAACGTATTTTTGCGATTGCTAACTGATATGAACACTAGCGCCTGGTAGAACATACAGTATTTGTAATTATTTGTAGGCTGTGTTATGAATCGATAGTGAAGAGGCATGATAAGTAGATGCACCAAGATCTCACTCCTCATCTCTCCCTTCTTCCCGCATGTGCGCGGTGCAAACACACACACACACACACATACACACACACAAACACACACACACACACACACACACACACACACACACTGATAAGTTACTTCTCAAAACACACCTTCCCCTTACATACATAGGTAGTTAGTTATATGTACTGTTGTGGTAGGCCATGTCCGTTTTACAGTGTATACACTTCACGACGTCCGCCTTACGCAGTGTAAAATGGTCCCACACTCTAGACATTTTCTGCCTTTTATGCACACCGGGATCTTCTTTTTCCTCCATTTCCATAGAGAGCAAAGAAACGCGCGGTCTTAAATCTTTGAATTGCACATCAGTTACAACAGTCCGTGTGAAACAATGATATCGGAGCTGTGCAGTAGTCTACAAAGCGGGAGTGTTACGATAGCAAAGACATTTGAAATAGATGGACTATATTTTAAACGAAGCATTGAGGCAAAGAATTTGCCTCGAATACTTTTTGTAATCGAATTATTCGAGTTACTCGAATAATCGTTTCAGCCCTAGTGTGATGTACATGTCTGTGACAGTGGGGAGAGCGACTGCGATGATCTTCTCAGCTGTCCTCACAATTCTCTGTAAGGTCTTGCGATCCGAAATGTTACAATTCCCATACCTGGCTGTGATGCAGCTACAGAGAATGCTCTCTATGGTACCTCTGTAGAACATGGTGAGGTTTGGGGGTGGATGGTGCACTCTTTTCAGTCTCTGCAGGAAATAGAGATGCTGCTGGGCCTTCTTGGTGATAGAGCTGGTGTTGAGGGTCCATGTGAGGTTCTCTGTGATGTGAACACCAAGGAACTTGGTGCTATGGACGATCTCCACCGAGGAGCCGCTGATGCTCTCCGGGGAGTGATCCCGTTACACCCTCTTAAAGTCAACAACCATCTCTTTAGTTTTATGCACATTCAGGGACAGGTTGTTGGATCTGTCCTTCAGCCGTCGCACCTCCTCTATGTATGCTGCCTCATCATTCCTGCTGATCAACCCCACCACAGTTGTGTCATCAGCGAACTTGATGATGTGGTTCGAGCTGTGCATAGCTGCACAGTCGTGGGTCAGCAGTGTGAACAGTAGAGGGCTGAGCACACAGCCTAGAGGGCCCCTGTCTTCAGCATGGTGGTGCTGGAGATGGTGCTCCCTAACTGACTGAATTCTCCCAGTCAGGAATTCCAGGATCCAGTTGCAGAGGGAGGTGTTTAGGGCCAGCAGTCTCAGCTTCCCAATCAGATGGTTGGTGTTGAATGATGGCATTGAATGCTGATATGAAGTCTATGAACAGCATTCTCACATAAGTGTCCTTTTTGTCCAGATGGGAAAGGGCCAAGTGAAGGGTGTTGGTGATGGCATCCTCCATAGAATGGTTGGGACGGCATGATGATGGGTGTGAGTGCGACAGGACAATAGTCATTGAGGCAGGACACTGATGACTTCTTTGGCATGGGGATGATGGTGGTGGCTTTGCAGAATGTTGAAAAGATAGTAGTGCTCAGAGAGATATTAAAGATGTCTGTGAGAATGTCTGCTTTCCGTGGGTTGACCCTGAGCAGAGTTTTCCTCACATCAGCCGTGGTCAGACAGAGTACCTGGTTGTTGTCATGTTGTTAACAAATGAGGCACCGCTGGGATGATGTGTGTAGGTGAGGGTGGACTAATTCTGTGAAATTAGAGGAAAAACCTACAGCCACACCTGCCCTTTCATAATAAGATTGGTGAACTCTGCTTTAGACTTTCAAATGTCCCAATGTGTGTGGTTAACCACTAACATAATGATGAACTGACAATGTAATCAACTAATTAAGCCTTTATTTTCAATCTGTATGATGAAGTTTGTGGGAATAAAATATCACTTTGGGTCTCCTGGAAGTCATGGATATGGGTTTCTGTCGGTCATTAAACAGCAACTCTTTCCCATAGGAGACGACTGGAGGATCCCTGGGGATCATATTCTTTGATTTCAGTGGCTTCAATAGCATTCAGCAAGCCCACTGGGGAGTAAACTCTCTGCTATGCAGACTCATGCTCCCTTAGTCTTGTGGCTTATGGAATATCTGACTGAAAGGCCACAGTATGTTCGGCTACAGGGCTGTGTGACTGACACAGTGCTGTGTAGTACAGGAGCTCCTCAGGGAATTGTTCTATCAACATTTCTTTACCTTGTATACAACCATCTTAAAGCACAACACAGAGGGCTGCCATCTGCAGGAATTGGTGTGTTGTGGTCAAATAGAAAAGCTACACTGAACGCTACACTATAATATGTGCAACAGCCTGCTGCCAATCAATTTCTTATTGTGTGCGAAATCATTATCACTACATGATAATGGGGGTTTAAGGGGTTTAATGTACATTCCATAACACCTACACAATAGACTGAATTTGGACATTTAAAACATGCTAACAGATTATAGTTTACTGTCTCATTCTTATATTAGAGGTCAGTGATTTGGTCTGATTGTTGAATGAAGCATAAATTACCTTTGACAGCGAGGTGGATGGACATGCTATCACCATCACACACACACTCATAAATTCCTGCATCATCATGGGTCACGTTATGAATGGTCAGGGTGCGTTTACGGTCCACACTTGAGGCCTCATACTTCTTGCCCATTCTCAGTTCCTTGCCATTTTTTATCCAGGAAACCTAACAACAACACATGCAGTACACTGGTTAGTGCTGATAACGTATTAGCAAAGAATTTTTGGTAGGAAAATTTCAAGTTTCTGGGACATTTTTAATAAAAAGCAAACATTAAACATATTAGAAATTTTGACCCATCACATATATATTTTTCTAAGTAGTTTATGGATTTCCTACTTGTCTCCCAGTACTTCTAGCCTAAACACATATCTAGAAACAACTGTTCACCAAAGGTTGTGTTTGAAAGCAAAAAAATCTGGACCTAAATATTGAATAACATTGAATTAGTGTAATTACAAATAATTTCTCATTAGATATACATTTCTCATCTATAAGCTGTAGGAATCATTTAATAAGAAAGAATATACAGTAAACCCCCAAAATTCACGGCGGTTACGTTCCAAGAGCACCTGCAAATTGTGAAAAAAATTTGTGATGTGGTAAAAAACAACTATTATTATAGTGTAAACCCTAATTATGCTAAATATGCTAAATATGCTCCCAAAACACTTTAATTTCATTTTAAACTCAGCTTAATACATTACCCTTAGAAAAGTGCAAAGGTAAACCCATATACGTACTGTACAGTGTACAATGAACTGCTGTCTCCTGGAGTGCTACAATGTAAAATACCAATGTTACCCCTATAAGTACTGTACTGTAATTCATATATGCACGTTTTCTTTGGTATGCACTGTCATTTTCTTTGGTATAAGCGGTAAATACAGTAATAATTTAATTTAATTTACAGTCATAAAATACAGGGCTTTAGGAAGAACAAAACGAAAAACACAAGAACACGAGCAAAACTGTCACATCTGAGCCACCACAACTACGCCCCCAGCGGCCCCAATCTCCCGAGTACTAAGTATACACATGTCCCGTCTCGTCTGTGTGATGTCATGGTTTATTGTGTCTAAGCCTGGTGCTGGGCAGCTCAGCTGCTTCAGTTTAGTTTGCTGTTTGTTTGTCAGCTGGGTTGCTAGGCACCAGGTAATGGGCTGTCCTGTGTTAGTGTCCGTGTTTAGTCTTGTTTAAGTTTCATTGGTTCTGTCTTGTCACTGGTTGTTTGTGACAAGCCCCCTTGTGTGTCATACAGAAAAGTCAGCCGATCCAGTGGGCTGGAGTACGGTCACCAATCACCAATCCTCGCTCGCTTCTCTATGACTTTTAGATCTAGTCTAGCTCTGTTCTAGGGCGAGCACAGACCTTTTCTCCAGACCATGTACTTTCCTTCCTCCTCGGCTCGTGCTATGAGTGGCAGATGAAACACTGACTGAGCAAGGGGAACTGAAGTTGAGGCTAAGGCTTACAAAGACTATCGCAGTGGACAGTGATTGTCACCCTCTCTTTCTGTGTCTGTCCTCTGTTTCCACAGATGTGACTGATTGAGCTGCCCAGCCCGTCAGCTGGCAAACCACACTGAGGCTGCCGTGGAAAGTGGAGCCTGATCTACTGGCCTCTGTACGAGAGAGCCTAAATGCATCAGGACCGACTTGGCCATCCAGCTGAGCGTGTCCCCTAACCCCTGCCCAGCGGAGAGTGGAAGGACTTTGGTGACTCATATAAAGCTTCTTTGTTAGTTTGTGGACTTGTTTTTCTCTGAGCTCACGGAGCTCACCATTGGTTCTAAGTTTTGATTAAACGCTTTTGTTCCTGAAGTTTCTCTCGCAGTTGCGTCCTCCTTCCTCACACCAACATGACAAAAACACTGAAGATAGCTCCACACAGGAAACTGTTCTGATGTGGGAGTGCTGGATTGCATCTGCCAGAGATGCGTCACAGGGCAGCAGCAAATCAGCAGCAAGGAGAAATTAATAACGCTCTCGGACTAACTGCTTTCAAACCTCCCTCCTCTGAGTACAGCGGTATTTCACCATCCCAAGACGCGCTTTCTTTGTGTTCTCTCGACAGCACCAAAAAATGTATACAGTTATTTTAATGTATACATTTTATATGGAAATGTTACTGCATTCATGTTAATATTTATGTTACAACATCTTATGTTTCTTAGTATTTTAGCACTAAAATGCATGAAAAATTGCATATTGGCACTAAAAAAGCAAAAGAAATGTGGAGGATATCTGCGGTAAAATATTTTTATACTGTCTTTCTGTGCAGCCCGGTACCAAATGACTCACGGACTGGTGGTTGGGGACCACTGATCTAATGAAGTGAACAGTCTCAAACACTTGCCATCCGCAGTCTTCTCACAGCCCCCTTAGCATTACAAATGACAAAGCAGGGTTTATCATCTACTGAACTTCTTACAGACATGTCCTTTTACAATATCAGACATCTTTTACATCATTACACTAATGGACATTGAAGTTAGGAATGTTTCTTCCTTTTCCAATAAGTCTTTTGTTTAGATTTTGTCCTAACAAGATACATTTTCATTTTTCAGCAGAAACATTAAGCTGTGTGAAAATAAAACGGCACAAACTAGAACAGAAAGTAGTAGCCCATATGGTGAATTACAATCAATTTATACAGTGAAATAACTGTCCATGGTGAGATGCTTATATTTCAATAAATATACACAAAAAATGCTCTCACCTGGACGCTGACATCTGACACCTCTGTGTGGAGCTGGGCAGAGGAATGAGCACTGAATGTGAACACGTCTGCATCTGAATATTTTTTGGTGAAACGAGTAAGAGCAGCTGAAATGTGAAATAATAATTCAGTCATGGTCTGAGTGTCCTTATACTTGAGGGCACAATATTTATAACATTAATATTTATAACATTCATAAAGAATGCAAAGTGTTGCAGCAATATGGAAATATCTGTCTCTACTAAGAGTGTAAAATTATTTGGTTACTTTCAAATATAAATTCCTCCCAAAACCTTAGTCTATTCTTTTAATTGTCTGTGTTGCACTAATATGCAGTATAGACACTAGTCATATGTATATTCAATGTATTCTCATATGTATATTCAATGTATTCTGAATTGTACCAAATTAGAGTCAAATGCTAAGGTTTTATTTGAGAATTTATAATGCACTGAATCATTTCCTAAAGAACTATAATGCAAACGAATCATTGTGAGGTCAGACATTTACTCCACTAGTCCATTGTTCATTAATAAAAAGCAACCCTAATTTCTCAGAAACTGGGAATGATGGGTGTATGAAAATGTATTTCCTCCTAAATTGGGAAAAACCCTTCTTATAGAGACCTACAAAGAAGAATATATCAAGTCCCAACTCAAAGAAAAACAATATCCCCTTACGCTTTACACTAAGAATGCACGTAGTCTCAGATCCTCCGCCCACAAATTTGACCTTGGCTCCATCCAGTGTGGTAGTAACCTCTCGGATCAGGAGTGTGTGAATGGTCTTTGTGCGAGTGATGAGGTAGTCTGTTCCACTGCGTATTACTTGGCCATTCAGGGTCCAAAGACCAGAGCACGCTGCAGAGAGCTCCACAGTGAAGGTGGCCTCCTCACCAGCATAGCTGCTGCAGTTTAGCAGGCCACTCTTCACTGTTGCAGTGGGCTCTGAATGAAGACAGACAACAATGACACACCATACAGCCTCTCCATTTTTACAGTGTTCCATGTTTTAAGAGAGTACTAAAGAACCTGATCCAATAAAACCTCTACAAATACATATGACTGGCTTTATGTTATTATATTAACCCTTTGAAGTCATAGTCATCACCACTAAAAACAAAAGATTTTTATATTAATTATTTTTCACTCTTAGTTCATATGTAGAAATTCTGTTGAAAGCACAGCCTATAAACGTTCAATGAATAGCACATCTTAGGTGATAATGATGTAGTTATATACATTTTACAAAATTACATTACATTTAACCAGTGGATAATAATGCACATAACGTCCACTTACCAAGGTAAAATGTTCCAGGGACCTCTAGAAAGGCACTTTGACCAAAATCATTGATGGCTGAAATACGGAACTGGTAGCTGCCTTCCTCAGTGATATTTCCGATTGTGTATTCACTGCTACACACAATTTCTGTGCCTGTGACTTTAACCCAAGTCTGAGCTCCCACCTTCCTTCTCTCCACAACGTAGCCATTGATGGGCACTGGTCGCTCGCTCTCTGGTCGTGACCAGCACAGAGTGATGGAAGTATCAGTCTTGTTACACATAACTGGGTTAACTGGGGGATCTGGCGGATGTTTCCTTGGTGCTGAAAGGGATTAAAATAATGGCTTAATTATGATGGCTAAAGAACATCATGAAATTATGTCAACTAGCAGAGAGCCATATATCTCACCAGGTTGCTTTTTCTCGACCTTTGCTCACACAGTATTATATTTGCTAAAAAGCAGTAAACTGCTAATTGTACCATGAAAAATTAAATTACCAAAAATAAAAAAAAACACTGACTTAAACAGTGAATTAAACTGACAATTGATGTTGCATTTGCAATGGCACCTGTCAAGGGGGGGGTATATTAGGCTGCAAGTGAAAAATCAGTTCTTGAATTTGATGTGTTGGCAGCCAGAAAAATGTGTCAGCATAAGGCTCTTAGTGACATTGGACCAAATCGCGATGGCTAAACACTTCAGAGCAACTCCAAAATCTCTGGTCTGGTGAGGTTGTCCAAGTATGCAGGGGTAGGTGCCTCCCAACAGTGGTCCATGTGTGGACAACTGGTGAAAAGGTAATTGGTGCACAAGGCTCTCTGATGCATGTGAGGAGCTAAAGCTAGTTAATCCGCTCCGATCACACAAAAAAGCTGGTGCATCACAAATTGCTGAGAAAGTTAATGCTGGCTTTGGTAGAAAGATGTATGAACAAAGAGTTTATTGCTCTGCTGCATATGGAGCTGCATAGTTGCACACTGGTACCCAAGCCAACCCCTGTCTACCCAAGCCAACCCCTGTCTACTGCCAAAAGCACCTACAAATGCACAGGACTATCAAAAATGGAAGGCAAGCTGGCAAAAGTGATGCAATGTATTCCCTAATGGCAGTGGCCTGTTTCAGCAGTATACACTGCATAAATTGTTGGTTTGAGGAACATAACAGAGTTCAAGGTGTTGACCCAGCCTCCAAATTCCCCAAAACTCAACCTGTTAGCATCAATGGGATGTACTGGACAAAGTAGTCCATTCAATGGAGGCATTGCTGCCATCACATTGCCTCCCCCAGTTCACCCCATAGTGCATCCTGGTGCTGTCTCTTTACCAGGTAAGTGACACACATGCACCCAGCTGTCCATGTGATTTAAAAGAATACATTATTCATCAGAACAAGCCACCATCTTCCATTGCCCAATGGTGCAGTTCTAATGTTCATTGTAGGTGCTTTAAGTTTTGATCAGCGGTCAGCATGGCCACTTTGACTGTGGTGACACAGCCACATACGCATAAAGCAGCAAAGCTCTGTGTGTTTCATTCTATCACAGCCAGCGTTAACTTTTCAGCAGTTTGTGCAACAGTAGCTCTTCTGTGGGATCAGACAAGACATTGTAGTCTTCACAGTTCATCAGATGTCCTTCCCTGGACCACTTTTAGCAGGTACTGACCCCTGCATACTGGGAACACCCCACAAGGATTGCCGTAATGAAGATGCTCTGATCCAGGCATCAATTTGCTCAGATCATTACGCTTGTCCATTTTCCTGCTTCCAACACATCAGCTTCAGTATTTAGAACATCAACTGAGTTAGAACATCAACTGGCTTTGTGGAATATTTGTAAGGATTTCAAAATGTTCCAACGGCAATCATATAGGCATATTTTGTCATAGATAAATGTAGCTTTCTAGCATTAATTAACTGCTCACCTGTTCATGATTCAAAGACATTCCTCATGGGAACATGTTATTTCTGTTTAGTGCAAAATGTTAATTGTTGGAATGGTTCGAGATAATACCATCCTTCATATATCCTGGCTGTTGTTGGTAAAGTGCACAGCTTATGCTAAATGAATATAGTGCGTAGTGCTGTAACTGAATAACTTGGCTTTCGTACCTTTTGTACTGCCAGAAAATCTGGTAGGTGTCATCAGTCAACATGGGCAAGAATCAACTACAGGGGGTCCTCGGGTTACAACAGTCTCGACATACGACATTTTGAGTAAACGACACTCACTCTCATGACTAGCTTGGTTGCACGCGGCATAAGAGTCAGGGAGTTGGCGTCCCCCTGTATGCTTACCTACACCATTTTCAACTGTTAAAAGTGCACGTGTTCTCACTCATTTTTAGTTACTTCAGTATAGTGTACAAGTACAGTATATTTATGTCCTGTTCCTATTTCTGTGGCTTAGTTGTGTTTTTATGCTCTAGATTATGATTTTACAACTGTGTTAGGATAGGTAAGTGACTTAGGGTAGACTGTGTTTTGACCAAAATTCGGTTTACATCACTATCATAGGAACGGATCTGTGTCATAACTCGAGGACCCCCTGTATTTTAACCCAAAGAGTTTTCTTGTGTCTTGTAGGAGAAAGTGACTGCCAAAGACTCATTATTGTGACTGTGTGCAGCACAAACAAATACTTGCTGTCAACTTACAGTCCTGTTTTTTGCACATTAGGGAGGTTTGGTTTTGGGGAATCGTTCATTAATTGGATTAAAATTCTTTACACGTCACCTCCAGCTACAGTGATCACCAATGGACTAACATCACATAGCTTCACTTTGCACCGGGGGGACTAGATAAGGATGCCCACGCTCCCCCTCATTATTTAACATTTTCATTGAACCATTAGCCGCCACCATATGATGGAAGCCCCTCATCAAGGGAATCCAAACTCTAAAGTTACATCATAAAATTGGCCTCTACGCCGATTATATTTTACATTTCCTACAAGATCCCCCAGCATCAATTCAAGAAACTATTAAACTCATTGACACATTCTCTAATATCTCTGAATACTCAATCAATTGGAATAAATCTGCAATCCTTCCACTACATTCCACACTATTCCTATATGCACTAATTATATCACATACTTGGGGATAAAGGTTCCCCCCTCAGATTTATTTGGTCTAAATTTTACCCCCTACTCAATTCAATAGACGACGACCTCACAGGCAGGATATCAAAATGACAATATTACCCTAAATTAACTATTTTTTTTCAGTGATTCCGGTACAGCCTACCTCTTCCTGGTTTAAATCACTAGACTCAACAATCATACTAGGAGGACTAGAGGCCAACCAGCTTCAATATATATACAAATGGTTACATCCCACCCCTTTAGAAACACCTGGTTAGACTCAGAACAAACCATTTGCATATTCAGATCTCAGACTTACCTTTCTGTAATCAAAAAACACCCATCCTTTAAAGCACCAACAATAGCATCCAGTCTGACAGCCTGGTGGAAGTTTTATCTCATTACTAGTTCACCGGTAACACTATCGAAACTCACCCCTATCTGGAACAATCCCAGTTTCACTGTTAAAAAACAACTTCCCCACATGGATAGACAAGGGCATTACTGAACTTCATCACATCATGTATGACAAAAGACTGGCCTCATTTGCTTATTTGGTCCAGAACCACAGCCTTGAGGGTAAAAACTTCTTAGAATACCTACAGATTAAATCAACTATACAAGCAAAAAATAATATCCAGACGGCTAACCTAGACATCCCCCCCTCTAATTTCGAAATTGATTAACATACCCTCTCCCCAAAAACGTCTTTCCAAAATATACAAAATTATATCACAGTAAAAAAAACCTTAAAGCCTACCATAGCACAAATGGGAATCAGACTTGTCCATTACCCATGCTGCCGACTTCTGGACCCAAATCTGCAAAAACATCTACCTTATGACTAAAAATACCAACCTACAACTAATACAATACAGAAACTGTCTAAAATGGGTTTTGGCTCTGTTCTCACTGTATGGAAAACAGCCCAGACACATGCATTCACACCGTCTGGCATTGCACTCTGATCAACTGATTTTGGGTAAACGCTACAGAATCACTCACTACCATCTTTGGCTGTCACATCCCAGCAAACCCTTCCCTATGCATACTAGGACATACATCTGCAACCGATCTAAGCACCACAAATAATAAAATTTTGCAAGCAGTACTAACTCTCAACTTCATACCCTCATATCCCTCCCTATCTCCTAAATAGCCATACATCGTAGGAAGCTTTTTTTTGTTTGTTTGTTTTTCTCTTGGCCTTCTCTACATTACCTAATCCTATCCTACCTGAGCCTCTGGGAGGCTTGGGCAGCCCAGTCCTTGTCTCGATGTCGGACGGGACTGGCGTTGGTTGGTGCTGTGCCGGAGCTGGTATTCATGGTTTCAGTGTCCCCTCAACACCCCCCCACCTACACCCCCACACCTATTCCTGGTATTACGCAACATGCCTTACTTTCTTTTTAATGCACTACACATAGCACTCATCATACATCTACCATTCACATGAACAACTTGATAGACTAAGGCAGATGAGGTGTGTTTGTGGATGCCTGGATAGGTATCTCGCTGCACGCCTTGCTCCTTTTAATGCAAATACATTTTAGAGGAGGCATATATCCATGATAATGTAGGGTGAAGGTGGCGTGCAGGTGGAAAGCTGGGCAGCTTTTCCACCCTGCATGCCCACTTCTTTCAATGCAATACACATTAGAGAAGGCACACAATCATGTCATATCCATTCAAACATAGGACAAGTTTGGTGTGTTGTGTATAGGATGATATCAATAGGGGCTAACATCAGAATGTGTCGAGTCTGGGGGGCTGGGGGCCCTGGGCCTGGCTATACAAGGTACCTCCACCCAGTCATCTCATCATGACACACCTTGGGCAGGGACGGGCCTGCACCATAGACCATCATTGGGTGCTCAGGTAGACATTCCAGCCATCCAAATTATTACAATAATAATAATAATTATTATTGTTGTTATTGTTTTCTTTATTATACATAAAAAATCAATAAACAAATAACATGCTCCTCTCCCCAGACACCCCCTTCCATGTGATCCAGCTTCCTTCTCCCTGGCCCGTATATTCACTCACACACACATGTGGACTTTGTCACTCATTTGGCCCTCCTGTTTATTTTCATCATGTCTATTAATTACCTCATTCTGTCAACATGTATACAGTACTATCTAGCCTCTGCAACTGTTGTTAATGTTATGTTAGTGCCTCTGTTTTGTGTCATGTACATGTGTCGTTTTGTTGCATTATGTCCCTGTAACCTTCTACTTGTTTGCAAAAAAATAAAACAAATTTATGTTTTGCAACTTTTGTCTCACCAGTAACAGAGAACCGGGTGGAGGTCTTGCAGTCTCGAGCAATGAAGGCAACCTCACCCGAATCTTCTGCTGTGCAGTCACGGATAGTGAGTGTGTATTGCTTGTGAGCGTGGGCTATGGTGACTCTGGAACTTTCCTTCAGCTTTTCTCCATTCCTGGTCCAGTATGCATCATCCACAGGATGCTCAAGCTCCACACAGAAGATCACTGTATCACTCACTGGCACAACCGTTCTCCTAGGCAGCTTCTTGGTAATGTTGCCTGAAAATAGACACAACTACTTTAGACAGAATCAGTGTAATGTCACACCAAATTGTCATGTTCAATGGAATCAGAACAACCCAAACAGATTTAAAGGAAGCCATTTCAAGTAGTGTCCCCTCAGCACTATACCCAGAACTGTCAGCTCAGCCACGGTGCGACTGCCCTCCTTCATCTCACAGATATAGACGGCGTCATCATTTGTTGTGACATTGTGAATGGTGAGGCGGCGGAGTGTGCCCTCCTCATCCATGCGGTACTTTGCATTCTGTTCCAGGCGAGTCTCCTCCATGAACCAGTTGGCCTGAGTTGTTGGCACTGGCACCTCACACTGCAACATGGCCGTCTCCTTCTCCTTCACCTCCACATCCTGCAGCTTCTTCTTAAATGGGACCTTTGGCTCTAGAACAACAAATATAGCAGAAGGAAATGTCAGAAGTGGATAAAATTCACCCTCTAAAACCCTTTGAAGTTGAGTGTTATTACTGCCTATTTTAATGCAATAATAAAAGTACATATTTAAATCCACATTGTTATGCAATATATTACATTTTTTACATTTTATTTACTTTTTGTATCAAGTGTTCACATCATTTTTTGTTTCAATATCAATAAAAGTGTGGCAGCTAAAGGCTTTTTCCTATAGAACAAGACTGTATGCATAACAAAAGCCTTTTAAATCATAATGAAATCACAATAAAAATATGTGACATTGACTAAAAGTTTAGATTCCATTGTAACAGGATCTCTCTGCTTCTGCTTATATCAGTGAATTAAAAGTGGGAAAATATTCATATTAAATTATACACCATGCATTTGCTATTGACCATAATAATTTCTAAAGATTAAATCCATCCATCCACTTTCTACCCCTTTGTCCCGCACCCAGGGTGGGGTGGGGGGGTGCTGGAGCCTATCCCAGCTGCAGTGGGCGAAGGCAGGGTACACCCTGGACAGTCAGTACGTCGCAGGGCCACATACAGAGACAGACAACCATTCACACTCACAGTCACACCTAGAGGCAATTTAGTGTGCTCAATTGACCTATCCCCAATGCATGTATATTTTCGGCAGTGGGAGGAAACCCACATAGTCACAGGGAGAACACGCAAACTCGACACAGAAAGACCCTGCACCCAACCCGGGAGTCGAACCCAGGACCTTCTTGCTGTGAGGCAACAGCGCTAACCCCTGCGCCACCATGCTGCCCCAAAGATGAAATCTAATCTAAATTTGATTTGAAACATTGATAATGAACACTGTGCTTTTCAGTAAATCTTTATTTACAACCAATAATAATCTGAAATGTCATCAGCTCTGCACTGCCACTGTGTCAAACCAAATAGACACTCTGGCTGGCATTTACTTGAGGAGTAAGTTTCTCTGACCTTTACTCAACATGCTTACTGCATCACACTTGAATTTAACAAACCGAAACTGCTAGCATAGCAGCCCAGCCATGACCTGTTGGTTAATGGTCAAATAATCTATCCTGGACACCTGTCGGTTTTCCACCGGAAAAAGAATCAGAATGACCAAGAGTAGGAACTAGCTTAGACTCTGTTTACAGGAAAAGTCGCCTATGCAGTGGTGCCTGACTGCAGTTCATTACTGACCATCCTAAACAACTGTGAAACACTCAGCACTTGCAGAAATAGCAGCTAACATGACACCAAACTGAAGACAAATGCCAGCATTGCACTATGCTGACACGGCGCTGGAAGATGCAAATTTCTGTTAAGGTTGCTAAAGATGATCAGCAGAGTCTTTAAGGTAATGTTCCAGTCATAGCAAAACTTTGAGATTGATGTAACTCACAGGGTACACTGCTGAACATGAAGCTTCAATAGCGAATAAGAACTGAATGAAAAGCAAGATTAATTTTGAAAAAGATATCTCAGTGGAGGGGAATCCTCAGGGCCTACTAAGCCTTAAGAGGATGTCAAATAAGTTCTGGGAACAGAAAAAAATGTATCTATATTTTTTAGTTCTTCAGCTTTTTTACTTTTTTTCTTAAACAAAGCCACATTCTTTTCAATCATTTGATCCTACAGTGTTGTTACAAATATTAGTGTGACATTATCATCTTAAAATAGAAGACCAGTAAGTGGTCTCAAAGAGGATATTTTTTTCTGTTTAAATCTTTAAACTTTCTTATTTGGACTTGTCCTGGACTCTGCCCTGACTTGGAGTGGACTTGTCCTGGAGTTGAGAGATATACAAAAGGTGAACCTTCTGTCTTATTTCATATGTGGGTTCGTTGTAAAATCGATTTTGTGATCACAGCACCAAAAGCTCTTTCCGTAAGTACCACTCTTTTTCCACGTTGTTATCTTTTTATAAGCCCAAAAAATTCAGAAGGGTTAAATTATCTACATGTAAGACTGAGCAAATAATCTGTTTGCCTGGTCAGTTACTGTGTTCAATAGTGCATGCTAAAATAACTGCAAACAAAACTGACTTTCTTTCATATACAAATGAGTTTAGATACTTAGAACAAGAAGTCACATCATATATTGACTATTCACCTTGCTGAAACTATCTTACCTTTTACAATCACCAGCACAGCGCTGTAGGTTTGCCCTGCCATGTTGGAGGCATTGCAGGTGTACAAGCCGTTGTCACTCTGTTTGCAGTAGAGGACTTTGAGAATGAAGTTTTCTGCTTGGTCCTCATACATGACATGTCTACGACCCTCGCTGATATTCACCCCGTCCTTCCTCCAGATGATTTGGGGTTTGGGGTGACCTGTGACAAAGCAGCTAAGTTTGGCATGTTTGCCCTCTGTCACCATGCAGGTTCTAGTGAAGACACCTTTCGGCAGCTTTTTAGCCAAAGCTGAGACTCGCTGCTGCTGGTCAGTAGCCAGCCGTAAGGTGCTGAGATCCTCCTCTATATTTGATGTGGCTGAGGAGGTCAGTGAGGAGCTGTTGGACATACGGAAGAGGGAGATGTCTTTGCACATCTCCTCTTTGCGCTTCTGCATGTGAGAGAGTAGGGAAGTGGTTTTGTCAACGCCGAGCAGTCGTGTGTCCTGCAAGTCCACCACCAAAACAGCAGCAGCCTGGGCGCGACCAATTGAGTTCTTTGCCCGGCAGGTGTAGGTGCCACTGTCCATACTCCTGATACTCTGAATCTGCAAAGAGCTGGACTCGCTGTCTGATATGATCTTGATGCGATTGGTCTCAGCCAGATAACGTCCATCCTTCTCCCAGTCAAAGCTGGGATCAGGGTGAGCTGCAACACGACAATAGAAGGTAACATCGCCTCCTAAACCCACACGAGAGGAGGTAGGCTTCACAGTGAACACAGGTGCACGTTCCACTACTGCAGCTGGAAGGCCTACTTTCAGAGTGACAGCTGCATAAGCCTCTCCAACATTGTTCTTGGCACGGCACATGTACTGCCCACTGTCATCCAGTGTGAGATCATAGATAGTTAGTCGATATACATCCCCATCCTCCACTGTTTTGAAGCGTCCTCCTGTGGATATATGCAGTTTGCCTTTTTCCCAGGTGACGGCAGGAACAGGGTTCCCCACAACAGTGCAGCTTAGGGTAGCATCTCTACCCACACTAAGAGAGAATGCTTTGGGTCGGGTCAGGAACCGAGGAGCCCCTCCAAACAGATTCTGGTCCATCTCTGGCTCCTGCAAACATATAACAAAATGATCATTTTCAGTAATACTGGTCAATGAAAGATGACAAGACAGAGAATTAATACTCTCACTTACTTGTGCATGAAACATGTTTAACTGTCTTACTGAAAGACTTTTAAACTGTTGGGGGGGCAAACTAATGATTTTGAAGAGTGGGGGTACAAAGGTTCTGGCACCCACGGGCAGTGGAGTGGGTCATGCAGAGTTCACATACTTTAAATATGTCACTGTCATAGGATGCCACATTCGCCAGTTTGTGAAATTTCTACCCTGCTAGACCTGCCACATTTAACTGTAAGTGCTATTAGAGTAAAATGGAAGTGTAAAGGAGTAACAACAGCTGAGCACCGCTGTGACTCTGACATGGTAGTGTGAGTGTGTGTGTGTGTTTACCAGAGTCGAGTTTTTAAACATCTTAGTCTCTCTATTGGGTTGAGAATAGTCTGCTAACCAAAAATATCCAGTTACCTGTGTCCTGTGGCCAGAAACTGGCCACTAATAAGGGACCTGACAAAGGGGGCTAACAAATGATGCAGAGATGGATAACAATAACAATCACAATAAATATAAACTAGAAAGTATTCCTATATGACCAGTGGGACTAGGTATAAAGTAGGTGCATCCAATGAAATTCTCTTACTGGTTTATATACATTTAATTCAATTTAATTTTAATTTGGTAAATATGAATGTTTAGATTAAGATTACTGGTGTAACTGACATTGCTGGCTATGTATGTTCATATATTTCAGTGCAAGATAATGTGATTGGAATTTATTCAGCATGTTTGGTTAAATCTTCTTGTAGGCTGTGAAAACTTTTGTAGTCGTCTGTGTGGGCCACAAGATGCAAAAAAATTTGGAACCCCAGGTATTTTACAGTATTTGTACACATTTTTCTGTTCCATTTTTCAGAACATGTTTTGAAATACTACATGAACCCCTGTTCAAGTGGTGGCGGCATGGAGAACATCAGAAATGTGAGTCCTCAACACCCCCACCTTTAGACCAAAAACAAACACTTGGAGCAAAAATCATCTTTCTCTGGTGTTTAAAGCCCACTTAATGCTAAACTGATGTACAAAATGTCAGATGCTCTTATCCAGAGACATACTTTATAGGGGTGCTTTGCAGTCCACAAGAAAACATCTCTCACACTAGTGAGCCTAGACTTACAATTAAGAGCTGCTAATATACTAAGATTTTACCAGTAATGGAGTTAGTAGTATACCAGGGCCCTATCAGATCTCACACACAGATGACAGTGTTTTTTTATACTGTGTTAGTAAAATTAGTTTATGACATGAACATGATGTGATCTCAGTGAAGAGGTGGGCATTCTGTAGCCATTTGAAGAAAGCAGAGGTCTCAGCAGTTCTGATGTTCAGAGGAAGTTTCTTCCACCACTTCTGTGGCAAAGCTGAGAACAGTCTTGAGGCATGTGTTTGAGCTTTAAGAAGAGGTGGGTCAAGTTGAGCTGTGTTTGAAGAGGGCGAGCAGTGACCTGCAGTTTGATCAGTGCTGATAGAAAAGACAGAGCCAAACCATTTTTAAATCTAATGTGAGCAGCCACTGGAAGCAGGGAAGGGTTTGCAGTATTAGTGTTGTTTGTGAGAATATCTGTGTATTGAAAACCTGACATGCTGCTGCAGTCTGAATCATCTTTAGAGGTCTTGTATCTTAAATGGAAGGCCAGCCTAGATTGACTGACAGTAGTCCTGTCCTGAGATGACAAGTGACTGGATGAGTGTCTGAGTGGTGATGAATTTTTCAGTGTTGTCATGAAGAACAAATGCCTATTCAGTCTGAGTACTAATTGATTACATTATGTGTATTCATCAGAACTGTGTAAAAGCTACATAGTGCTAGTTGTTGTTACCCTGTAGCTTAGGGAACAAGATTTTGTCAGAGGTAGTTAAACACATTTAAGCAATGCTTTTATGGCATGTAACATGCCAGTCAGCTTATAACACAACAACTAATAGCCTGTGTTCTTGCTCATTTCTGTTTTTTCCTGTTCCATACAAAAGATGGTTGTCAGGAGAAGGTCTGAGACTTTAATGTAAACATCATCTGCAGAAGGTGCCATTGTCCTATAACGAGGAATGTAAAACTGAAAAAACATTTTTTTCAACTACTGGTTGTTGTGTTATGAGTTGATTTGCATTTTATGTATATACTTCTGTGCAAAAGCACCAAGCAATTTATCTCTGCAATATTTCTGAAAGCAAAACACATGTCAACATCAATTAAAAAAATGTTTCTTAGTGCAAGACAGCAAATAATTTAGGTCTGTCATCATCTACAGTTAATAACATTGTGAATAGTAAAAAAATAAAATCATGACCACACAAGCACATTTTCAAAAATATCTCTGTCCACACACAATTGCAAAAAATAGGTGGCGATATAACCTTAAACCGTATAGCATTGTTGAACAATCAGAAGCCTTGGAGGGGGGATGTCATTGCACACTTCAAACACTATGTTTTAGTGCATAGTGCATACTGGCCAAAAAACACAGTGTGAAACGATGGACACTACTCACACTAAACGGACGCCATTTTGACTACGTACGGAAGGGGAGGGACTTTTGACAAGTTTTCAGAGTTGAATAATGGTGGCCAACATTGAAATGCCGGTGCAAGCCCAAGTGAAGGCAACTGCTTTGTATAAATTTATCATTAATAAAATTATTTTACTGATGTATACTGCGGTGTGCTACCTGTCACTCTCTCTCCCTTTCTGATGACAGTTATGGATCATTTGTTTGAGTTTGCGATTATACCGACTTAGAAGAGTTCGCACACATAAATGTTAGCAGTTTTTTAGCCGTAGATAGGTTACATTTTATAAATGTTCTACGTTGTAGTTTGTATATGTTTACTTACTCGTTGTTGTTCCACCAAGTGCAAAATGTCAGTATTCCATTTGGGACAATACTTACCTACGGCAGTGTGCACTACAGAAAGAAGTGCTCAGTGCGCACTATGCACTACATCCCAGTGCACTCACGTAAGTGCGCGATTTGAATAGAATAGCATCCGAAGCTGACTCTGCCGTCTACTGTATATAACTCCACACATGACTATACAGCGCCTTGCAAAAGTATTCACCCTCTTGGCATTCTCTCTATCTTATTCCCTTACAACCTGGACTTTAAAACTAATTTTGGGGGGGATTGTATCTTTTAGTTTACACAACAGCGACCACTTTGCAGATGCAAATTCATTAATTTTTTATTGTGAAACAAACAAGAAATAAGACAAAAAAAGAAAATCTGAGCATGCATAACTGTTCACCCCCTCCCAGAATCAACACTTTGTACAGCCACCTTTTGCAGCAATTACAGTGACAAGTCTCTTCATGTACATCTCCACAAGCTTGGCACATCTAGACACTGGTATTTTTGCCCATTCTTCATAACAAAACTGCTCCAGTTCCTTCAAGTTGGATGGACGCCGCTTGTGTATAGCAATCTTTAAATCATCCCAGAGATTCTCAATTGGATAGAGGTCTTAACTTTGACTGGGCCAAACCAGGACATTTGCCTGTTTCTCTTTAAACCACTGGAGTGTTGCTTTAGCAGTGTGTTTAGGGTCGTTGTCCTTCTGGAAGGTGAACCTCCATCCCAGTCTTAAATCTCTGGAAGACTCAAACAGATTTCCCTCAAGAATATCTCTATATATTATGCGCCATCCATATTTCCTTCAGTTCTGACCAGTTTCCCAGTCCCTGTCAATGAAAAGCATCCCCACCACATGATGCTGCCCCTATGATGCTTCACTGTGGGGATGGTGTTCTCAGCATGATGAGAGGTGTTAGGTTTGTGGCAGACATAGTGTTGTCCTTGATGGCCAAAAAGTTCTATTTTAGTCTCATCTGACCACAGCACCTTCTTCCACAAGTTTGGGGAATCTCCAATACACCTTCTGGCGAATTTCAAACAGTCTGCCTTATTTTCTTGGCCACTCTTTCATGACGCCCAGCTCGGTGCAGTGTGGGGCTTACAGTGGTCCTATGGACAGATACTCCCATCTCTGCAGTAGGGCCACCCAGCTCCTTCAGGGTTATCTTTGGCCTCTGATTAATGCCCTCCTTTCCCAGTCTGTGAGTTTTGGTGGACTACCCTCTCTTGCCAGGTTTGCTACAGTGCCATAATCTTTCCATTTTCAAATAATTTGCTTGATGGTAGCCCTTCCTTAGTGGTGTTGCACTGGTGTTGACTCTGGGGGCTATTAGAACAAGTGTATATATACTGAGATCATTTGACACTTAGATTGCTCACAGGTGGATCTAACTAATTAAGTGGCTTTTGAAGGTAGTGGTAGGGGCTTTAAAGCAAAGGGGGCGAAAATGCATGCACCACTTTTCAGTTTTACATTTTTTATTTTATTAAATTATTTAAAACCATTTTTTTCCCCTTTTAACTTAATTATTCTATAGTTTGTTTTCTTGGTCCGTCACTCAAAATCAAATTGAAAATCAATTTAAATCCCAGGTTATAAGGTAACAAAATAGAGAGAATGCCAAGGGGGTGAATATTTTTGCAAGGCACTGTAAACATTGTAAAAAGGCACCAAATCTTTTAACAAGTTTGAGAGAAGTAGTACTTTGTATACGTCAGGCATTGTAGATGAAAACCTAATGTAAACATGCCACATACTGTGACGTCATATGAGTGGCGTACAGTATAACACGAAGCAGTCCGTTTTTTTTTTTTAATCTTCGTTTTTCTTGTCCACACGTAGACACAGCCACATAGGCTCAGGATTACTTTGGGAAATAATTGTTGCTGAACACAATCAATCCGCCACTGCATCAAGAAATGCACCTGAAACTATATTATGCAAAAAGGAAGCCACATAGCAATTTTGTGCAGAAATGCCAGCGTATAGGGTTGTATCAGTGCCCATGGCATGGTGGCTCTGTATACATGTGAAGGTACTATTGCTGCAAAAGCGTACACTGGAATTCAAGATGTGAATGCAAGAAGTGTATTTTCAATGACATGTTACAGCCCAGTTTCTGGTATGTATCAAGCAGATTATGAACTCCTTCCATCATGGGACACAATCCTAATTGCAGATAAACAATTTTGTGCTTAGTTTTAGTTGAGAATCCACTTGTGTTCATGTGGCAAAAGTAGCTATTGTTGATATGGTCTTGAGGTTCCCTCCATACCATCGGCACTGCAAACGGCATCGCTGTCTTTCGCCAATTTAGCCAGTCACACAGTCCATTGGAACAGCTGGTACAGATGACATGTGGAGCCCAAGATTTATCCTGGTCACCCAGTGGACAGGACAAATATATCCTTCTTAAGATCTGCAGTAATTGAGCAATGTTGTGCTTGCGTCGTGAATGAATCACACTCATAATGCTTTTTACAATTTCCTGGCATGATAACAACTGAAATCAATCGCAGTCAATGCCGTCTGTAAAATAAAAATACAGACAACTTAAATTGCGTAACGTGCCCAGGCTATAATATCAGATAGCATGAAAAATGTGGTAACTTCATCACAAATACTAGATGTGCTAGAGAAAAAACGAATAACAGTTTTGAAATCAGCATGAAAAGCAGTACAAAACACACACAAAATTATCTCAGATGAAAATGACCTGTTGTTTGTTTACCAAATATAATTAAGTTTGTCAGTCAAAACATTTCACATCATTTCTGTGTGCTTTTTCCTATTAAATTAAGGTTCAAATGAATGACCAAATTACAGATGAGTTTTAACTGCTTTTTTGGAGAGACCCAACTTTGGAAATGTGGGTTGTGAATGCCAGTAAACAAGAAAGCAGTCAAGAGTATTTTATTTGTGTCAATTTTTTGAGCTGCTTATAATAACGCAAGGTTTAGTCCTAGATTTCCCATGGCTTTGTGAAATTCCATCAGCAATTATTGTATTAATGTTATTTTTATTTATTGTATAACAAGGGATGGTGTATGAGAATAGTGAGAATAGTGGTGTGTGTGTGTGTGTGGAAAAAATATTTTTTTTTTATCTTTAGAGAGGTGACAAACTCCCTCCCACTAAATCTTTGCAACATGGGTCAACTCCAGTAAATGTGAGTACCCCAACATGAGCCAGGTTCATTGTTTGATCAAGTGTGTCCTTGCTATGTTCTGCTGGAAATGCTGACACACATTTTGTCCGACTTGAAAGACAGTCATCCAAAGTCACTTTTTGTCACTCTATTACATAAGCATTTTCCTTTAACCAATTAAATGAATGCATTTCAGAGATGCATATCTGACATTGAACTGGACAAGAAAAGCAGTTTTAGGGTAAAGATTCCCCCACCATTACATTTGCTATTCATCAGATGCTGGAAGCAAACCTAATCTCATATTTATTGCATAACTCAGTATAGTTGTTGCGACTTCTATGGCTCTATGGATTTATATGTTTTTGTTTGACTTTTTTTGTACTATAAAACTGAACTGACTGCTGTTCCAGGTGTATAGGTTTATGCTTCCTTATCCTGTATACACTAAATTCATACATAGTCACTGTTCTTAATGGAGGCACCTTCCCCCCATTTCCCCCTTATGCAAAGTGAAAATGGGCCACTTGTCTACTGTGGCATAAAAGGGGCCAATAATGTACACATATCTCTGTTTTGTGCATGAGGATATGACATATTACATAATAATAAATAAAAATACATCAATGTTAATTCTATAACAAGTTAAAAGTCACTTGGAGGAATTTGCAGGTAGAAAACACTGTGAATCAGTGGCATTTCTTCTATTATAAGTGTATCGTTGTGTCTCAAAACTGTTTTTGACTGAAAACTCAGAAAGGAGAGAAAATTAGGAGTATATTCTGATAGGGTGATTATTAGCTATAATGTACACTGTTTTTATTATTTATTTTGTGTTTGTTTTTTGATTAGTATAATGAATATTATTGTTGTGTAGACCTGTGATGCAATGTTCTTTTAGCTGTTGCTAGCTTGCTCACTAGCAAACCAGCATAGTAAAGTAATGAAGTTACATAAGCAGCAAATAGATGGGGATTCTACACAAAGCCCAGTTTAAACATGGTAAATTGAATTGTGTAGCAATAAAACAACTTTGCCTTTAGAAGGACATTGTGACAGACATCTGCTGCTGAAGTCTATATTTATTTTGACTCAATCCCTCATGTCTTGAAGGTGGACCAAACCCAGCTTGTGCTAATGCAGTAATGGAATAGCCTTTAAAATGGCATCTGCGCATTCCCTAGGAGGCGACGGGGGTATGTTAAAAAAAGTGAGGGCTAGGTAATTAGGTCATATGTCTTCAGGTTCTAGTCAGTTCAGAGAAGCAGCAGTCAGTTCAAAATAATTATCCTAAAACAGGCATCATAGCCTCAAATCAGCTTTGTGGAAGCATTTACTTACTCTGTTTCTCTCTCTCACAAACACACATACAGACAAACATGTTGGCATTGCTATATTTGTGAGGACATTTCAGTGACTTGTCTAACATTGTTCATCAGTAATGCTACACCTACAAATTGTCCTAACGTCTACAGATTTTCTAGTATTCTTATAATTATGAGGCCCTCTCAAAGAGATAAACACGTACACACATGCAAAAACAGATCATGTAACAAGCTAATGCCTTCATGACCTGTCATGTCATGTGTTCATATGATTAGGTTAGTTACTTACATTATCAAATAATAAGTGTGAGGGAGGCTCAAAAATCATAAAGGCAAATACTTGCAAAGGCTGAATATGTCAATAACCTTAGACATACCATGTTTAGGCAAGCTACTGCATATTTTAATTCTGTATGCCACTTGATGAGAATCTAATTATACATCCAGCCACACCAATGCACATGTACCCATCAACCAAGCCAAGGTAAAGATAATATCCTTTTCCATAAAGGGCAGGCAATATGTCACATCACTCAATTCTCCTTTGGCATGAATAAAATTTCGCCCAACAAGGAAAAAGACTTACAAAAACTTTTTATCGATAGTTCATAAAAGAGTCTTAAGGAAGCCTTATCCTTTATCTTGTCTAACTCTCTCTAATTCCAGGCAAATACATAAATTATAAATTAGCATATTTATTTAAACACAGGCATATTAGTGTTAACAATAACTCAAATAACAGACTGAACAGTAACTTCATACCATCTTCCAAATGTAAAGAAATAATAATAATAATTTCCAAATTTGCAAATTTCCCACTTGTGGGACCAATAAATGTTTATCCTATCTTATCTTATTATTATTAATAATAATAATAATAATAATAATAATAATAATAATAATAATAGTAATGACAGTTTGAGTGATTTGATGTGTTTGTGTTAGATTTGACATTTGCCATCTTTGTCACCTCACTCCCCAGTGAGGCCTGTCTTAAAATAGCCTCAGCTGTTAGACCATGTCTCATCGTCTGTATATTGCCTTTTGTAGAAGAAGCAGCGATCTGAAGCTTACTGGGACATTCACTGGACCAACATGCAAATTAAATGACCTTCTCTCAATTCCCTACTCAAAATTCAGCTTTTAGTGGTGTTAAACAGAACCAGTACTATTCTATTAAGGCAGTGAATATACATTATGCTGTTCTCCAATAGCCACAAGACTATCTATGAGACTACTATGTTAAGAAGTGAATTTATTTTCTTACCTTTCCTCTTCCTTTTTTATATCATGCAGGTTTAGGGTATGTCCGTATTCACAATCAAAAGAACGAAAATTAACTGACAGGAAAAATCCTAGATCCGCTTTGGTATGGAAGTCTGGACAAAAGTGTGGAGACAGGTTGAGGACACTGTTATTTCCCCTCAGTCTCCTGCTGCAGGCAGTTTCCACAAGTTCCTTTTTTCTCTGTGATCCTCTAGCATGACAAATAGCTGACGCTCCAAATGGGTCCTGCCTCCTGTCCAAAATAAACCTGTCCCTTCACGGGCCACCAGCTGTCAGATAACAGCTACAATAGAGAATCTAATCCGGTGCCGTGCCTGTTTTTCCATTTAGTCATGCAAGGTCCATTCAACGGCTACACTCACTTTAGGTTTCAAATGAGAGATCAACCAAACATACAATTTAATCTTTTATCCAATTTCAAAGGGCACATTTCAAGTACTAAAATTCTTCACATAGCTGTAAATGTTATACTTGAATTATGAATTTAATTAGGGACCCAATGGTATTAGAATGGGAAACCTTTTACACTTTTATCTTTATTCAGGGCCTTTTGTCTATCAGTCACCCAAAACATCAAGGTGACATCTAAGCTAATCTAGGCTTTGACCTTTTGGTATTATTGCATAACACCAGTATGCCCAGTTGTTGACTTGGTATTAACAGGTCAGCAAAACAACAGGGTTACTGCTTTGACAGTGGCAAACACTCTTCTTTCTTTTTTCTCTGAGTATCTTACAAACTTACACAAAGAAAGAAAGAAAGATAGAAAGCAATAAAGAAGGCAAAAATCAATCTTACTCCATCTTTAAATCCAACTGAAATGTATTTAACTAAGCCAAGGTGAATAAACTGACCCTGAAGTCTGAAGATACTCTTGACTATGTTTGCAGTTTGCACCACCAGTCACCCATTTGATTGACAGCAGCAGGCTGGCCTGGTTCATATTAAAGTTGAGTGAAACTCAAGCAGTGGGATCCAACTTGCTGAACAGTGTAGCTTGCACTGTTGACAGGGTAGCAAACGAAGGCTCTGCTGAAATACTGTTCCTATTTGCCAAGGTGAACAGTACAAACTAATGTGAGAATGACATGTTCTGCAGCAGCCTGCACATATAGCCAATTACAACTGACTGTGATATGGACTGTAACCATCAGCGTTCACCTGAATCTGTAGTGTTTTTGGATACATATTGTAAAATCAAATAAAATAAACACTTGGATTAATAATATCTAACACAAATCTGCACTTAATGAAAGATTCTAGATGTTTGTCCAATTTGTCTGTAACATGAAAAACGTTACAACCACATGCCACTGATGAACCTAATGTTTTAAACTTATTATTAGTTACAACAGTAGGAAGGCGTCAAGATTAATGTACTTTTACTTAACCTGGGATAAACAACATGCAGTTTAGGGTGTGCTGGTAATAAAAATGCTGCGACCTGGCATCTCAAACCATTGTTGATGCCAGGAAGTGTCTTCCAAGGTAACATCCATTAGAGCACAAATAAAAATGACATGTATTGGTGTAATGTATTGTCAGTGCCTCTAGAACAAAGAAAAAAATAATTCTGGATTATGGATTGGAAAAACCATTTATGTATAAAAACAATCAGTGTCTCTGATTTTGCTGTTCTTGTCGGCTTAGGGAGGTCATTCCACCAGCGGGGAACCACAAAAGAGAAGAGTCTGGACTGGGTTTGCCTTGTGCATGAGGATGGACGACAATGCCAGGCAATGTTCCTTCGAGGAGCGAAGGGGGTGAGTAAGAACATAAGACTAAATGAGAGGTACTAATATATAACAACATATTGTGTATTGTTTGATTTTTCCTTTAAGTCTTTATTTGGTGGGCATCCACATCACAGAGGACCTCTCTTGGCCCCTCAATTTTACCTCCATAGCCAAGACGGCTGAGCAGTGTCTGCACTTTTTGCAGAGACTGAAGTGAGCCTCCCCCCACCAAGCATCACTACATTCTACAATAGCACAATTGAAAGCCTTCTCTCTCGCTGCATCACTGTCTGGTACAGGAACTGTAATGTTCCAGACAGTAACCATGGGCACTTGAACCAATACATATAAATGATGTTTATACACTTTTATCCACCCCCCACACATAAAGCCCCTCATGCAGTGTCATACTTATGATGCAATTCTGGAAGGTTTACATCCCATTCACACTACACTGTTACATTGTTGGATTGTCTATTTATTGTATTGTTTCTGCACATGGTAATATGCAGAAGTATACAAATGCAATTAGTAAAAAGGTAGTGAAACATTTGTAAATTTGCCCATCAGTCTTAGGCACAAACATAAAATAAGTCCCCACATTCACTTTATTGGTACATGGCCAAAAAAGACTTTAGTTTATTCGTCAGTTCATGTTCTCAGACCTAAGACTTGGGAAGTGTCCTCAGACTTAAATATTATTTAGTCAAAAATGCAACAATCTCATTCCTTGAAATGGTACTGTTCTGTAGATAATATTTTTAATGTTCATTTCCAAATTCTAAAATGTGACATTTTTTCACAGAAAGAGATATCTACTGATGTTTTGGCAAATAAAATAAGGACACAAACGAGTGGTATACTGACAGAAATGGACATAGCAACACATAGAAAAAAAGTGCCACTGTGAAATGTCAGATCCAGTCCAGTAAGTTATTCCTTCTGAATTGTCAAAATACCTTCCACTTTAGCTGAGAAAGCCCTGAGTTTCACTCCCCTTTTTTAATTTGGTGAGTTCCCACTGACCACCTCCACACAGTCGCAGTCGGACATCATGGTACTGTTTAAAAAAAAAAAAAAAAAAGAACAACAGAGAATTATATATATATTTATATATATGTATATATATTTTAGGTCAATATATCTGAAGTCATTAATGCCCTAATATATATATATAGTCGCGTCAACAAGTCATTTGACGACGTCACCACACAGACGGAGCAGAGGAACACAGGTGTCCAACAATGAGCAACTTTTATTAAAGTTCTTTGTAATATTAACAGTCAAAATGACAATTAAAACAAATGCTGATACGTTGAATTTTATGGTAAATTTAAGTGCACAACAGAAAATGGGAACAGCTTAAGACGAAGCAGTCTCTCAGTGTTCCCTGGACTAGACGACTCCCTGCAGTGCTAGCATCACCCATGTTAGCTAGCGGATGCTGTTTCAGATGGCTGTGCATAACACTAGAACTTTTATTGTACCTTAACACAGACTTGCAGATTGTGCAGGTCTCCGTGCTGTTTGTGTGGTCTAGAGTGAAGTATCTCTACACATGTGATGTGTGTCTGTCACCTCTGCTGCCATCTCTGGTCTTGTGTTTAGATTCCCCTCCATGCTCCAACGTTACTGCCCTTTTTATGAAGTGACTATAATAATTGTCAAGGAACGCATATCAGCACAACCAATCAGAGCCAGAGACTGCATTGTGTACACAAGTGCGCACACAGAGAAAAAAACACACAACTTGTCGACTTCTTATATACAGTAGGGGAAATAATTATGTGATCCCCTGCTGAATTTGTAAGTTTGCTGACTTACACAAAAAAGGAACAGTCTCTAATTTATGAGGTAGTTTCATTTTTATGGAGAGAGACAGCATATCAACCAAAAATCAAGAAAAAACATGTTACATAAAAGTTATTAACTAATTTGCATGTCATTGAGTGAAATAAGTATTTGATCCCCTACAATCCAGCCAGACTTCTGGTTCCCACAGACTGGCTGTGTGCCCATGTTGCACACAGATTACAATCAATCTATCAATTACAGATACTCCTGATCTTAACTCATTATGTGTATAAAGCACACCTGTCCACAGAATCAGTTTCTTCCATTCCAACCCCTCCACCACCCACAAGGTGCCCTGTTCAAGAAGGCACATGTGCAGCCAATCTTAAGTTTGCCAGTGAACATCTAAATGATTCAGAGACGGTTTGGGAGAAAGTGCTGCGATCAGATGAGACATCTACTCGACCCGCCGTGTTAGGAGGATGAGAAATGCTGAGTATGACCTGAAGAACACCATCCCCACAGTCAAACATGGAGGTGGAAACATGCTTGGGGATGTTTTTCTTCTACAGGGTACAGGATGACTTCACAGCACTGAGGGGCCAATTGATGGGGTCATGTACTGTAAAATCTATGACGAGAAACCCTGGAGTGACCTAGCCAGTCTCCAGACCTCAATCCTATAGACAATCTGTGGAGGGAGCTGGAGCTTTTAGTTGCCAAGCAGCAGCCAAGAAACCTAAAGGATTTACACAGTTTCTGTGAAGAGGAGTGGGCCAAAATCCCTCCTGAGATGTGTGCAAACCTGGTGACCGACTACAAGAAATGTCTTACTGCTGTGCTTGCCAACAAGGGTTTCTCCACCCAGTACTAATTCATGGGTATCAATGACTCATTTCACTCAGTGAAAAGCAAACCAATTTATAACTTTTATGTAACATGTTTTTCTTGATTTTTGGTTGATATTATGTCTCTCTCCATAAAAATGAAACTACCTCATAAATTAGAGACTGTTCAATTTTTTGTAAGTCAGCAAATGTACAAATTCAGCAGGGGATCAAATAATTATTTCCCCCACTGTATATACATACACACATATGAAGAGCTCTTATCTAAAATGCTATATATCCATTTTAATAGCTTTTAGAAAAATTACATTTATTTACCCAGACCCACATTTTGCAAATATTAAATTTATCCTGTTAAAATTGTTGTGTTGTTGATTATAAATCCAAAGTTTATTATATATTTTTTCAAAATGCTACAAATCCATTCTTTTTTTGTTTTTCTTTTCAAAGCAAAAGAACACGCAGTAATAAAAAGCTAAATAAAATAAAGAATAACTTGAAATACATTAATTTATGTTAAATCTCATGTTTTAAGACTGTCGCAACATAAAAAACTTAATAAAAAATAACATACACACAAATGGCCAGTTCGTTCAACCTTAAATTCAGGACCATTCAAAGTACCCATCTGAATTTGACAAAAAGATCCAATCTCGAATTGTGTGTATAATATTCCTAAACTTTTAACTATATGCAGTGAAACGTATAGTACAGTTGCTCTGTAGCAACTGTTCTCTCTCTTGTCTCCCTCGCTCTGGTTCCTCTCTCTTTGAGTGTGTGTGCTGTGTCTGTAACGCCCTCCCCCACTTGCTCAGTGTGGACACACAGACCCACCACACATCATGTAGCTGTTCTTCAGAACCATCAAAAATATTTAAAACAACCATTTTCAAAAGATAGTTTAAACAAGCGAGCAAAACTCCTCTCTTCAGGGTGCCAGCATGCTGGACAGTATAGAACGCTGACTGAACTCTGATTGGTCGAGAGGAGACAAAAAACAGGTATAGCACTTATCGCGGTTTGGAAAAAACTGCAAGCAATTTGCAATACATTTTAAACAAGGAAATACAGTAAATCCTTATCTGCGGTTCAGCAGTCGCTGCTTCAGTCTCTCGCGGATTTTTTCTGAGAACCAAACTAATAATTGTTTGCAGAAAACCCCACACGTGCCGAAACCACAGATATAAATTTTTTTGCTTTTTTGCCTCGTCCACCACGCTCCCTCGTCCTCATGCTGGGTTATTTATGTTTGGGTGGCGGTTAGGAAGGCAATCAGACGCACCTGAACGGAATGAGCCACATCCAATCATAAATAAACTAGCACGAGGACGAGGGAGCGTGGCAAACGAGGCCCGGATGTCACAGTCAGCTGTACTCAGAGGCGGGAGGTTTGAAAGCAGCCAATCCGAGAACATTATTTATTTCTCCTTGCTGCTGATTGGCTGTTGCCCTGTGACGCATCTGTGGCAGCTGCAGTCCAGAATTTCCCCCTTGTTCTTCTTAAAGCCCAGTATTTTTATTACTGTAAATTAAATTCATTTATTACTGTATTCACCCTGCTTATACCAAAGAAAACGACACTGCATACCAAAGAAAACGCGTGTGCATGAATTACAGTGCAGTCTATTCAGGGGTAAAATCTGTATTTTACATTCTAGCACTGCGAGATACAGTGTAAACTGTACAGTACGAATACAGGTTTACCTGTACATTTTTTTAACACCGACAATTATTTTAACGCACGTTAACGCAGTTTTTTTTTATTACTCTTATTTTGCTCCCTAATAAAAGAAAAATGTTTCTGCTGTTACCTGTTCAGAAAAAAAGCAAACAGATTTATAAATGTTAACTTGCTGTTGCTCGGAAGGTGCCTGCTATGATCATGGCTCTGGACCATGGGCGCAGATGTTCTGACGATTTTTTTTGCCTTATCAAAAATTAAAGCAAATCAACAGCAGAGTCTATTGATTCATGCTACCCTGTGGAAAAATGCTCCCTTTAAGTTTATACAGATGCCAGTGTCCCAAGGTGGCACAGATTTATGAGCATGGAACTGAATCTCAAGACTATGGAACTGCACATGCGCAGAAGGGCATGGTAGCACATCTCGATGGGATAAAACGTGAATGAATATATATATTAGGGATGCACCAAAATGATTTTTTTGGACTGAAACCAAAAACCGAAAATGAGGAAAAATGAAAAGCGAAAACCAAAACCGAAAACCGAAAGAAATTATTATTAAATTATTAAAAGAATACATCTGTTACAAAACTATGAAAATATTTATTT
>JBBIGA010000007.1:25012091-25040948 GCA_037576975.1 Alestes dentex | reverse complement strand
TTATGTTACAAAATTAGTACATTTTTCTTAATAATTTAGAAGTAAAATGCGTAAAAAAACATATTGCCACAAAAAAAAAATGCGGAGAATATCTGCAGGTTCCGCCTTATTGTGGAGATTTCCACGTATCAGTTAGGTTCTCAGAAAAAATCTACGTGTGACTGAATCCGCGACTCCTGATCCACATAAAAACGGAGGGTTACTGTATCTAAATTATTTTAATACAATTTATTTATGTATTTCATTAGAAATATTTTTAGTCATTAGAAATATAATCTGAATATTTTCAGTTAGAGTATGAAAGTGTAGTGACAAGCAATAACCAAGAAACTGAACTGACACTGAACAATTTGCTCCCTAAGGGCTTGAGCAGTCAAAAATAATATAGTTATCTGAAAGTAAAGACAGAAGTTCGTGTTGGAGCAGGATTAAACAGACAGAGTAACTGATGGAGAATAATTAGGGCATGTGAAGACTTTAGAGGAATGTTGGACATTTTTTATAAAGATCTGACTGATCAAAACAATACTTGAAAAAAATCTTTAATAAGTGTGATTGCAGAGGTTTTATTATCATTCCACCTGTTCTCATCTGAGTCTGTTCTGTACTAAATTTTGGCAAAATTCCAACATCAAAATGTCCATTTATATCCGGTATTGTGCACATGTACTTGAAGACACTAAAGCTCAGGTCAGCTATAATAAACAGCCTGTGAATGCCGCTAAACATTCAGCCATGGTTAACCATAACAGGCTTGGTAAGAAAGAGTGAGTACACGTCGTTTCATTGGTTCAGCGGTATCACGGAAGCCACTGACTGAAGAGAATCAGAAGATGGCATGAAATGTTTTATTTTAACATTTTTTCCCCCATAAAACCAATGTTGTGCATTGCGCACATGTATTCAGATTTTATATCAGTAGATCTGGGGCCAAGTATTAATAATAAAAAAAACGATTTTTGTGGTCAAGTCACCTCTGTAATATATGGTGAGAGTGAGCAGGCGGTCAAGTCATGTGTTGGAGAGAGAGTCTGTGACATCACGGCTAAGGAGTCCAGACAGGGACAAAATGCGGAAAAACAAACACGGAGCAAAACACACAGCATAAACTGTGCTGCCAGACATTCAGCCATGCTTAATCATAAAATGCTTGGTAAGAGAGAGTGAGTACACTGACTGAAGAAAATCAGAAGATGGCAACCATGCAATCACACTTTGCATTTTCTCATGGAAATGCATCTAGTTTATTGCAGGTGTTGTAGTACACATCTGGGATGGGAAATGTACAGACAAAGTGGATTTAAGTGAAAGCATGTCCCAGTCTTCCTCAACTGAAAGTCAAAGCAGCATCAACTAAAATGTTTATAGACTGAGAATTTGCAGTCAGTCAAGTAGTCAAGTCAAGTAGTTGCAGTCAGTTGCACCTCCCTCTTTCATAGCATACACTATAGATTTTAGTTGTTGACATGTGCTGTCTTCAACTCCTCTAACTTGGTTTCCCTACTGCTAAAGTGACCCCCTGTTGGAAAAGAGAGAAATGGTCTTGTGGTGGCAGTCATAATGAACACGATCATGTTCACTCAATAAATCTCTGGCCCGTGCCTCTGCCACGTAAATCAGTCGTACGTTAAGAGCCACCTGTCTGTCTCTATCATTCATTTCCACTGTCACCCCTCTGCTGCCTGATGGATCGCAGTTGCTGTAAAATTAGACAGCCTTGAATCTCACTTCTTTCCCATTGGCCACTTCCGCAAAATCAAATGTCAGTTTGCTGCTGGAACATCAAAGCATGGCTCCACAGGAAGGCCTGGGAGTGGCAGGATAACACAACTTTATCTTACATGAGTCAAGAAGGTGACGTCTAGGCCTGCAGTGTCTGCAGTGTCTTATTCATAAACAAATAAAAGACAGGGCTCTTTACCCAACTGCTTTACTAAACATTTGACTTTTTGAACAGTGTGGGAAATATACATTTACTGTCTATGTTCTACTTACTGTACAGTAATAAACTTATCCTGTGTGAACTTGCTGTAACAGTGCGCGAGGACTGGCCTATAGAGCTCTGGACTATAGAGAACAGTCAGTAACAAATTTCACCAACAGAGTGAAATTTGTATTTTCAAATTGTATTTTCTTAAAAAACACGATAAAAAGGCCTTTTTTCTCTACTGATTAAATTGGTTTTGGTAACAAGGTTTGGTAACAAAAGTGTATTAATTATTATTTATTAATAATTATTAAAAATGTTTAGTAACTGTTCATATCAGGTGATATAATTTTAGATATGTTTCTTAGATTTTAATAATAATCTTCAAATGGTTGGTTTCTCAGGTATGAGTAAAGCTAAGACCCAAACTACAGATTCCTTCAATTAACAATCTCCGTTCAGTATGCTGTGTAGTCCAGTACTAGGCTTAATCACTTTTTACAAAACCAAGCCTAGTAGTTAAAGTGCTTTACTGTGTTGATTGTAATTATCAGCTCTCACCTATCACACTTCTTAGCTCAGATACAAAGAACTGTGCAGGCTGCACTAGAAGTGGAGCTTCCCAAAATGCTTTGCAGTTTTGGTTTCTGTTAATTATTTTATTTTTCCATATTTTTTACACATTTTAAGTAATGTCCTCTGAGACCAATAAAATTTGTGATTCTGGTTCATTTCATATAATGTATTGATAAAACTTGATATTTCCATGCTACAGTTTAGGTTTGGACACACTTTACACAATGGTGTTTTATGCACAAGTTTATCCATTCTGCCTTTATTGCTATACAATAGTCACACAACAGCTAATTCAATATCTAAGGGTTTGCCCAATGGTGAGTTGGTAATTATATGCAAGGTAAGGTTGGTAATTATATATAGTCTCTTGTAATAATAACAAAACTCGCTTATCACTTGTTGTCTAATTAGTACTACATAAAAGATGCTGGAATACAAAGTAATGTTTTCACAATTTCACAACTCACACAAAACAAAAAACCTCTTCTCTGAAAATGCATGGTGCGAAAACTCCATTGCTAAAACAACAAACAGGACGCCCTGTCCTGGTCATATTCTTATTCAATCTGTTCATCGCATTGATCTTGCAGCATTTACTGGGAGAATCGGGGGTGTTTAAGCCTTATGTAAACTGAACACAATGTATATATAGCCACATAGTGTCTGAGGGATTAATACACAACCATCCTGGAAAAGAGCCAAAACATTTTCCTGGGTTTGGCCAAGTGATTTAAGAGAATGTGGCCAATCTGAAAAGTTAAGCAATGTTTTTTAAACAAATAACTTAGACTATATGTTATTTCAACTAAGATAATGTAATATTAAGCTGACCTATGACTGTATTCATGTACAGTCAATGCATTTGAGACTGGCAAAGAGACCTGTATATTTTATAATACATTTTTAGGTCAAATTATAACATTATTTTCAACATTATTTTCCAAGTGCATTTTATCAATTAACAAAAAATCAGTTTGTAGAAGATCTTATATTAAAAGTCTCTATTACAATGCTACTACTTTACAACTTTGTCATAATTCATGTGTAGGTCACTGTAAAAAAAATCTCTATATTTTAGATTAGATATTGACAGAGTCAGGGATGATTCCATAATGACATGAAAGCTGTATAACATTGACAATGAAATTATAACAAATATTCAGACTGCCTTGAATTTGAAAAGCTAAGTTCCAAGACAGAAATTACTTAGATAGAAATTAGTTTTGCTATGTATTACTATAAATACATTATAGTCTATTATTTAGAACTTAATAACTTCTTAATGTCCTCAAAACACTTGTAATATTGAATATATTCTGGTGCACTTTGTATGTATGTGTTTCTAATAAAAAAATTAAGAAATCATTTTTATAACAAGTAATTCTAAAGTTTTGAGGAGCAGTGTAAATCATCAACTTAGTACCTATACATATAACATATTCAGTTGTATTAGAAGTATTACCTAGAACAGAAAAAAATAATATAAATGGCTGATTAGGGGGCCTGTGTTTATATCATGGAGAGCAATTTGAGCACACTAGATGGCACTCACTCCATTATGTAAAAAGAGAGCAAATCTTAGATCTTAATGTCATTATGTCACTTACAAATAGTGCTGATGGAGGTCTTGCAAAGTTCTGATTGAATGTTAATAACCTGCATACCCAAATGACATCAGCGTGCTGCTGGTGTGTTAGGAGGATGTGCAGTTTGGACGTTCTGATCTGTCATGGGCCATTTAATCCTCAATGCATGTGGATGAAACAAAGGAAATTTACCCTATGACCTTTTGAGGGTAACTTAAATTGATACAAATGTAGTGCAATAATGAATGCAGATATACACTGGCAATAACTTGGACACTATGTGGAGGTTGAATTCATGTAGTAGAATTTCTGTTTGTAAATTCATCAAGAAATGTTCACAAAATTTAACGAGCAGCTGATGTTTTCAAATTATGGCAAACAGAAAAAAACAGATATAAGGTTTTGGTGTGACAGTGATGATATAAGGGTATGGTGTGTACCAAAAATAACTAATATCCTATTCCCTTGGCATCTTTATTCAGACTCATCTGCTTGTCCATCTGCTTATCTTTGTCATCTGCTTAATGGCAAATATTCTGCAAAATCTAAAAAGGAATGAATGAACTGAATCATTGGAAACAGATTTCAAAACAGACCCACAACTGATTCCTCTATGTACTGATGTGAGCTATGTTTAACAGCTTTGCCATAGCATGCATAGATCTGCTGAAAGGATCACTTTTGAATTTTAAGGAACTCATTTTTTCATCTTACATTTTTCTCACATTTTATTTCTTTCCCTGAGGTCTGCTTCTAAAAATGTGTTTTAGCTAGTTGTATTGACTAAAAACAATCATAAATAAAGGTGATTATATGTAAATTAGCTCAGTTATCATTGGCTGATATATATTGTGCCTCATTCAGAAAGATGTCCAGACTGAAACAGGCCTAGCACTAAACTGCTGTCAACTGAATAGGAGGATATATGTTAATAAATTGGGTTTTGTGACATCACAAATACCATAAATTAAAACAATGTGCAGACGACTCTCAGAGAACAATCAGTAACCTATCATATTTTTTCATTCAATCTGACAACATTTAGACAAAAATGGCCCATTGTTAGAAGCACAAAGAAATAACATGTTTGCAGAATGATACTTTTAATCGAGTTGTTCTATGTCAAAAAGCAAACTACAGAATACTGTATCATTTAATCTGCTATCTGAGCACAATACAATGTTTGCTTTTAGGTTTTCACAATAGCATCATTTTTTGTGCACTAATATGTCCCTGGTAAAGTAGTTTAATACGAATATGTGTGAGATCAATATGTGTGTGATCATCTGATGATAAGTCCTCCTTAGATCATTAGATTAAAATTAATGCCAGAAGACTTCTGCAAAAAAGAAAAAAAGGGAGGGAAACCAGACATAGACCTCCGCAATGGTGTGAAGACAGTCACGCTCTGATTAAAAAGTAACATTAAAAATTATAGTGATACATCATTACCTCAAGCATCTAAGGAGCAGGAATTTCTATTTTACTCCGGAATGTATCCATGGTAAGACATAACTTCAAGCAGCTAGAATCCTTCCAGGAAAATGACATTAAAAGATTAGGGTACTCACTTGTAAGGATCTTCCATGTTTTCTTTTCATCGTCGTAATACTGCACTAAATTACTGGGGAGGCGGTCAGGTCCTGGGGGCAGACCTCCAACCAAGAGAAGCATTTTTTTGTTGGAACGAATCCTGAAACATTGGAAGGTAAAAACACACATAGAAAAGAACTTTAAAACTACCAACTCTGCATAAAGCTGTTTCACTTCTGATATTACTAACTGAAACTCATTTGTGTTTATTAGCAGTTAGATTATACATATATATGTGTGTGTGTGTGTGTGTGTGTGTGTGTGTGTGTGTGTGTGTGTGTGTGTGGTGTGTGTGTGTGTATTGTATTTGTTAGCAGTCACTTTATCCTTAACTCTGGCTTGATCTTACCTCAATTAAAAATCAATTTCTCCTTTCCGTATTCCTGACATAATTATTGAACATTTTTTTAATTACCTTCACTGGACAGTTTGTTAATTCTAGTACACCATCTATTGATGGGGTCTGAGACATGTGATTGCAATATGTGTAAAAAAAAAAACACTATTGTGGAGGTAGATATACAATTAGAATTTGCCTGTAAGGTTGTATGCTTTTAATGTTTATTAACTGTGTACTTTCCAGAGACTAATACAGAGATAATACATACTAGTGTGCACTCACTTACAACCTATTCATTATTCACAGAGGTTACAATATATGCACAATAAGATATATGTAACATATGCAGGCAGATGTATGAACAGATATCCTCAGTGTTTGATAACCAGCTGGTGTTGAGTTCCCATGTTTTTTGTTTCAAAGCTAAATAGTTCTGACCAAACACTCTAGCTTTGTTAGTAACTTCTATCAGTGCGTTAAACTGTCTAAATGCGGTGTGTGAGATATACAAGCACATCCCAGTGGCTTTTTTTGGGCAAACAGTCCTTATAAGGATAAGTTTTCATGGAAGCTAGTTGACCCTATAGATCCATGTAGGATGTTATACACTTATGATTTTTTTCCCAAATTGCTCATAATTAAATTATTAAGCTATTAAGATATTAATTATTAAGACATAAGTCAACAGAAGTGTTTATTGTGAATCATACCTTTTCAGAGAAACTTGCCAGATTACAGTTGTTCACAGTGGTGATAGGTGCCATACATCTGAAAAGTAAAAGCTACCTCATATAAAGTTATACTCCCAAAAGAAGACATGCTGTTCTAGAAATAGTTCTATTTTACCATTTCAGCATTGTTGACATAAAAACTCAAATTATGCATGTTGGTTCACTGGTCATTTTTGGATTGTAAATAACATGGCTGTATTTGCCTTGCCATGACTCCTGGTTCCTATCACCACCACTGTAAAGAAATCTTAGACCAAGTATCTCTCCAATAAATCTCTTAACATAAAACCACTGATTGACTTTGTACATCTCAGCAACTGAACTGTGAAGAAAGTTGCAAAAAATCACATGAATTACCCTTAAAATAACACAACATTGTACTGTAGTACATGTAGTTACTGAATTCTAAGCCTTAGCATGTAATGAGCCTGAGATTTTAGAATGTTGTAGAAAGAAGTAGAAAAAACAGAATAACCCATTACTAGAACATTTTATTTTATGCGATTGAATTTGTAGGATCAGAGTGCACGGATTAAACTATAATGCAGCACTGAAAATTCACAGCTTCTGAAAATAATACAAGGTTTCTTTTTAAAAAGGTAGGATAAAATTTCCTTCATTGCGTTATCTGAACATGGTTCTGTAAAAAGGATAATGTGAAAATAAAGTAATTGAAGTTGGACAACATTAATTAATGATAAGGAACTGTATGAACCATAGCAACTTTCAATGTCTATATGGTTCTGGCTTTTATATTTGATGCTTCTTTAGCAATACAATCCACTGTTTACACAGCATATGTAATACATATCAGTAGTCATCACTGTAGTGCTCTTTTCCCATCTCCCACCTATTCTCATATTTACTTTGTGCTTTATGAACACTTCCTTACAATAATTGAACCAATGACATGGCATCTTTACTATATGCACATAATAGAATGTATACTATGTTGTATGTGATAATCTCCCATCACTGACTTCATTCATATTCCTCCTTTCTGTCTGACCTTGTTGTCAAAAGAAATCATATTAGAAGGCATTGTATTCCACGTAACAAAGCAATATGTGTTTTGTGTGTGTGTGTGTGTGTGTGTGTGTGTGTGTGTGTGTGTGTGTGTGTGTTTCTGTGTGTCTGTGAGTGTGAATGTCCAAGCAGAAGTAAACTAGAAATAATTTTACTGCTCTGGCATTCAAGCATCTTGTGAAAAAGTTGTCATACAGCACATATTAATACAACACATGGTAAAACGATATGTGAATTTCTATATTTGATTATTCTACTGTGTGCAAATACGAATAAGGCTTGAGACTGAAACAGACAACTTCCCAAGTGTAACAAACATGAGCACAGCACAGACAAGAACACAATTATGAGAAAGGAACAGGTACCAGATTACAGGGACATAAAGACTTTCTTCTTCTCACAGTATGACCCTCATATCATACTGTGGAAACTAAAGATTGTGGATCAATATGCATTAGGATTTCTTTACACTCTTAGAAAGTGGAACCACAACACAACCTACATTTTTGTATAGTTAATCAGCTCACATTGGTTTTAGGTGACGCACTTGCTGCGAGTGAGTGTAAGGGACCTACCTGCTGGCTGTGGTCTGTCTGCAGTGCTGTCTGAAGGGCATCAGGTGGTAGTTCATGGCATCCAGCAGGAGCTTCTGACACACGGGATCGCTCCTCATGAAGTCCACAGACTGCACCCTTTCCACCAGCTCCGGGGCCGGGATTAGGGCGAAGCGGAGCCGCTTCATCAGGTCTGGGGCATAATGCATTCTCGTCTCGCGGTCGTGCTCCAGCCAGAGCACAGACATCTGAAAGAGAGCCAGCTCTGACTCCACGGGGGGTGGTAGGGCGTCCAGCATGGCACACATTTCCTCAAAGTTGAGCAGCAGCACGTCCTCCACCAGGTACTTATTGGCAAGCTTTTTGGTCTCATCCAGCCCGTGCAGGGCAGCGATCTTGCAGATCTGCTTGTAGTTCTGCACAGAGATCTGGTCGTTGAGGAACTGCACGCTGAGCTTGGTGATCTGGGGGATGTTGAGTATCTTGCTGACGGACAGCACCTCCTCGACCGTGTCCAGAGACAGGGTCACGTTTGCAGTGTATAGGTACTCCAGCACCAGCCGCAAGCCAATCGAGGAGCAGCCCTGCAGCACTAAGTTGTTGATGGAGCGCGGGCTGGGCAGCAGCTTGTCGTCTGGCGAGGAGGAGGGGGTGCCACTGCTGCCCTGGTCCTTGAGCCCCTCGCTGTTCAGCATGTGTGTGGAGAAGAGAGACCTGAAGTACTGTGAGCAGGAGGCGAGCACTGCCTTGTGGCAGTGGAACTGCTGTCCCTGAGCCGTCAGAGTCACATCACAGAAGAGCTGCTTCCTCCACAGCAGGTTCAGCCCATGCAGCAGTGTGTCGCTGTGAGTCGGGTCGAACGTGGAGGTCCGGTCACCCGATCTGGACATGACTTGGCAGCTGCTGACGCCTCCTACAAGTAAACAAGGTCGGAGCCATTGGTCCAATTACACTGTAGGTCTCCGTTTCTGAATGAAACAACAACACTTTCTAAGTTTCAACGGCTGCTGGAAGACCCTACTGTAACGATGTACTGAATATGTGCAAGGACGTAACAAAACCCAGTCCATTTGTGTTTTTTGCTGGAGACTATCTCATCTCAAACAAACTAAGCACACAGAATACTGCAGTAACTTCAGCTGAGCAACTCGCCCCGCGTCTGTTCACAGGCGTAATAGGCTGGAGATAAGGCTTTGATAATACCGCCCGCTAACAGGCTTTTCCTCGTTCGAGATCATGAACATAGACCGATACAAAAGCAATTAGTTCGTCTCTGGCGACCATACACACACGTACACACACACACACACACACACACACAAAGCGCCCCTCCGCTGAAGACACGAGTTTCCAGGAAATATTGGCGAAGGTAAAATCCCCCCTCCCCACTACTCGACGCCGTGGTGTCGACAGGACAGATATATCAAACGAACCGACGCGCCGCGGCTCAACTTGGCACCACTTTGGCCGTCGCCACAATCCTCCTCCCGGCGCGCGGCACGGCCACACCGCGCTAGCAACCAGCCAGCATCCCCTCACAACACCAGGCAAAACTTACCTGACTCGAGAGGAAAGAAAGTAGCCTCGGCTCCTTAATGTTCTGTCAGGACTTTCCTTTGTTCTCCTTCTTAAAAAAAAAACCAAATCCTTTCCTTTTTTAATACACCAACCCCCCAAAAAGTCTACAGTCGCTGCTCGAAAACAGTCATCGAATCTCAAACTCCCACGGTCTTTATTGTATTGCTCGTTATTTGTTGTCGTCGCTCATTTGTTCTTCGGAATTAAACAAGAAGTGTGTGAGTCTGAGAGGGAGCTGTGCTTTCTGCAAGAGAAGAAGAAGAAGAAGAAGAAGAAATATACGTGTGACAAATTATGCTACCAAGAAACAACACATCATTATCCTTGGGCCTGGGGCTCAGTGAGTCGTAACGAGAGTAATAGGAAATCCACGGTTGGGGAGAGAAACGGTCGTGCATGGCCGGTGGAGAGAGACCATGCAGGGGTATGGATGCTGGAGAGACTGGCAAAATTATGGCTCAAGGCTATTGTAAAAACTGTCGAGCGTAAATGACTGCGATTTCAAACATCTATGGAAAAAAGAAAAGGGAGGAAGGAGGAAAAAAAGAAGGGAGGCGAGAGAAAAGCGAGTCTTTCCCTCGCCGTTATAGAGAGAACCGTCAAGTTTTAGTGCGCATTGCTAATTAGTCAATTTCTCTGTGCCTTCACAGCCCGACGACTTCGCTGCTGAGCTGAAACTGCTAATTTCTGGGACCAGCCTTTTTTTGGCTGAGAACGGGATGGATGAATGGCTTGTCTCGCACAAATGACAAAAAGCCCCTGCCTTAATCTCCATCGCCAAAATAACCCACCCCATCTTATTCTCTCTCTTTTTTTGCTAGTCCTTCAAAAGAAGCTTCCTGAGGCAAACTTTAGTCCTGCATCAGCATCAAAAAAAAAAGAAATACAAATGAAAGAAATATTGAAACAGTCCCAATTATTACAGTAGGAATGTGTCTGTCATATTCAAGTCAAACTATATTATGCACAAGCACTGACCAAGTCAATGAAATACAAAGATACTGATTGTGGATTATGTCTAGAAATTTAGGGCATTCCTCTAGGTTTATATTCCATTTGATCAAGTTAACTTCATTATTATTACTTCCAATCCAGGATTTCAATCCCCTTCTTCATTTTTACTCCAACTAGCTGGCATATCTCAGTCACATGACCATTGACTCTTGCTAGCTTATGGAGCTTCTACTAGGCTCTTACAAACCTAATTGTCAGTAAGAATGACTAATTTTAAAAGGACAACTAATATAACAGTGTTAACATACAGCTCATGTGTATAAATAGTGTGTACATCACCCATACATACTTGTAAACCAAATATGGTTTTATGAGTCCAAATGACAATTTACAGCTTGAGAGAACAGAACTGATTACACATGTAGTAATTACTCATGTAATAACAGTAAATATTATTATTGTGCAACTATACATCTGTACTGTCTTCAAACATAGAAACATCAACTCCTCTCCCTGTCTTACATGTGTACTAAGGTTGATAACTTTTCTTTTAACTTTTGTATTGCAGCAATCGCTTTATACACAACTGAATATAAAGCCTGTAGAAAGCTATTTATTATTTCTGTTAGTTATATCTTGGGAAAAATATGGAATTAAAAAGTCTCTCATCATGAGTACTACTGTTAATTGCAATCTGGTCACATTTACAATGCAAAAGCTACAACTGCAGGTGTCTTATCCTCAGTCAGTAATATCAGAGTGCAAGGAGGGCACGAGAGTGCAAAAAACAAAAAAGAGTAACAAAACAACAGAACAAGACACTATTTAGTGCAGTCGATGTTTGAATGAGTACAGTATTATGACAGGCATTGCATTCTAGCAGCGGAGTCGTTAGGTGTGCAAAAAATGCAGAACATTGACAGCAATAAATAATAATAATAAGAGGAAAAATTGTGCAAATAATAGCAGCAGGACAGGGAATGTGTAGTATATAATCAATAAAGGGTATTTACAGTAGGAACTGAGGTGTAAGTTTGTTTGAAGCAGAGCAGTTCAGTGTGTATATGAATTGTGTTAGGAGAAGGAAGAAGTTCAGTTCAGGGTCTGTTTGTGAGTGTGGGTACAATTTATTCAGTTTGAATGCAGCAAAATATGATATTGTACCCTCCACATTAAGTGTTTACCCACAGGGGGAATATAGTGGCGAATATGATGTAAGTTGAATGTAGCAATGATGATGTTTTCATCTTCCATGTTTGAACTAGCATTAAACTGTTATTTGCTGTTTTTATATACTTGAAAGCCGAGAACATCATACTGAAATTGCAAAGAACATGGGAACATGGGCCGCTTCCCAGCTGTTTACACCTTTGTGCCTGGTATGCTAATATTCTGCATTTGTCTAGCATTAAATTTTTTTCTCTCTTGATGTTTTTACTAACCACACAATCAAACCTCAAAGCCAGTTTGTATTACTGTGCCTTTAAAACTATTTGTAAATGACCTCTGTTCTGAATGGCTGCCCTCTTTTGTGTCTCATTCAAAAAGCAGTCCGAAACCCCACCTAACTTCACTGTGAATGGGTGGAGCTACATTTCGTAGGCTGAGTAGGTGCATATATGTGTTGGTGTCTCTGACATCACAAAAACAGTGAAGCCAAAATGAACTGTTCTGCAACTTAATTGTGATATATGGACCATACTGACTCATAATTAAATGCTATGTTTTAAAACTTTAAGTGTCGGTTTCCCAGACAGGGATTAAGCCTAGTCTTGGACTACCCTTTCCTTTTCAGTGGAAAATCTCTATTCACAGCACTACGTAATTCAGTACTAGGCTTAATCCCTGTCTGGGAAACCGACCCAAAGTGTTTATGTTAACCTCACACTGTCCTAAAACTTAAGTGTTTCTTCAAACAGTAAGTCACTTAGGATAAAAGTGTCTGCCAAAACAATGTAACGTAATATTAAAAAAAGAAAAGAAGGATTTACATGATATAGGCTCTTTAAAGTTTTGCTATTAAAGAATGTCTCTAACTGTTATTTTCTGGAGATTTTCCATGTCAGTGTCACTACAGAACATAAGAATTTAAAAGAGAAAGGAAAAGAGAAAACAATTAAGTACAACCTGTTACTTGAGATGTATGAGGCACCTGAAAAACAATGGTAATTACTAATTCTCACACATCCTCCGTCTAGTATTTCTGAGCTCTTTACCAGAAGAAACTGCAAGACTAAATTGATATGATATCAGCCAATTCTCCGTTGACTTGTTATACCATCTGAGATGGCCTTCTCTGAGTCTTTAAGCTTCGTCTAGCGTCTTGGTTCTCCTGAGGCCTGTGGACTTGAAATGGTGGGGCATTCTGGGTGTGCCATGTTACGGAGGGGTGTAGAGTGAGTCTCATCATGTTAAAGCAGAGTCTGTGGACTTAATTAAACCCTCTGAGACTGCGAATCACAGAGAACATTTACAACTCTCTCTGCCCAACTGTTAAACCAACTCCTATTTATCGCTCACATTAAATACGTGGTGCTTATGAGTGGACTGCTGGCCGCATAGCAGTGCTTCTTGTTGAGACAGAGTTGTATGAGGTGTGTGTACATGAATATGATGATCACAGTTACATCTATACAATGCCTCTTACCTATTTGCAGCAAAAAAACTGCCCAACCAAGACGATGGTGATTACATCACTATGCACCAACAGGCAAGTAAATAATATTATGAGGATCTTATAAAGTTACTTCTTTATAAGAACACATTCTTTATTCCTCAGTGCATACAGTTAATGTATGTAAGTTTATTGTAATCATGATGTAACAAAAATCAAGGCATTTGCTCACATCAGCCATGCAGTTTAATCCCATCTTTTCACCCTGAGGTTATAAGAAGTGCTTCAGGCTGAATTACAATGTAGGGACGGGCATCATTTACACATGTAAATTTATCAGTAGCAACAAAAATAAGCCTGTTTAATTCCAAGGAATAAAGAATTGTTGGATTTTTTTAAAAATACTGCTTAGGATCAAATTTCAAAACTATCCATAGCGCAAGTCCAGGTGGCTCACTGTCCTCATACCATGAAACTATACAGAAAATGATAGCTTTACAGAAAAAGGAAACAATGTTCTTAACTTGACTTTACAGTAATGTAATTCCAAGCAATTTTCATCCATTTCTTTTGCTACATTCATTCAAAAATGTTTACACAATGGTAAGGGCAGTAAAGGAATAAAAACAGAGTAAAAGATGGAGTAAAATGTCATAAGGTTCTCATATGATAGCAACATTACATTATTATTCATTATTTATGATTTATTATCGCTCAGGGATGAGCATTAGCATCAGCAAGCTTTCTATATAGTGCAGGTTATTCCAAACATATCAATATTACATACTTCTTGTACACCCTTAAGATCATGTATATTTTCTCCATAAAAAACAGAAATTCAACAAAGGTGCAATACATTAAAAATAAGACAACGGGTGCTGGAAAAGCAGAGAGAGAGAGAGAAGTGTGCAAGGAGTGAAAGTTAGTAGCTGAAACTCCTCCAGGCATATTTCCTTTGGCTGACTGCAGAGGGGAGAGTATGCTAAGATAGAAAGTATTATTTTCCTAAATGGAAGGTGTCAGATGGTCACGCTGGGGTGATCGGCTGTTCAAGATCACCGCTTCCCATCTGCAATTTGTGACGTGTGAAAGATTCAGCCCAAATGTGCTCACAAACTGGAAATCCGCAGCACTTTTTCTTATCGCCGCCAAGCAAGATAACCAGCTGCTTTACAGATCAGGGAACATATCATATTAATATCATGGAGTGCTGCGATATCATCTTGTTTGTAGAAATATTTTTGTTAACTAAGTGTGGTGGGATGGCAACCTTCAGAAAGTACCAGTTTTTTGGGCCAGGGGTTAGGTTTTAGCAGTTGGGGGAAAAACTCTGCATTTCTTTCTATCACAAAATCAGAATTAACGTATGTTAAAAGATTTAGCTTTGTGGAAGAGCCCAAGCCTTTGTAGGAAATTTGAATATGTCAAGCTTTTCACATATAATTCAGACTGGTTCCTGTTATTACAGTGAAATTCATTCACTATTAGTATCTCTGGGAAAATGTTTATGCACTTGACAATATATTTTCATGGTAGTAATTAGGAGTCTATATATAAAACAACTCAGCATTTATGAAGTTGTATCTGTGAGGGCATCATATGTATATGCAATGATTCTGACCTTATAATACAAGAGTTTTCGAAATGACTCAATAGAGCTTTATACTAAATAATAGGCCTGTACAATATGGACAAAATGCCCTAATTTCAATCTGTTGCTACGTACTGCAACTGCCACATACCTAATATGTTAAAAATGCATTACTGAACCATTGATGTAACATGAGTAACAGTTTGCCTGCATTATTTTGACCAAAATGAGAGCATCTATTGATCCATCTTAATATCCAAAGAATATCTGTGATTGATCAAGATGCTCACAGCATATAATAAAAGTGATTGGTTAGAGGCTTTGGTAAAGACATTACAACAATAGCACAATGTGTGGCTGACTTCAATGGTCACTCATGATTCCTCTCATCTGCTTCCTTCTTATATTCCACCCCATTGTTCTACAAACAAGTATCTGCATCACATCCAGCTAAGCCTTGACTATCATTTGATACCATCCTTGTTTTCCAAAAGCTTGGTGCAATGCTTAGCTTGCATTAGGCATGACAATATTTGCTTTCTCAATGTACAGTTGAGTGTATAAGTTTACATACCCAATATAGAAACAGATTAGAAATTAATTCTAAATTAACACAAGTCACACCACTAAACCACTTCTAGGCGTTAGCTATAACATGAGGTTGATGTCACATCCCCAGCTACCATGAGAACAGTTCTGAACTCTGTATCACAAATAGTCCCACACAACTAATTACATAAGGTTCTTCCTGACCTGATCATTTTAAAAGGCCTACATATATACACAATAGTCAGTGTAATCTATCAAATTTTATTTGCCTGGATAAGCACACAATGTGACAAACACCATAAAATAACAAACCATTTGCTGTTCCTGGCCATTTATCCACAATGGAAGAATTCCAGTTCCAATTTACTTGCACTGAAACATAAATATTAGCTAGTCATTTACTAAACCAATCGTCAGTCTCAGCTAATATAAGTTTTTGTGTTTGATCTAATGTTTAATCAAATGTATATATATTGTCATAAAACCCTGTGATATAAAGAAATAAATTGATGGCCCACCACTTAACAGAGCTCACTGGGACCCCATGGCTTACACGTTGTAAAACCACTGGTCTAGCACAAAGAAATACAAACATAGAAATACAGAAATTAAAGCACAAATACCTCTAGCTCGTATCTAATATTTTGAACATTTAAAACTGTAGTATCCTCTGAGGCCCCTCCCCTGCCGTGATATGTGTCAGACAGTGGCCATTCACTGCAAAACACTGTGTAGTGTGTTCCACATAGTGGTATTAGTACATCATCTTCGTACTGATGGTACAATTTTATTACAAAGATTAATTTTGTGGTCACCTGCAAAATCTAATTTACAATTGATTCTGGAGTACAATACTGATGCAACAGAAGATTTGGTGACCAAAAAAGATTGTAAGTTACTTGATATCTAGATGAGCCTTGTAGCTCCAGTGCAAAACTAAAGAAACAAACCTGAGACATCGAACATGCATTCGCTGATGGGAATAGGATGTGAATTGGACACAACTTGGTTTTGAGAGAAGTATAAAAATTATTATTATTATTATTATTATTATTACTAAAATGGGATAAAACACTGTGGATGTATTCAATTTGAGACTTAGGGACTGTGTATAGGTGATCACTGTTGTGTGTGTGTGTGTGTGTGTGTGTAAGCAAGCTTGCATGCTGCAAGGATTACCCAGAGACTGTGCAGGCCACAGGGGTGTTGATTTGGTAGAGAAACGTAGATGTGCTGCTTCTTTCACATATGGGCTTCTAATGGGCGAGTTCTCGACCAGGTGGGCCCAGGCGCTTGGAGACCAGCAGATGATCATTCATGACAAAGAAAGCGCAGCAGAGAGAGAGTGTGTGTGTGTGTGAGACGGAGGTGGTGAGGTAGTGAGGTGTACCCAAGAGAGAAGCTGGGCAGCTAGGGCAGAGGCACGTTGGGGCACTGGAGGGACAATGGCATGCCTATGTGTGTCTACGTCTGGTTGTGTGTACCTGAGTGCGTACGTGCGAGCGTGCATGTGTGTGTGTGCCTCTAACGGGTAGCTACCCTCAGGCTTGGCAGCAGCGGTAGAGGCGTGTGCGCTGGAGCGGCCGCGGGCTCAGTGGCGCGATCACCTGGGGAAGGTAAAGCCACCAGAGCAGAGCTGATGCTTATTTCTGAGGAGAACTGGGAGATTTTATTAGTTAAACCAGCGCCGATACGTTACTCGCAGAAACGCGCCACAGAAACAAAGACAGGTGCATGGGCTTCCAGAATATTCTTGAAATTAACATATTTAGCAAATATTTCATGATTCTATGTTTTGATTAGTAATATTCTTAAATCTGTCTAAAATTATGATAATAATTAACATATCACCATTTGATCCAAATGTGCTGAATTACAGTTATTTATGATTGTTGTGTTTATAGCATTTAGCAGATGCTCCTTCATTTTTGTCAAATCAAGTGTTTCAAAAGATTCAAATCATGTTCATAAGTTTCCAGATATAAATACAAGCAAAATACATTTGTTGTACAGCCCCAATTGGCTGATGTTGACACACATAGACAGCACACGGTTTTATTTGTATCAGCAAAAACACTGATGATGAGGCACCATATATAGTTCTTTGGTCATATCTTAGGGAATCGAACCTCAGTAGGTTGTACCATTGGGAAGCCTAAGAGTCACAGCCTCTTTAACTATATCACAGTGATACAGACTGAAGCGGTAAATTTGAACACGAAACACCACCAAGGTTAAAATAACAAATGATAAATAAGTTCATATCTATCCTTTAGCATGAATGTAATAACACAGATACCATTTTCTGACAAAAAATTATAAAAAATAAAAGGTAATAAACAGAAACCACAATTGCAAGGTATCTCCACCCCAAGTGATGCAATATTTATATTATTTAAGGCTGTCAGTTTCTGCTGTTTATTTGTATTTACCTATGGCAATAATATACATCAGTAAAAAAAAAAAACAGTGTTTATCGAAAACTATTGCTGAATAGGTATAAATGTAACATCAGTAATTATCAGTAATCAGAATTGTAAATTGATATACCTATTGAAAAAACATTTCAATCCGTACCACTGTTTTGTTTGTCATCAACAGCTAACATCACATCAGGTTACACACACTCACACCCATACCTACACAACAGATACACACACACGTTGCTTCATTTGCGTGCTCTGTTTTTGCAACTCATTTCCATCATGCTTTTGTTCCAAAATGCCAACATTCACAGGCATTAAGTCTTTAATTTTATTCCCCTTCTTTTGTTCTGACACCAGCACTACCCATTTGAAAATGTTCTCTGTGTCTAATATGGTCAGCACCACCCAATTACTCCCTCCAGTCAGCAGTGAAACAAACGGGGACCAAGCAGAGCATTTTGCATTATCTGCACTCCTTGGATAGTCTGACAATAATAACTGTAACACAACGTCAAGCTGTGGCTGCCAAGCTCAGCTTGTGCAGTTTAGCAACTCTGGAAATGAACATTTGCTTGGAAATGAAATGACTCCTCTAGCTAACCTGCTTCAAGCAATGGACAACTGAACTTTCCTTCTCATATATAATTTGAACAGCACATGGCGTTTCTACAAAGGGGAGAAGTACAGTGTAAAGTGTATCTGCATGGTTTTCAAGTGATCATAGAGTATGTGGATATTGACCCTTGCATATAGCACATATCTTTAAAACTAACAATTACATCAAAGATACAATTTCCAGTAAGGGCCTGGTTAAGTGAGTAAATTGAAACAGACTTTATTTTCAGTAGTCATACTGTATTAGCAACATGCCTGTACAATGTTGAAGATCTAACTCTCTCATACTCTCTCTTTCTCTCTCTCTCTCCCTCTCTCTTGCCTTCTCCCTGAGCTACTGTAGCCGTCGATTTGGCACCAAACCCTTCAAGATGTCCCCAGCAGGCTCCTGCATCGCTGGCCACGTAGTAGAGTGTGTGGTTTCCTTTAAACAGCTGTAATTTGTATTTCCAATCACCGTGCTGATTTCTGCTCATTATATTGCTGTTTCACACCGGTAAGTGAGCAAAAGTTTGGATTGATTGACTCTAATTAAGTAAAAAACGTTCCAAGCCATGGGTTTATTACCATGCTAGCTAGCCACAAATGTCAGAGACTTTCACAAATTATTATCCTGTTAAGATGAATGTGTGGGAGAGCAGGCGAGTGTGGAGACAAAAGGAACATACATTATTTTCCTGATGAATTTGTTTGCCACTTTCCTCTCTTTTTTGTCATTTTTTTCCAGACTTTTTTTCCCTTATATGAGCACACAAACTCATCAGCATCTTTCACACAGCTCAACCCGCTGTCATTGTATCAGTCCTAAATTTACAGGTGTAGACAGAAGCATTACTCCACAAAGGTGTCATCTAAATGCATTATTTTAAGTTTGGCTCACTTAAAAAGACCATCAATTCTAGCTAGATTTTTACCAAAATTCCAGAACCCCATTGCAGAGGACTGTGCACCACATTTCACCAGTTATGACTGCATCATTTATGCTGGGCAACGATTAATTTTTTAATCGCGATTAATCGCATTGTTATATGCAAATTCAGTAATTAATTCAAAAGTAGTGTATTGTGCACTTTTATTTTAAATGTACTTCTATTTGAACAAAGTGCAAGAACGTTTGGTTTGTAAACACTTTAAGCAAATAAGGTGCTTTTTAACAGAAGTATGCCATAACACAGCTGCAGTTAAAATATTTCTGGTTAATCTAAACTTAAACATTAATATCCTCAGAGTCCAGAGCATGGGCACCGGAACCATTAAAGCATGGAGGGACATATCCCGCTGACTTTATCCCTCCCCTGATCCCAGGTTTGAGATGCCTTGTATGCCTTTCATATACATGAGCTACACATGAAACATACAAATAGAACATCATGGACACATCTACACTACATGCCACCAGCCTTCATTTACACAATTACAATAGGAAGCCATATCTGCGCTTCCACATTTCAGACTGCGTGTTCATACACTGGTGCCTGTGAAACATCCCAGGCATCTGAGCAGCACCTACCAGTGCATGGCTTGATGCATGCTTCTGGCAGAATTAATGACAGTAGCATTACAGGTTTGGTGTCATTTATTTTAGAGGATTGATTAGAAGGATAGGGAGTTCAGATAAATGTGTTTGGGAAGTGTACTAATTTAAAATATGGCTGCCCGAACTGGAAGAGATAGCAGAGAGACGTTTCATCCTTCAGAACATGACCATGGCTCCAGAGCGCAAAGGGGAACGGAGGCTTTTAATGCACAAAGGCAGACTTCAAGAGGCACTACAAATAGGGCACTGGACAAGAACAGAGAATAAAGGACAGAGTTCAGTGAATTCTGAACGTTATGAACACTGATTCAACACTATACTCTACATTATAATGTCATATGATATTTGTGGAAAAGTGCTTTATACGTGACTCGTCAGGAAGCTTTGGGGTAACAGATTAGCTCTGTTTGTGCACAGGACAGCAGAACTGCTTATTTGGGACAATAGGGGACAATGAAGAATTGACAGAGGCAGCTGTAAATTAGTTTAGACAATTTTAAAATCTAAAAGCAGTATGGATTTAAAGAATTCACCAAATGAAAACAGTTAATATAAGCAATGTGTGGACAGTTTTTGGCAAGTATGGGCCAAGAAGATTTTTACTATACATATTTTCCATTACATTATTTCACAGATAATCTAGATGCTAGACCTCTAATAGTAGTCATTAGTTTTTATGCATCGGTTTAGAACGTACGCTCACTTTGCTTCTTGTTTCATAACTTTTATAAGTGTCATTGCAACTATGATTTTGCAGCGAAAAGTACAGGAGAATTCCCCTTTTGAGTTCCTTCCTCAAGCCCATTTTTGTCACTGTCACCCTTGGCTTGCTCATTAGGGGCTTTGGGATTGAGTGCCATATATATCAAATTTACCCGGAATCATGATTTCTATGGAGTTACTATTTACAGTTTTGTGTAAGTTTTTAAGAGAAGAAAACAGTTCAGTCAAAACTAGCTTTTGCAAAGCATTTTTTTACATGAAGTAGCAGTACTTGAGAAACATTGGTTCATTAGCAATGCAAAGGCAAGTATAAGTTGATATGTTGGGAAAATATTGTGATTTTTTTTTTTACTTAGGTGAAATACTTTATTCATGATCATTGCAGTGCATCTTTTTGTGAGACAAACTCTAGATTCCTGGGGACTGTTTCATGTAAGGTGGGGTGAGTGGTCATCCTAATATCCTGGATTCATCATCAGTGCAGTACGGCTGTATGACATGATTGCAGTAGCAGTAGTTAGGGTCTGTTCCATTAACAACTCTCTTGAGTGAGATTTAGAACTGGATAGCGGCTGCTATTAAACAGAAGAGAAATCCGTCTGAGGGGCTGCACTCACTCTGACAGCCTGAGAGGCAGCAGAGCATCACACACACAAAGTTTCATTCAACCCTCTAGTAAGGCTGTCAGGAATGCACTTCAGAACCGTTCACATGGTAAGTCAGTTATGCTATTATAGGAGCACTTATGGTTTTGGGCCCATTTCATATAGGGGAGAAAGGGGAAAGTTGTAGCACCCCTAGTTTTATCAGTCAGAGAAAAGCTAAATGGGTGAAATCACTACTGTACATGTCCACAACCCTCCTGAGCTAGAAGGAGATGAAAAATGCTTGAAACAAAATGATTTAGGGACATGGTCTGGATTATCCTGTTTGTTTCCTGCTTTGAATGAAAGAAATTATAAAACTGACAAAACGGGGCAAGGGATTAACTCTTCTTTCATGAAAATTACTTACTGTTACAACTTACCCCACCTAATGTTTCAACATCATTTGGATAGGTTATTACAGTTAAACTCTTTATATATAACACCAACATAATAATTCTGTGAGTAGCAGCTTTCTACACTACCAGTACTGATAACAGATCAATGTGGGTACCTTCAAAAGGTATATTGCAAACAGTCAAGGAAAGACAAAAAGAGACACAAAAAGAGAAAGAAATAGATCTTTATTATGTTTGTTTAGAAATTATTTTTTAGATCAAATTGTCACTTTAAAACGATACACTTCTGAGCTGAATTATGTTGCTATACCTAATCAGACCTAATGACAGCTGTGCCACCGTTCTAATATTAGCTCAAATATACAGAAAAATGTGATCTAACCTAACAGTGTGACCTTTTGCACGCATAAAGAATAAATACTGTTTGAATTATAACTCACTCTACATTTAGTTTAATTAAGTTGCAATGCAATTTCTTATAAGGTGGAATAGAATTGTTGTCAGTTCTTGTAAGGCTTGTTTAACCTTGCAACAGTAACAGAAGAACCAGAAGAAAAACTTTATGGGCAGAGCATGAACAGGTCAACACCCATTATGGTCTTTTTTGTACATAATGCTCTATTTTAAATTCCTTATGCCCAAATGAAATTTACACATGCATGGTGTTAATTGCATTTCTTTCTATATATCATCAAAGTGAGAAACTCATTCCAAAATGAATTCTCATCACCAGTGCACATCAGTCATATGATGAGAGAAAACAGGAGTGTTTTCGTGGGGTTCTGAGGAATGCCAGTGGGTAGTGCTCACATAACATCCTTCTGTGCATACTATTTACCCCTGGATTGCTTGAGGCTAATGTCTCAATAATTTTCCCTTCTTTTTTTGCAGGTCCTTCCCACAAAGGACTTGACTAATGATCCATGGACAAAATGAAGCATTTAAATTTATTCATTAATCATTCATCTCCAGCTCATTGAAAATGCTAAACTTCCACAAAATTAAGATTGAATATTGAAAAGTGATTGAGAGAGACAGCTCTCAGAGAAGACGGGAAAAAGCAGGGAATAAACAAAAAAAGGGAAAAAAGACAGTGTGTAAAGGAGAAAGCATGTTATAGAACAGCCAGAGACTAGTTAGGACTATGCAGGTATAGTAACCACAGGATAAGGTCAGCAGGGTTTTGGTAGGTGTAATTAGATCCTGGAATCTGGAGAAGCGTAGAATTTCTGTCAACACAGCCCCGTAATTATTCTCTTTTCCAATTAATGGTGACATAGATTAATTATCTGATGAGGCAAAGCCAATTGCAATCATTCACCCAGCTAAAATTAGATCATTCCTGACAGCAGCATGAAAGTCACCTGTTTCATTGTTATGGATTGGGCTGCAAGAGCAGAGAGGGTGGAGAGTGAAGCATGCTGGGGTAAGGGGGGTATAAGTGAGATGTCTGGCACACAGGTGAGTGTCCAATTACTCTGCTATCTGAACTGTAGGCATTGCCCTGTTCAATCCATCGCTGTCCTCGCGCCTCTGTTTGTCTGCTGCGGCGGCAACAGCAGCATCATGGCCGGTAGTTGGGTTGTCTATCAGTGAGTGGAGAAAGGCAGAGATGCGTTGGATTGCTCTTGACAACTCCTCCTGTTTAAATAGGCAAGCAAATGGGATCAATGAAAGCTGGCTAACAAAGTAAGAAGCAGAAGCGGTGTGGCCGAGGCCAAGAGTGCTGAAGAAGACTGCCACAGATGCTCCAACATTGCACTGTGCCTTCACAGCCGCAGCCCACAGGCTCTGATGTTTTCATGAAACCAGAGTGAAGGAGGGAATGAGACAGAAAGAAGAAAGAAAAGAAAGGAGAAAGCGATGGCATGGACCACTCCTGGTGAACTGTGCATGTGGGTTCAGTGCACATCTGTTTTAAAAAACCTCAGTGACCAGTTTTTCTATTAAACTGCCTTGCACTGTCAACCAGCTTGGGAATCTGAGCTGGCCTAGCCATGCAGAAATTCTCTGACTAACAATTATATCAGAAACAAGATCTTGGATTACGGTCCCCCGAGAGCAGCACAGCGGGCATCCGCTCCAATTATTACCGGCCATTCACAACTCTCCACCCTGCTCTCTGTTGTTAGCAATTGTCAATTATGCTATCCCTAGTGTAAACTTGCATAACCCAGAAGTGAGTGCCCGATTTGGCAGCAGCGTTACAAGATGACAGCCTCATGCTTGGTCTCTCTCTCTCTGTCTCTCTCTCTCTCTCTGTCTCACTCTCTTTCTCTCTTCTCTTCTCTGCACTACATCCCTCCACTCCACTTGAGCTAGCTGGAAGCAGTCACTTGTGCCTTAGGAAGACACAGTGACAAATCAGTGGTGTTAGTTTTGTGATGGCGTTTCTCTCCAGTGGGCGTGTGGGTGTCTTTTTGCCTATGCAACCTGATGAAAAATTTGGGCTGCTTAAATAAAACCAGTGTTGATCAAAGTGTAGGAAATACTGCAGAAGAAAGTGAAAATGTGCCAAGTCTGCTGGAGGCATATGTTACACAAACTTGCTACAGGTAAGCATCGTCAGTTCACTAAAATATGACGTTTCAGAACTTGCTGAAGCAAAGAAATTCTCCTAGGCACTCTGGTAAATCATACAAATCATCCCAACTCCCTATATCCTCCGTGCCACCGAGTACAGTACATGGAGGTCACATGAGCACAAAAACTGTAGCACAGGGGTGTCCAAACTTTTTGCAAAGAGGGCGAAATTTGATAAAAGTGAAGATGCCTGGGGGCCAATAGTTCCCTCTGACATTTTTTAACCACAAAAGTTACATGAAAATACACACTGTTATAAAACAATTTTCGTAGTCATAATTACCTTTATTTTTTTAAATGGCAATATAACCAAATATAAGACACTCAGGCAGACATGAACAACTCTGAAAACATTATTCTGCCTTTCATTCTTATCTGGAGAGTCAGATAACATTGAACAAACCGTGTAGAATACCTTAAATTTCCATCAATATCTTTGTCTCATGAACATTTTAAACAGGAGTTGTAGGTAATGCAAAGTAAATTTTAAAACGAGTGAATTTTGCCTTTAACAAGATCTTTCAAAAAGCAATATTTATGTCACATCTACAGGTACATAACATCAACAGTTATAACCAAATCTTATTCAAGAGTTTAATAAAATAAGTGCCGTAAGTCCATGTTCATTAGCGTGCTTTAGGCTTTTCACTGTTAATAGTGACAGATGTTACCGTTCAAAACACTCAATTTCAGATTGATCAAGGAACAGATAACTTCAGTGTGCGATCTATACCACGGTCTCCAGGGGAGTCATTGCACATAGGTGATGCCATTTATAGGTCTGTACAATATTAACATGAAATGCTCCGATGGATCAGGTTCATTTCATTTTAACAGATTTCCCAAGCATATGCACATATATGCGCTACGCAAACTTCAGTCCACCTGATAATAAATAATGTTGCTTTCTTCTTTACAACATGTCAGCAACAATGCCTTGTAAACATGTATTGCTAACCATGAGCTCGTGTGAGTGTGTAGTGGGTGGGGCTGCAGGCAGCGCCCACACAAGCGTGCAAGCAGGCTACGTTTTTTCATGAGTAATAAGCTCTAAATATTATTTTATTTTACTTGTTTTACACCTGTGAGAAAACTCATGCCCAAAATGGCATTTATTTGGTCATCATATCAATATTTTAGACCTCCCTCAAAATTTCACAAATCATGTTTCCAGGGGAGCTCATGTCACCACTAGGGGAGCTATAGCTCCCCCTGCTCCCCCCTAGTTCGCACCCTGGATAACTTGCTGCTAATTCTTTGCAGTGGTCATGGCAGAAATGAGCGGAGGGTTTGTGGCACGGATGCAGAGCCAGATAGCATAAGAATGGTGCTGCCACCGTGTGGTGAAAGAAGGAATTACATTTGTAAAGTTTTATGATTAGATTATTCTGACAGAGTTCGTGAGCCACAAATAACACATTATAAGACCGAAGCTGCGGGCCATATGAAATCTGACGGCGGGCCGTGATTGGCCCATGGGCCGGACTTTGGACAGCCCTGTCTTAGATAATTCAGCTCTACTACACTTTGCACAAAAGCACTGATGCAGCCTATGTACATGTACTTTCCTCTGAAGATAAGTTTTACAGAAATTAAAATGTCGGTTTGTGCTACACCAGGGCTGTCCAAAGTCCGGCCCGCGGGCCAATCACGGCCCGTCGTCAGATTTCATATGCCCTCCATGATGACTGCAAAGAATTAGCAGCAAGTTATCTGTCCCTTGATCAATCTGAAATTGACTGTTTTGAACAGTAACATTTGTCACTATTAACAGTGAAAAGCCAAAAGCACACTAATGAACATGGACTTATGGCACTTATTTTATTAAACTCTTGAAATTTGGTTATAACTGTTGATGTTATGTACCTGTAGATGTGACACAAATATTGCTTTCTGAAAGATTTTGTTAAACACAAGGGCAAAATTTACTTGTTTTAAAATTTACTTTGCATTACCTACAACTCCTGTTTAAAATGTTCATGAGACAAAGATATTGATCAAACTCATGTAAATTTAAGGTGTTCTACACAGTTTGTTCAATGTTATCTGACTCTCCAGATAGGAATGAAAGGTAGAATGATGTTTTCAGAGTTGTTCATGTCTGCCTGAGTGTCTTATAGTTGATTACATTGCCATTTGAAAAATAAAGGTAATTGTGATAACGAAAATTGTTTTATAACAGTGTGTATTTTCATGTAATTTTGTGGTTAAAAAAAGGTCAGAAGGAACTATTGGCCCCCGGGCATCTTCACTTTTATCAAATTTCGCTCTCTTTGCAAAAAGTTTGGACACCCCTGATCTAAGATTATTGCTAGCTTATTACAAGTAACTACACCTGTACTACACCACTACTCACTAGTGTCACTCCACTCTCTTAAGAATAAAGGTGACAAAAAATGATAGATGAACCACTTATGATTCATCAAAAAACATTTCAGTGAATAGCTATTAGAAGAACAGAATGTTTGTAACTGCAGAAAATATTGTAAAAATATTTTAACCACCAATTTATGCAATAATAATAATTATAATAATAATTATAATAATTAAATACTTATATAGCCCCTTTCTCAAACTCAGGGGCACTTTACAAATAGTTGAGACATAGAACAAGAAACAGCATTTAACAGACAGCAGTAGACAAAAAAACATTAAATACTGACAGGGTAACAACACGGATTAGCATGAAAGAGCAAATAGAGAGCAGAATCAAGAGTTAGAGGCACTGAGAGAAATGATACAACACTGTTCTAGATCTTCAGAAGTTATGAAAATTGCTTTATGCTTAGATATGATGGGTGAGCAAAGCTGTAATGTGATTTACAGGTCGTTCTTTATAAGATGTGTATGTCCACAGGTACTCATACAGTGACAGTTACCATTATAGTCCTTGTGGATTTATTGGGTTTAAATGCGTTGGTCATCTTTGATTCCTGATCTACACAACCTATGAGAACTGAATGGAATTGCAGGAGTTAAGGCTAAGTTATGGCAGGTGATCAGGGACTGACCTGCTGAAGAAGCCTGCTAGCCTCTAGTACTGGACTAGCATAGGAAGAAAGGACTGTATACAACAGGGAATGTAATTTTGTAGTTTTAAATTCGATTTTATACATGGGATTTACATTTTAAATATGTACTAAAGTCATTCAGAGTGGTTTGTTGTGCTCAGTATTTGAGAACTATTCCCATTCAGAATCGCAAGAGTAACTGAAAGAGTCTCTAAAAGATACCCGACAGAAATGGTTACAAATATGTTGAACAATAATATTGAGAAGAAACATTTTTTAATGCAGTCAGGGTAGAGACGTACATGTTGTGCGGAAAAAATGACAGAACAATGTTTTTTCTATTCTATTTTACCATTATCAGCTTTACATATAAACATTCTAGAGCCACATGTAGATTCATTTTGGGTAGTAAACAGAACTGCTCTGCAGATATTAAATAACTGATTCCCTCTATTACCACTGAGAAGAATCCAAGGCCACAAGTGTCTCTGTAAAATGCCCCTTTTTACATAAGATGAGTCTAAATGACTTTGTTGGCACTTGATTACAGAAAAAAATCAGTGGAATTCCTCATTATAAGCATCAATGGACACTAGACATGTTTTATTAAAGTAAACAGCATGCTTAACTCTGGGTTTCTTTATCACAGTACTGCTTTACCTATGAACCTATTTTGTATTGGTCTAGTGACTCAAGGCAGAAACTGCTGTAAGAGCTCATGGTTTCATCATTACCCTGTGTTTGGGCACTTTGTAACATTCAGACAAATGGTCAATTCAAATTACAACACTGCCACCAAGTTCTGGTGCCAAGATGGCAGCCTCCAGTGTTTAGCCTCATGCACTGAGTCAGAAGGCACTGAAATGAACAGACTAAGAACAAGGCTGAAGTCTGACATCTTTATATGATTCATGACTCTAAATTAACCTTTAATTCTCATAATTATCATGTCTTTACTCTTTCACATACAGTGAGGAACACCCTGCGATTTTGCAAGTTCTCCCACTTAGAAATCATGGAGGGGTCTGAAATTCACATTGCGAATCCACTGTGAGAGACAGAATGTAAAAAAAAAAAATCAGGAAATCACATTGTATGATTTGTAAAGAATTTATTTGTATGGCACTGCTGCACATAAGTACTTGAACACGCGAGAAAATCAGTGTTCATTTTTGGTACAGAAGCCTTTGTTTGCAATTACAGAGGACAAACATTTCCCGTAGTTCTTGACCAGGTTTGCACACACTGCAACAGGGATTTTGTCCCACTCCTCCACACAGATCTCCTCTAGATCTGTCAGGTTCCGGGGCTGGCGCTGAGCAACACGGAGTTTCAGCTCC
>JBBIGA010000007.1:24995570-25011991 GCA_037576975.1 Alestes dentex | reverse complement strand
CCAAACACGGCGAGTGAAGTTTAGACCAAAAAGTTCTATTTTGGTCTCATCTGACCACATGACATTCTCCCATGCCTTCTCTGGATCATCCAGATGGTCATTGGCAAACATCAGATGGGCCTGGACATGTGATGACTTGAACAGGGGAACCTTCCGTGCAATGCGTAATTTGAAACCATGATGGCGTAGTGTTCTACCAACAGTGACCTTTGAAACTGTGGTCCCAGCTCTCTCCATGTCATTGACCAGCTCCTTCCATGTAGATCTGGGCTGACCTTTCTTATTGCCAGTGATACCCCACGAGGTGAGATCTCGAATGGAGCCCCAGTCCGAGGGAGTCTTTAGCCTCTTCCATTTTCTGACAATTGCTCCTACAGTTGATCTATTTTCACCAAGCTGCTTGGCAATTGCCCCATAGCCCTTTCCAGCCTTGTGGAGGTCCATAATTTTGTCTATGGTGTCTTTTGACAGCTCTTTGGTCTTGTCCATGGTAGTAGTTGGAGTCTGACTGACTGTGGGGTGGACAGGTGTCTTTAAAGACCTCAGACAGGTGCTACTGATTAAGATTACTAAGTGGAGTAGAGTTGGACTTCTTAAAAGCAGAGTAACAGGTCTTTGAGAGCCAGAATTCTTGCTGATTGCCCGGTGTTCAAATACTTATATACAGCAGTACAATGCAAATAAATGCTTTACAAATCATACACTGTGATTTCCTGAATTTTTTTTTTACATTCTGTCTCTCACCGTGGGAATGCACCTACAATGTGAATTTCAGACCCCTCCATGATTTCTAAGTGGGAGAACTTGCAAAATCTCAGGGTGTTCAAATACTTATGCTCCTCACTGTAAGTGCCTCAGCATGATTTAGGCTTCACCTCAGACTGACAGATGTTAAGATTATTTTTTTAGTGTAGGCTTCTGTAATGTATTGTTTACAGGATTTTCTAAAAATACAATAGTCTTGGTTCCTGAGTGGCGCATCTGTCTTAGCAATGGCACCATCACAGGGAGATCGCAAATTCAGTCCCCAGTGACGCTACAGAAATCTGTGGCTGGGAGTAGACGAGAACTGGCTTCATTCTTTTTGGGTAGATGGGATGGTCCTCCCTCTCCACCATCGCTCAGTGTGATGTTAGCAGCAGTTCAAAAAGATGCAGTTGCTGGCTTCCCATGACTACATTCACCCTCCCAGTGTTGGTGGTAAATGCGTGATAGGGGACTCTTAGTTAGTGGATGATGACAAAATTGAGCTGAAAAGTTTGGAAAAATCTCCACTGCCTATGAGTCCTAATGCTCCTGCCTTTTGAAAAGTTATCAACTCTGCGAGGTAGTTTAATGGTAAACTGGGCTTGATTAACTGAGTAGAATAGTACTATGTTATGAACTACAGGTTTATACACTGCCTGGCCAAAAACAGTCATATACAGTAAACCCTCACCTTAACGTGGATCAGCAGTCACGGTTTCAGTCCATTGCGGATGTTTTCTGAGAACTGAAGTAATAATTGTTTGCGGAATGCAGAAACTGCAGATATCCTCCGCATTTTTTTGCTTTTGTGACGTCCGGGCCTCATTCCGCCACGCCCCCTCGTCCTCGTGCTGGGTTGCTAAGCACCGTGCCCAAACATAAACAACCCAGCATGAGGACGAGGGGGCGTGGTGGACGAGGGCTGGACATCACAGCTTTTTTTGTGGCAATATATAATTTTTCATGCATTTTAGTGCTAAATTAAGAAAAATATAATTTTGTAACATAAATATTAACATAAATTCAGCCACATTTCCATATAAAAAATAACTATAAATGTTCTGGTACTGCTCAGAGAACACAAAGTAAACGCGTCTTGGGATGGTGAAATACCGCTGTACTCAGAGGGGGAGGTTTGAAAGTAGCCAATCCGAAAACCCTATATATTTCTCCTTGCTGCTGATTGGCTGCTGCCCTTTCAGGCAGCTGCAGTCCAGAATTTCCCCCATGGAGCGCATCGAGTGCTCTTGTGTTTTTCATTTTGTTCTTCTTAAAGCCCTGTATTTTTATTACTGTAAATTAAATTAATTTCTTACTGTAATTACCTGCTTATACCAAAGAAAATGACAGCGCATACCAAAGAAAACATGCGTGCATGAATTACCATACAGTCTAAACAGGTGTAACATCAGTATTCATATTCTAGCACTGAGGGAGTTCAGGGTAAACTGCAGTACGAATACAGGTTTACCTTTACATTTTCTTTAAGGGTAATGTATTAAACTGAGTTTAAAATGAAATTAAAGTGTTTTGGGGGCATATTTAAGGTTTATACCATAAAAATAGGCCTTTTTAGGCAAAGACTAAGTCTTCAGGGCTCTGACAGAAAATTCAGACGAGGACAGTGGCTGAAATGCAGTGATGGTAAAAACTGCAGTTAACAGGCAGGAGAAGAGTAACAAAGTTCAGTTTGTACAACATGGAACACTAAATGCCGTAAAACTAATCTATGCAACTCCTTAAAGTCAGTATCTGCATCAGTCACAAATTAGGTCAGGCCCTGCTTTGTAATGATACTGTTACACATTACTAGTCATACTGTCCATATTAAGATACAGTACAGCAACACTGCACAAGCCAGCTGAGTGTTACAGTACTATAGCCTCAGCCACTTACTGAATGGGCAAACTCACAGCCTCTACACAATATGCACCAGGTTTCTGTTAATAATAGTAATAACAATAACAATAATAATTATAAAAACTGGGCTAGGAAGATAAATGGTACACAATAACATCTTAGGACAATCCTCAGTCTGTTAAAGAAAGTAGCTATATGTTAAGATGTATACTAACTCCTTGCAGTTGTCCTCTTGATAACAATTGGCTTGAAAAAATGTCTTCCGTGCTTTGAAGGGTCATTGCTCAACAAGGCAGGATCATGATAGAAGTGGGCTATGACAGAGAGGGTGAGGATGCTTCTAAGATACTGTCCTACAACAGTTTTAGACTGCATGGCTGCTGCACTATTGAGCAATCTAGTTTATTTATCCACTGGATTAAAAGGGTTCAGCTTTGCATTTGGCCAATTTCAAGTGTTGAGGTCACTGTGTTTTGCAACGCAGTGTGAGACCATTCTATGAATACAGAGTTGCGATGGTAGGCATGACTCTTTCTACACAAAGTGAACAGGAAACCTAAAACCCATGCCAAGTATTTCCTGCAGTAAACCAACATTTTTGCACTTTAAACTGTGAAAGAGCAATGCAAACAGTAGCCTGAGCCATGCACTACTGCATTTCTATAGCTATGTTAGCAAGGCAGACGTACCAAATGCTGGCCTTGGTTGAGTGAGTCTGTCATTTAGCAAAGCAGCATTTTGTGCATGTAAGGCAGTATTACATACATCTGAGTATAGAACACCTTGCCTGCGGTGGGTATTTATGTCTTTTTACCAATATTGCAGCAGGGTGTCCCCTATAGTTATTGCAGTCAACTGTGTGTATGTGTGTGTGTTGGTGTGAGTGCATGCGCATTGAGTTGGGCTGGGGGAGGAGATCTATGCTAAGCTGTGACAGAGTTGAGTAAGGCTGCTCCTTTGTCCTTCACACTTGGAGGATCCCTAAGAACTCCTCGCCTTCATGGTTCATTCCCCAGGCCGACTTTCTGAGCTGGCCTCCCTTGACTGAGTCACAAACACACCACAGCTCACCTCATTACTGTGCCTACATTGCACCCACTGCTGAAAATCCACATTTCTGCCTTAGATTCTATAAAAAACATCATTTTATTTCACATACATTATAACAAGATGCTAATGTCAGTGCAGGGGCAATATTTATCATAACCATTCAGAATTACATCACAAGCTTATGGAGGAAACCACCAACTACTGAGCAACTGTAGGTTTCATTATAAAGAGAGCATCATTAACCCTTTTTACTGGACTTAGTGCAGTGAAGTATGAAAATCTCAGTGAAACTTCCAGTGAAAATTTCTGCACTTAGTTTTTGTTAGCATTTTTAAATGTGGCCCTGCTGGTTTGTGATACTGTGTTTTTACCATCAGCCACCCAAATCTGAAAGTCAACAATTGTTTAGAAAATGGGAGTAACATCTCAAGTAACATGCTTGATGAAAATGGTATAGCACGGCTTGTGTTATATTTAGCAAGAATAGGCTGTATTATTGCCAGCATCTGCACTGAGTATTCCTGCAAGGTCAATAAAGACTTGCTAACACAATCTGAGAGATCAAATTCAGATGACAGAGGATAGAAATCCCTCCTGTGTGCCCTTCCTATTGTGGCCGAACAAGCATCTACATCCATTAACTTATTACCATATGACACACATAAGATCTCTTAGACTAAATCACCTTTAATTTCTCTGAGCTAAGTGGCCATTGTTATGTATACATGTTTCTTTAACACAAATGGCGAAGTGTGTGTGTGTGTGTGTGTGTTTGTGTGTGTGCTAAACAGCCCATACCTGGAGGGCTTTCATTTTCTGGTTGTTCTGGTTGGAGAGGGCCTGGAAGCGGGCCAGCTCCGCCTGGCTGTAGACGCTGCGGTGTTTGAAGTATTTCAGCATGGCTTTGTGCATCCTCCTCTGCAACAATGAAAGCTGGGGAGGAGAGAAAGAGCAAGGAAGAGAGGAGAGGCAGAGAGAAGAAGGAAGACAGAAAAAGAGAGAGAGAGAGAGAGAGAGAGAGAGAGAGAGAGAGAGAGAGAGAGAGAATTGGTAAGGCAGGAGAGGAAATTAATGGCAGTGTTCAAGAAGAATGATGGAGGGAAATAGAGAAAGCAGTCAATAGCCCATTCTGCAGTACACGGGCCTGACAGGAATTTCACAGTCTCCTGCTCTCCCTGCCCACTCATGTGCACTGGGTGGAATCCAGTCACATCTGGCTGCCAGGATGGGGGGTTAATTTTCTCTAAATGCTTCAGTGGTTTTGTTCTAGCTGAGGCAAACTCTGTGACTGCAAAGCTGATGAGTAAAATATTTCGACTTCAACCACTTTAACTTTTATACCAATCCCCTCAAGACATATTTTACACATACACAAAGAGTCATGAACCCCCTGCCGCAATTAGAAATTATTCTGAGTCCACTGGAAGAAGACAATAAAATGGAGTGTGTGTGTGTGAGAGAGAGAGAGAGTGAGAGAGTGAGAGAGAGACCAAGACAAAGAGAGAGGGAGAGAAAGAGAAAGAGAGAGAGAGAGAGAGAGAGAGAGAGAGAGAGAGAAAGAAAAGACATGCTGCTCTCTTTCTCTTCACAGCATAGTTTAAAAAAAAGGGTTTCAATTCTGAAGGATGCTGTGGCTTGCTTCGCCCCATCTCTTCTTTCTTCCTTTAAGCTTATCATTGCTTGGCAATGTGTTCCTCAGAGCATGAAAGAACTAACGAGAATTAGCTCAGCCATCAACTGCTGAAGAAGGAGGAAAAAAATGGATTTATTCCTCATGGAACAGTATGTTAAATGTGTAAACTAGTTTTAATATAATAGTATTTAAAAGAGGTAAAGAAATGCATACTCTCAAAAAGTACTTTTAGAATAGACTGTTGCAAGCTTTGTAAGATGTTTCAGAGACCCAGCATAGAGCAGACAATAGATAAAATGTATGCCACAAAGTGATTATTGGTAAAACGTTATGCATTTCCTTTCTATACTTGACAGCAATAGGTTCTTATCTTCTGTTCACTTTTATATGACACAAAAGATTAACACATACACATTTAAAAATTATATATATCATCTGACAGTGACAAATCATTTACCTAAAAACAGAGTGGATTACATTCAAAGTGAATAGTTTTGCCATATTCATTTGAAAATGGGATGTAAATGCACTGACAATCATGATTAAATGTAAAGGAGTTACTTCACCTCTGGCCTTCTGTCTTTGAGATCCACTGGTTATGCCTGACCCTTACTCTCTGGACATGATCGTGGACATATATACCAAACAGCCAAAGCATTTAAACCACCTGCCTCAAATTGTGTAGGCCACCAAAACAGCTGTGACCTGTCAAATAATGGACTTTACAAGACATTTGAAGGTGTGCTGTGGTATCTGGCCCAGAGATATTACCAGCACACCCTTTACGTCCTGTAAGTTGCTAGATGGTGCCTCCATAGATTGGTCTAGCTTATCCAGCACATTCCACAAATCTGGAGAATTTTTACGTTTTTAACTCAGTCATGTTTTTTAAACCATCCCTTGTAGGGAACATTATGTTGTTGGTTCATTGGTTGTCCTTCCTTGGACCACTTTTGGTAGCTATTAACCACTGGGATACTGGGAACACATTACAAGACCTGAGGTGTAGGAAATGCTCTGACCCAGTGGTCTAGTCATCACAATTTGGCCCTTGTCAAAGTTGCTTAGACCCTTATGCGTGCCTATTTTTCAGACTTCCAGTACATTAACTTCAAGAACAGACAGTTCACTTCCTGACTAATTTATTCCATACCGTGACAGGTGCCACAGTAATGAGATAATTAATGTTATTTACTTCACCAATCAGTGGTTTTAATGTTGTGGCTGACTGATGTATGGGTGATTAGATCATATGATTATGAATAACTGTACAGGAAGCCAAAAATGCACCTTTTTTTGTGACTTGAAAAACATTTCTTCTATTTTTAAGTGAGGTATGTAGTTCTATAGCCTCCTATGTATGTGTACATGTGTACTGGACTTCATAATGTGTTCATTGGCAGCACATGCACATGTAGAAATTACGTGTGACAAACTCATTACAAGGATTTTAAAAATCTTAAGACGTCAATAATATGCATCTGAATATCTGAATAACGGATATTCATTCACTCCCACCCAGTATGGTCTATAGCATACTGCATGTGTTTTACAGCCTTTATGTGCCTCCAGCATGCTCTCTTCAAAAGTGGCAAAAAGCCTGAATCTTCAGTTTGAAAATAAACAACAAACTGTAAAAGGCTGAATACTGAGTAAAAGAAAATCAGGCTTTGATCATGAGCGTGGAGAATCCCGTCCACAGGATTTGCCTTTTGCATGCATTTCTCACTTGATAACATTCATGTAGTTAGATGAGGAGTTGTACAAGTATTAGCCTTTTGGGGAACAAACAGTGTGTTTTGCTTTTTGCCAGAGTTATTCTGGCTGCTGCAGCTGGTAGGATAACACTGATAATACTACTAAATATTTACAGTATACTATTATTCTGTGGCAATAATAATAACTTAAACATATAGATGAATGACAATGTATATTTAGCACTGTATAAAATATTACAAATACAAGACACATACAAAAAAAAATATTATGGCAGTGATAATGGATAACAATTAAATGATGACAAATAATCGGGGGGGAAATCTATGCATATTCAAAGTTATTCAAAAAATACTGTTTTTATAAAGATGCAGTTTCCTACACTTAAAGCATTCTGTTCTGGCCTGATCATGGTACTGTAGACATGACGGTTTTAGGTCTCAAAAGTTTTTGGACAGGCAGTCCAAATCCATTTTTTCAGTATATCTAATTTAAGCAGGACAGATTACAAAAAGTCAAATGAAATCTGACCTGCAAAGATGAGTGAGATCTGTAGTTCACAGTAGTTCCTGATGTCAATGTTCAACAAGATATTCAGTATGGCATAACAAACATGAGAGTTGAAGCTTGTAACAGACAGTAAATACTTAAAGCCAGTGAATATTAATGGTAGAGCCTATTAGCCCTTTTGCTAACTTATCTCATGACCAGGTCATCCTACACTAATAATAAAGTTTTGTTCATGTTCTAGTCCCTAAAAAGTGCAAAGCTATTACTTACGTAAAGTCATTAAGAACAGTACACATCGAGATTTGCCTGCCCCTCCCTAGTAAATGTACTCATGCATGCAGTGTTACTATGGCAACTAATGTGGACAAGTGAGCAAATGCTACTATGGCCGGACTAAACAAACTGGGAAAAAAAACAGATTTGGTTACTTATTACATGAAACTTGATCTCTCTCTCTCTCATATATATATATATATACAAACAAAAGTCAGATTTAAGAGACAAATCTGATTTGCCCTGCAGTGTAAACAGAGCCATAGCTGAGAGTCTTAGTCTTTGTTCACTTTTAAGGTCAGTGATTAAAATCTATTTTATCTAGTAGGTCACATTTGGCTCTATTTATATTCTGAGGAAAAACGGACTCTGATCTTGATGGCTGGTCACAGACATGATAGCTAAACACAGAACTGCTTGCAAATAGCCATAGCTTGTCATACATATGCTGCACAAATATCAGCAGCGATCTGGAAGACATAATATAAACACGACGCTATACTTTCAACAAAGTAAGGCATCCACGACAGATACCAGCTAACCTTCTGGTCCACTGCTGATGGATGGGCATCATATTAACATTTGTGGAATGTTTCAGAGTGATAAACTCACTTCTACAGTGCTCATATCCTTTGCACTGGTGTTTCTATGCTTCTCCAGGTGAGGAATACACACATAAAACACACACACACACACCCATAAACATTAGAGTGTGGCTGTCACACTCCTACGCAAAGCTTATCTCATCATGATTAGATTACTGCAGTGGCCTCCTTGCTGGTTGCCCAACTAAAACCAGCCAGCACTGACAGCCTGTGCGGCAAGAGACTGGATTTGCCACTCTTCTGCATACTTCTCCCCTAGGGATGCACTGTTATGGGATTTCTCAGCTGATAACAGTAACTGTTAACTAAAACTTTTTCTTTGTTGCTACCGATTACCAATAATCATTTTAACGGTTTGCATTTTACACTGAACCGCAATCCATGTCACCAAGCTATGGCTCTCTTCACACTGCAGGGCAAATCAGATTTGTCTCATAAATCTTGACTATATATATATATATATGCGTGTGTGTGTGTGTGTGTGTGTGTGTGTGTGTGTGTTTATATATATATTTATAAACAATTTCCTCCTATATATAACCAAATCCGTTTTTTTCCAGTTCACATAACTAAGGCAAGACAGCTATTTCCAACCTTCACTGTATCAAATTACAATGTTAGGTGAATGTAACATTAGAAGTCTAGCCATAAGTGCCATTCCTGTCTTTCCTGTCATTCCTATATACAGCCACCGATGTGTTGTGCACCCCTACTCTTGTCCTATCACATTTTCACCAAGGAATCTTTCAGTTCATGATCAGCAGAATAGAACATAAAAACATAAAAACTGCATCCAGGGCATATGCTACAATCATAACCCTTTGTTTGTGACAGAGACGTTATCTTTATTTTACCTGTTTATAATCATGAAATGAGGATTCCACTTTGTTTTCCTTGTTGAACACACACACCGCTTCTCGTCTGGCCATCAGCAGAGATTTCTGCAGCACTTTGTACTCCTGTGCCAGCTCCATGTTCTCTGTTAGAGCTTTCTTCAAATTAGTCTGCAAGTGACATTAACACATATTAACCACAGGAGGAGTACACAAGAAAAAAATTCGGTGCTATGTATTCATATTTACGTGTGTATCTGAGTGTGTGTATAGTGTTCTTATTTTATCCACAGAGCCTGAATGCTAAATGTAGTTATTGTCACATGGAAACAAATACTGACTTTTAAAATTATTTTAATATGAATTTGTCCTGATAATTGTGCTCACCTAAAACATGTTTCACACAATAAAACCTTTCTGCCAAGAAATGTTCACAAAATAACAGGTATGATTCTGAACACATTTGTGTTTTCATCGTTAATCCTAACTGTCTGAGCTCACAGCAAAAATAAAGATTAAATTCACTGTTCCTATACATACACACCACTTACTAGCACCTGTGTGCAAACAAAAATCCTTTGGTACAACATCCGCAAACACTAATAATCAGACAGCACTTAGAGAAGCATGTAAACAAATTACAATAAATAACTAGCTGATTTGCCTGTCTCATCTCATCTCCACAGCGCTTTCACGGCTGCGGGCGAGACTGAGACTGAGTGTTTTCTCCAGCGTACCTGTACAAATAATGAAGTGCGTTTGGGCAGTAAAACAGTGCAGTGCTAACTGATGAACGGAACCCAGCAGAGGGACTGGCTGTAAACATGACAAATGCAGCCTATTGATTTAAAGCTTAATTACTGCATGCGGCACTGACAAAGCCTGTCTGATGCGCCTGCGAAGTGTAAATGGAACAAATTACGCTTTGTTGGCTGTAAGAAACTGATGGTGTCGGCACTTTGTATCCCCTTAACTTTTCTTCTCCTTGGCGAGAATCATTCTTGATCAAATAAGCAAACTACTGAAGTTGGTGACTGCTAAAAGTAAAAAGAAAAACAAAAACAAAAAACAAAAACAAGGATTATTTAGAACAAAGGGAGTCTTCCCTACCAACTAGTTGGGCACTCTGTATGACAGCCATATGGTGTTGTGTTTATATTTGTGATTAACAGAAAATGTGATGAGAATAAAATATCACACAAAGGCATGCAAGTCTCTTGTGCCTGAAAATATCTGAAAGTATTAGCTCAGCCGAAAATCAAATTTAACCAATGTTCCTCTTTACCTCAAAATGTAAGTCCAAAGTTCGCTTCTTTACTTGTGCACTGGATGTATAAGGGTAATATAGCTAATAGGCTTATACCCCACCAATTAGATGAACCTAATACCTAAGTCAACACATACTTGTATCATACCATAGGTTGCTGGGGAATGTCAAATTGACTCACTTGGTTTCTGATGCTGTATGACTTGTTATCTATAAAATAGTATCAGGCATATCTAAAAACAACTGGGGGCTCAACTTTCTGTACTTTTGTTCATTCTTATGGATAAAGTATGCCATACAGTTTCAGAAACTGTGTATGCAAGTCTGTTACTTGCATTGTTAATTCAACACACTAGCTAAATAAGCAAACTCTGGATGGTAAACATATCTTGGCTGCTTGATTATGTATGAAATATGTAAACTGTAAGATTTTTCACTAAAATGTAGCAGTAAAATATAATTCAGATGCAGTGTGAGTTTTCAATTATTAACCTTAATGTAGAATGAACTTAATTTAAGTCATCTTGGACTATTTATAACTTTCATCATTCATCATTAATTTTGATACAATGTAAGGGGTTCTGCCCCAATCATGCAAAATGGCTACTAGTCGTCTTCTGAGTCATTAGATCATTTCAGCAGGCTAAAGAAATATCCATCTTATACTTTCTAAAGCATCTGCACTCTGAAAAAAATCTCAGTGCCATCATCTTCTTATTTGCATTGTACTACGTTCAAGCCTCGGTCACACACCAGTGCCCAGCTGTACATGTTGCATAGTGCTTATGTTTGCAGTTCACAAAAATGTACAGCAAGTCCGCACAACTGTATTTGGTTTTCTTTTTCAACCTGTATAAGTGGTGACTTCTCTACTGAGTGCATGTGCTGCTGTTTTATTGTTTTCAGTGTGAGGGCCTGGGAAGCCGCTCTGCTCTGCTGCCCTACAGCCAGCTAATGGGAGGCTGGCTCTATGAGGGAAGACTTTTAATTCTGCGCCTGTCTCGCACCAACAACTTGTTTGGAGTTTGCTGCACTCGTGTGCGCATGGTGGATTAAGCTCCATTGCCTTTTCTTGTTTTGAACTAATGCATTCTTGATCACCGTTTAATGAAACTATATACCACATGGCGATTTCACATTAGATAAGCCATGTGAGACTCTCATCAGGCGCGAGGCTCTGACTGGGGCCATAATCCTGAAGCTCAACTCCCCCAATAAATGGCTTTTCCAAAGGAAAATGAAGTGATAATTCATGGCTTTCATGCAACACATAACATATTATTTCTTACAGAAAATTATATGAGGCTGCATCGCATTACTAGAACAAACATGTATTATCAGTATGACAGTGCAGCTGTGATGAAAGGAAATAAGAAAATATATGCACTGATCAATGAAATAATGCAGAATGGGGAGGTAGTGTTAAAATGCACAATGTGCAATTAGACAAAAAAACATCATATTCCAGGTATTACAGCATGGTATCTTGCTGTAAAGGCAAGCCGCTAACAGATTCTATTCCACTGCTGAGTAAGTGAGTCAATTCCAATATGCGTTTTGGAACAGAGAAATCAAGTTCTTGACATTACAAATATTAAGGCACAAATAACTGACAATTCCTGAGCGGCCACAGAATGCTAAGTAGATCTGTCACACCATGTGAAACTTTATTTTTCTGTATATAAAGTATTTACAGTTTGTTAGTATGCATTTGTGATTGTATCATTAACAGCTATTTGATACAGACAACTCAATAAGCCACAAAAGCATTGCAGTGAATTTTATCACATGTGAATAGAGTGATATAATACAATATAAGAATAATATAAATGGGAAAAAATTAAGATTTACATTTATAGTGGGCTGTGGCTTGCAAGCAAAACATATTTTTTCGTATTAATTTAGAGTGAAAAATTCTGATGTATGGGTCTTCATAATTCTAGAATTTTTTGATGGCTGGTGTCAAATTAATGACCAAGTCAAAGGATAGGTTTGAATAATATGGTCGGACATAAATCTAGAAACAGAGATGGCAGCACAGGTTATCTCCTTTCCATATTATAGTAAATAATATACATTATAATAAATTTAGAAAATGTTGGTAACTAACTTTGAACAGAGTGGTTAAGGTAACCTAGATGCAATTTTTTCAAGCAGAAAGAAATTTGTTGTATATTTTGCCTTTTTGGAAGAAGGTGTGTGCAAGTTGTTAGAGTTTGGTTTGGGCTGATCTGCATCCTGTTACTCCCTATCTCAGAATAAGTCCAGCTTCTGCTCTGTCTTTGACACAACTGTTTTTAGTGTTACAATACTAAGTACTTTGTGTTACAGCATTTAGTCCACCACAACTAGAACAAAACCCTATACGTACCGGCAAAATGATGAGTGAGAATTAATATAAAAATGGGGTTAATAATGACTACATGTTAGCGAAGGACCCCTGGGCAGTATTCTAACTGGTTCTTACTTTCATTTAAAATAAAGTGGTCCCTTATAGTCACACGTAGAACATAGAACACACCACAATGTGAAATTCTTTCTGTGTGTTTAACCCATTCACCAAATAATGCAGTGGCAGCCAGCAACGCAGCACCCAGGGAGCAGTGTGTGGGGACCTCGTTCAAGGGTACCTCAGTGGTGCCATTGATAGTCCTGGGATTCAGATTCATGACCTTCTGATCACAGGGGCAACTGCCTTACCACCAGCCCACCAGCTGCCCCACAAGTAGCAAGGTGTTTTTCTGATAAAGTTGCTGAACCCTGACCTTGATCTCAAGCATAATAGCCTGTCGCTGGGCCAGGAGGGTAGAGTGAGTCTTCCTAGACAGACTTCTTCTGCTTCTGCAGGCCACCATATGATTCTGCAGGCTGTTCATCACTATAGCAGCAGCATTGTGCTTATATTTCACCAAGTCAGACATGCTCCTGAAATAAACAGACGTGTTCACTGTATAACAAAAAAACATGGAAAATATACATAGCTTCAGTAAAAGTTTCATCAGCAGATCAACAACCTGTGCTAGTTTTAGAAAAATGTACCAAGTCTTAAAAATAATTACAATATATCTAAAAATACCAAAACATGCATAGCTTTTGGGTTACCAGTGTGTTTACGATGTTTGTGTTTTCAGAGGGGCAACTGATTTTTATCCGAACAATAAATACATTTGCTGTGATGGTCCCACACTGAGATTGAGAACATACTGGCAGGTATGTTCTCAACCTAACCAGTAGTCAGGTGACAACCCTGTATTTACAACCCTGTCAGCAACTATATGATGACCATGCAAACATGCCGTTAGAGCCTACAGAATCTGCAGACAAATGAGTAAGATATATCATTCATTCATCACTGTGTTAAACACAAACACACATACATCCAAGTAAGTGCAAAGCTATAACTCCGAACAAAATGTTACATAAAAATATACGTGGCAGCCTCTGTGAATTCTGTTTACTATATTGCAACTTTCTGTGAACTGTGTGTGGAATTCTCAATCTGTCAAAGGTTTATAAGGTGCAAAGCCTCTATCCACTGTTCCATTGTATCTAATTATAGAAACATAATCTACATAAGTCTTTGTTCCACCAGCAAGCAAGACGGCTGAGAACATGATTTGTGAACACTGTACATTCATCACGTTAACATAACCAGATCAGTTAGTCAAGAACTCATTTTACAGTGGCAGTCTGGAAGATACACTAAAGCTTTTGTCTCACTGTTTAACTAATGGTTAATTGTTTTGTACTTTGCTCTTTAGTATTTGGTATTATGAGCCTTTACTTTCAATACTTTCAGTACTTTCAATAATTACTTGTTTAATTAAAATTTAATCCTAATTAAATCAATGTCATTCAGAGAAGTCTGATGTGAAATGTGCCATTCTACAGAAACTAGCAGTGATAGGAACCAGACATGTAAACAGTGTAATTCCTCCAAAATCTATCAAACAGAAAGATATTGTGCAAAACAGTTAAATAGTGTGGTGGCTTTTAGGATAAGGTTTTGAGGTCAAACATTTATTAAAATTCATTCACCGCAGAGAGGTCAATAGCTTGATTATATTTGCTTTTCAGACATCACAATCACCTAGTCAGCAAGTTTATTTACTGTGACGGTTGGTGGCCGCTAGAGGCCATCCTTTTCTGTTCTTTGTTTTTGTAATTCACGGGACTCCTGAGCACACCAGTCTTATGTTTGTTTACTTATGTGTTTCAGCTGACGCGTGTGCTCAGTGAAAGTGATGTTTAGTTTCCATTGGTTCCAGGTGTTCTAGGTTGTGTATTTAAGTTCTTTTGTGTGGGACCTTAGGTGTCGGTCCACAGTCCGTCATGCTTTGGGTTTCCAGTCAGTTATGCTGGTTTTGTTTGTTTCAGCTCCAGTCTCCTTGGTTTCAGTTTTAGTTTTGGTTATTTATAAATAAAAGAGCTGAAATGGAAGTCTGCCTTTGTGTCTGCCCTCATTGCCAGGAGATAGAGCATCGTGACAACTACAACCACCTCTCATCAAACCACTCTGGTTAGCTTATGTTAGAGCATTTATAGCTTCAACTTGTGTGGCAGTTCATCTCGCAATGTTTTTTGCGTTCAAGAAAGATTTGGAGACCATAGCTCTGTATTTCTTACTGTGGATCCTTCATAGATATTGTTGATGCACAACTCATACTGTAGTTCTTTTATAAATCTCATGACTTACTGTAGTTCTCCTATAATGTGTGGCATAGTGGCAGCAACTTGTTCCATCATATGTGATGATTTTCTGTATTCCTCAGACATCAGTCTGAGCTCCTCAGTCCTGCAGGATGCTTGTTCACACCTCGCTGAGACTTCATTATGAACTTTCTGCAAACAATCCTTGCTAAATATCACTTCAATATGCAGAGTATAAAAATAATATAACACTTCTAATGATGTCCATACAACTACTTTAACTGAATTCAGATGGTTGAGACAGGTGCTCTTCTGCTCCTCCAGGTCATCAGACAGGCTTTTACGTTCAGTCACAATGTCACTCAACTTCCCTTTCAAGTTTGCAATGTTCTAAAAAGCAATTAGCAGAAACATTGTGTTTAGCATGCAACATGACGATGACAAAGTAATTTTATGGTTTCAATATACCACATTCATATTAAAGTACTAACATTTAGGGAATATAGAATTTAGTCATATCAATTAAATAGCATTAGTGCTAACCATTCTTTCTCCAAATATCATTACCAGAGAGCCTTATTTTTGTTTAATCTGAGTGCCAAAATTTTAGACCTGCATCTCTGTGCCTTTTTATGCTAAAAAGTTCTCTGTGTTTTCCTGCAGCTTTTTTGAGCACCTGCTTGCTACTATACCAAAAACCAATTCCTTTAGAAATGTAGAAAGTTCCTTTCCTTAAATACACTTTGCATCAAATCTTAAATCTAAAAAACATCTGTTTTGTAATGACACAGCATACAATTTGCATGAAAACATTTATATTTATATATATGTATTTTACTAATGTCTAAACACATTTTACCCCATCATTTACTTTTTAGTTTATATTGAGTACAACAAAAGACATGCGCAAATCTAATGTGGATACATTTATGCTAAATAACAAAAAAACAAAACTGTCTGAATACCTGTTTTCCCCTCACAGTATGACAAGTCTAACACATACAGTCGCAAGCCTTACAATGAAACTAGCTCGTGGACGTGATGTTGCAATACATCTCAGTATTACTACCGTGAATCTATGTTTCCTCACTATCAGACTGTGCTGATTGTGTCAGGGCTTTCCCCCAAATCTCCCCACGAAGGCAGGCACGCAGGCTTCCCGTGCTTAAACAAAAAGACTTTATTTCTCAAAGTTCAAAACAAAAAGGGCTCAGTGGCCCAGACTCCATTACAGGCGGAAAACCAAAAGATGAACTAATGACCAGCAACTTAAACTT
>JBBIGA010000007.1:24952314-24976107 GCA_037576975.1 Alestes dentex | reverse complement strand
TGCTGTTTATTTAAAATAAACGAAAACAAACCAAGCCTCATGCTTTAGAATTTTTTGTTACTTAACTTCGCTGTACCGAACCGTACCAAACCGTGACCCCAAAACCGAGGTTCGTACCGAACCGTGACATCTGTGTACCGTTACACCCCTACTGGCAATACACTGATATTACAATAATATTGTTTCTATTTATTAGTCAGTAGCTGGCTCAGCTAACAGTCAAGATTGATTGGCAACACAGGGATCCCCATTAAAGTAAAGTGGGAGAACACTGATGAATGAAAATATAAAAACAACATAAAATCATGGATTCTGCCAAGCCAATGAAGCTGGAGGATATAATACTGCACTACAGAAAATCATACTGCATAGCACAACAAATAGCTGTAGTTTTAGTCCAGAATGCCCATGTATGATCTGTCATAGTCACAAAGCCTCTCTTCTACAGATTAGGACTGTCAGCTGTTAAGCACACATTCTTTAATTTTTCAAAAATATTTACCACATTTGATGATGTTAAAAGCACTACTAAATATATTCTCTATGTAAAATGTTGAATGATATACAAAGTACTTACAGTATTTTAAGTTGAACATATAAAACACGATATGTTTAATTTCTGGCATAGTTCTATAAACGTATGTGCAATAGGAATTATTATTCTTTACAAGTTTTTGTTCTGGAGGTATGACCCACTATAAGTCTGACAAATACATCTAATGCAAACAAAATATTGTTAGATTATGTTTTAGCATTGCCATAGTTCAGCCTTTTGTTTTTTGCACTGTAAAAATATCTACGATTAAGCTGGAGAAAATCCTTTCAAGCAAAAAAAGTTTATTTATTACTATTAAGTAGTGATAAGCCTTGTTAGTATCTCTCAACACCGCATAGGCAAGTGGGTGATTTTATAAAGACAGTCAGCCAATCTTCAAATGGGATGTTTGTAAAGACTGAAGTGCCTTGCTTTCAAACGCCATTGCGGTGTATTAGCTTGGTTTTAACAAAGGTGTGAGTGCCAACCAAAGAGGGGCAGCGTTCACTTTTGCACAGTATGCAATTCATATGTAAAAATTAAGTAGATTTGAAAGACTTTAAATGCAGAATATGCTTATTGTATGTTTAAAGTACTATTTTACCAGAGAAGGTTCTTTAAGATGGATGTAATGTAATGTATTTGACAGTCCAATTTGTACAAGATAAGTATTGTTAAGTGTCTATGTAATATAATTTCCCCAAATTACCACTGATGGCCCAGGCTGAGAGGTAACAGCCTTCATGTTCGCATCAGCGTAATGTGACATGCATGGTGCTCAATAAGAACAACATGACACGCATGTCTGTTAGCAGGTCTTACTTAGGGTGCCAGTTGTAGAAAATAATTCACACCAGAGTTATTACTTGTCATATTTGTAAAAGTGGATCTTGGTGGTAATCACTTAAATGATGTAGAGCCTTACTGTTCTTATTTGACTGAGGTGTGGTGACTATGCCATTATATCCGGTAACTAAACTTGAAGACTCACCGTGGTCCCTACATTTTGAAAGCACCTTTTACTACAGTTGTTGAGTCCTAGGGTTTGATTACGTTTTTAAAAAATGATTATTAAGTTGTATATTACTGTATATTGCTTCTGTAAGGGGGGCCTTCATGAAAGATTAAAACTTTCCAATTAGACAAAATAACCTTTTTTTAGATCTGTAACTGCATATGAAGCTGAGGATGATGCTGACAGAATATGACAGAACATAAGCAAGCTCCATTATGGCATTAGAACTGCAACCATGGACTCGAGTTACATTGCTAATGTTCTTCTACATTTGCTGTATCAGTAAAGCCAAACGGACTGTACTACTTTCATCTTCTCTCCTTACAGGCGCTGCTTACTGCCAGTTTATGGATATGCTGTTCCCTAACTGCATCAGTCTTAAGAAGGTGAAGTTCCAGGCCAAGTTGGAGCATGAATACATTCACAACTTTAAACTTCTTCAAGCCTCCTTCAAGAGGATGAATGTGGACAAGGTGAGCGAAGTCTGGCCGCCATTAAAGCGTTAATTGGCATATAAGATCATGACCCATTATTATTATGCCACACATTGTTAGGTGTAAATTATGTGACTTAATTAAACAATTTTTGTTATGAAATATTTGGCATAGCATCTTGCATGATACCATTGTGTAATATGTGTACACTGCTTTAAATATCATCATCCCCAATGTAAAACATCTTCCCACATCCCTGAGCAGGAGAGCATACAGAAGAACAGATGGTACACTATATGGTCAAAAGAATGTGGACACCTGACTATCATACCTTTTGAGACTGTTTGAGATCCCATTTTAAAACCATAGCCATTAATATGGAGTTGGCCACTGCTTTGTAGCTATAACAGCCTCCACTCCTCTGAAAAGGCTTTTCACAAGATTTTGGAGTGTGTGGGACTTTCAGTAAAAAGTGCATCTTTGAGGCCAGACACTGATAATAAGGCCTGGTGCTCGATCAGCATTCCAGTCCATTCTGTCAGTGCTCTGTGCAGGCTATTGGATTCTTCCCCACTCCGTGCGTTTGCACTGTCCGCTGCTTCATGGCTAAGCTTTTGTTGCTGTCGGGCTTTAGGAGGGGTTTCCACATAATTAGGGCCATACAGAGGACATAGTATGGACCAGTAGTCTAATAAGAGCATACGTGGTTATGAAAAAGACAAAATTACCTGTTTTCCCGACAATAACCACATTGATGTAAACCTTCCTGCAGATTATTCCAGTAGAGAAACTTGTTAAGGGACGATTTCAAGACAACCTGGACTTCATTCAGTGGTTCAAAAAGTTCTTTGATGCCAATTATGATGGTAAAGAATATGACCCTGTGGCAGCACGACAGGGTCAGGATGCCATTCCTCCCCCAGACCCTGGAGAGCAAATTTTCAACCTGCCAAAGAAGTCTCACCATGCAGCCAGCTCCCCCACAGCAGGTCTGCTTTCTTTTTAATTTCCTTGGATTAGTCTCTGATTTCTCACATCAGTGACCTGTTGATAAATAATGATTCATTCTAACTCCTAAGTCATTTAATCTCACTATGACTTTTGTTCTCATGTAGAGTCATTTAATCTTTGTTGCTACAACTAACAATGCTATCCACATCCTTTTAAACCGATTTGTAAACAGGAGCTACTAGATCATCAAGTTCAACTCCTAAATCGTCGACATCAACCTCGCGACCCTCTTCAGCTAAAAAGGTCCCTGTGATGTCGTCAACAACCCCTGCCAAGGGAGAAAAGGAGCTGGAAGCTCAAGTAGCACAGCTTAATGAACAGGTTCATATTAACAACCCTATTAACTCATGTTATATAACATTTTTCCCTAAATGTCGATTCTAAATTCATTAATACAATTTCCTAGAGTGCTAATTACCAGATTATGTGGCTTAGTGTGTAAATAGTTAGTAGTATTAATAGTTGCATTGTTAAAATTAATACTGTAGTTAAAAATTAAGTTGTACACTTGCTATCCTTATTTACAACCATGCGCTCTATTCTGGTTTGTCTGTTTGAAGCTGAACACGTTAAAGCTTGCGCTAGAGGGTGCGGAGAAAGAGCGGGACTTCTATTTTGGGAAGCTACGGGAGGTGGAGCTACTCTGCCAGGAGCAGGGGCAGGATAACGGGCCCTTTGTGGAGAGACTTATGGAAGTACTGTACTCCACAGATGACCAGGTCAGTGGTCTTTCCCTTTCTTTGAGAATGTTTTTAGAAATTTCATTCATGTTTGGTGTTTTCCCTAAATTTCATAGTTGATCATTTAATGTTAAAAACAACTAAATGGTCATAAATCACAACAACAAAATGATCATAACAGTTTAATATTATGTACAATTCGATGATAATGCTAAATGTACTGTAATCAGACAGGCCTGTTTTCTTTTAGTTCTGCAGATGTCAAAAATAAAACAAGTCAATGTTAAAATAAAAAAAAAAAAAACATAACAGTAATAGTTTTGTGTGTTTCTATTTTCTATTTTTGTTGTATGAATTCAAGAAGTAATGTATGTGCATAAGCTCATAGCCCAGAAACATTGCAGCTATGAACTGCTGGGAAAATTTGCTTGAAAACTTGTTAATGATGCAGAGGTGTAGAAGTCTCATATGATGTCTTGTTGCGGATGTTTGCCTAGGAGGCCACTGCAGAAGGAGAGGAACATGAAGCCCTGGCACAGGAAGGAGAGGTCCCTGATGACACACAGGATGAATACTGAACACCATCAAATACAGACACACACACACATACATACACACACTATACGTGAGTTTTCTGCTCGGCCACTTCTTTCCTCCATCACCTTTTATTATGTTTTATTCTCTGCTTGAAGATGGTGTAAGAGAAACAACCCAGAACTGCCACTTAACTTTCTTTGTGTTTTGTGACAGTTGATTGAAATGCTAAATCTTGTTCCTGTACATGCCTCCCCACTGAAATTGCAGCTCAGTCCATCCACATTTCCCCCCAGAGGATCACAAGTCTGAACAAAGAGGTGTCCTTTGTCTCCACAGCACTGTTGCTTTGTGATGTTAGTTATGAAGGACTGATAGCTTTGTTTCGTTTTCTGTAGATGTCAGCTTCTTGCCCGTACTGTGCTGATTAAATGGTTAAAGTTGACATATCAAGCCAACTAAAAAAGAACAATCTGCAATAAGTAGAGCCCTATATTAGTAATCATATAAAGCCTCCCATTACTTTAATATTCTGCTTCTATACCTGATATAGAACTGTGTTAGGAATGTTCAGTAATGCTGTGGAGCATAACAGATCCTGTTTCTGCACATCGCGAAAGTAAATGGTGAACCAAATCGGGTATGTTTGACAGAATGGCTCTATTGCACTCCCTGATCATCATATACAACCTACATGAAAGTTGAAGCCTTTTGAGTAGCTTGCTGTCTCGACTTCTTGCAAAGACAGAAGTTACTGCTATTAGGTAAAACTGAATTTCAGTTTTAGCCATGTAGTTTGTTTTACAGTATGATTGTCGTATGTATTTTATTATGTTTAGAAGCTTACCACACTCTGAAAAAAACATGTATAGTGAAAATATTTTAATATAATTTTAAAGTACAGGTCTTAGCAGAACTAACGGTCTCTCCACTGAACTACTGGACTGAATCCAGTATTCCAGTGCATTGTATACTGTTCCATGCTGTTGCATTTAGTTCCAATATTGAGCTCCACAGATCAAGTCATTTACTATTGTGTACAATGAAAAGGAATGTAAACATATGTATGTTAATAATTATTATAAATAGAAAATGTTCTTTTTTCTCTCAGTATCCCTACATTATGCATTCCCCAAAACTGTGTTGCATGTTTTCATTTTATTTGTGAATAACTTGACCTGCTTTTTACATATTTAATAAAAAAATGTTGTGTTTTTGTATGTTTAATCTGCTATTTTAAATGTCTGGAGAGATGGATGAATTTGCCATAATAAAATTCTGTCACTTTTGAAAATGAAGCTTGGTGTTTTGTTTTTACTTGTCATTTTTGTTTTGGAAGTGAAACTTGGTTTTATAGTGTGTATTTAATATTTTCTCAGGTTTCAGTTGCTGTTAATCATCTGTATTTCTGATGAAATATACTGTGGCCAAAAGTTTGTGGACACATCCATAGGTGCTTGTCATTCCAAAACCATGGGAATTAATATGCAGTTGAGCCACATTTGCTGCTATAACAGTTTTTTATTAGATTTGGGGTTTGCCTCCGTTCTGCCACAAGATTGTTAGGGAGGTAGGGCTGTCCTCGGCTCTTCTGTGTTCTAGTTCATCCCAAAGGAATTCCTTGTTAGCTTGAGTTGTTAGCTTGAGAGTTAAGTCAGCTGTCAAATGACTTTTTCTGGACACTTTCACACACTTTTCCATTATCTTTCTTGACATGTTTGGACAGAGAGAGTGCCTCTCTCTGTCCAAACATGTCAAGGATTGACACTGTACCCAAACACTGCCTCTGTAAAAAAAAAAAAAAAAAAAAAAGTGTTGACCAATATTTTCACATTAGCATTTTACATCACCTGTGAAACGATAGTAGGCTCCTAGCAACACATTAGCAAAAGCTTAGAACATCAAAGGAACCACTACAGTTACCAAAGCATCTGGCTAGTTACAGCTTAGTAACCACCTGTATTGCCATAGTAACCACGTGGCAACACCTTAGCAACCACTTAGTAACAGCCACAGTTACCACAGCAACCATGCAATCACACTAAGCATATTCTCAAGGAAATGTAATCTAGTTATGTTCTATATTTTAGAAGCAATGTTTTTTGCATACAGAAAACTATTGTTAGTTTAATAGTTAATGTATCTGCTGCTCCCTCCAGTAGTTGTTCTACCTGAGGGAGGAGTGGTTTGTGTGCTTGCTTCTCCAGGCCTAAGTGGGAATACACCTTGTTCTTGAAGTCTGAAATGTGCGTAAGCGTAGTTACTGGGAGAATCCAAAAATGACTTCATTTATGCAGTAATTTACAGATATAGATTTTCTCTGTGATTCCAAATGTTTTTTGAAATGTTAGCTTTGTAACATCTGTTAGATATATATAGGTACCCTCCTATTAATTTTTGAACAGGCCCTAATGCAGCATTGTTGGACAGCTCAGCTCAACACATCTGGAAGAGAAAGCCAACCCTAATTCTATTATGTTATTTAACAAACACCTGTGCTGGCTAGAAAACAAGCAGAATGATGTTGGAGATCCATCATTCTGATTACACTAAATAGACAAAAGCATTGATACGCCTGACCATTACAGCGACAGGGACTTTAATACCATTGCATTCAAATACAGAGACTTTAATATAGAGTTGATCACCTCTTTGCAGCTGTAACAGCTTCCACTGTTCTTGAAAGGCTTTCCACAAGAGTTTGGAGTTTCTGTGGGAATTTGTGCCCATTCTGTAGCGCTTTTAACAGGACAGGCACTGTTGTTGGACAGAAGCCCTGCTCGCAATCTCTGTTCCAGTTCATCCCAGAGGTGTTGGATGGGATTGAGGTCAGGGCTCTGTGCAGGCCAGTCAAGTTCTTCCACGCTGAACTCATCCTACCATGTCTTTGTGGAGCTTGCTTTGTGCACTGGAGTCATGCTGGAAGTGAACATGGCCTTTCTCAGACTGTGTCCACAAAGTTGGAAACGTGGCATTGCCCAAAATGTCTGTAGCATTTAGATTGCCCTTCACTGGAATTAAGAGGCCATCTGTATTCAATAGTTAGGTGTGTCCTAATACTTTTGTTCTCATAGTGTATGTTTAATGGATAAGAGGCACGAGCTGGGCGTTCAGGCGAAATAATCATCGAAGAATTTTTTTCTTCAGATTTACCGCTATTATACCGCTATCAGCGTCACATATAAAGCTCATAAGACGCGTGTAGGTCTAGTGGTCGTTTTGGATCGTAAATAAAACGGCTATTTTTGAGAAGTGAAAAAGAATTTCAGGTCAATGTGTTTTCACCATGTTTTAGAAATGTTCAGGCCATTTTGTGTTAATATGATTATTGCTTTAACATTAATTATTGCACGTTTAAGGACGAGAAATGTGAAGATATTTCATCAAAGGCACACAGATATGTTGATGTTTCAGTGTACTGTAGTGCTGTAACTTAACTCTCCCGGACTCTCCGGTAGGGGGCAGTGTCTCAGTGGAGGCCCGTGCAGAAGAAGTCTCTGCTCTGCCCGCGAGACCGGTGGGTTCGTGCGGAGTCAGTAGTTGAGTTCCTCAGGTAACGTCTGGGTGAAAATATTTATCCTGATGTCAACTGGAGCTAAACTTACGCTACCCTGAAACAACCCCTCGCTCAAATGCGAGGCCCAGAGTCTTGGCACAATGCCGTCTTTTTCAAAGGTGAGTTGTCAGTGAGACGCTAAGTTCGTAGTGTTAGCTCGCCGTTGAAGTTATGTTGTTATTTTCTACATGTATGATGTATGTAGTCACAACAGTTCTACCTCTCTCTGTGTGTGTAAATACCTCTTAATTATTGAAATCGGGTGGCCCCTCACTTCCAGTTAATGCTTAATGCCAGTCCTTCTCGTCCAGCGTCAGTGCCTGACCTCATAAGTGCTCTCCAGAATGAATGGGCACAAATTCATAAAACAGAAACACTCCAAAAAGCCTTCCAAGAAGCGTGGAAGCTGTTATAGCTTCAAAGGGGGTGGGGGCAACTGCATATTAAAGTCTATATATTTGAAAGCAATATCATTAAAGTCCCCGTTGGTGTAATGGTCAGGCGTCCCAGTACTTTTGTCTTTATAGTGTGTGTGCGCGTGTGTGTGTGTGTGTGTGTGAGTGTGTGAGAGAGTATTTGTCATAATTTAAGGTGCTGAGACTAACCCTACTGACCTTTTTCTCCAAAGCGTAAAAGAAACACACGGTATAGAAGATGTGCGCTTTTTACAGAAGATGTTAAAGAATCTTTTGCCAGGAAGAGCGGTGAGCCATCCAGCGGCACAAAGTCGTGGGAGAGATGTGGCGAGAGCTTCTGGGACACTGCTGTGATCAAGGTTTGGGAACACTTAACACTAACAGCCAACTATAACTTCATAACTAGCTGACTGCATGTTGGAAATGTTTTCTCTTCTAGAAGCCCCCCACTGTGGGAAGAAGAAGCAGAACAGTGCAGCAGTTGAGGCACACATCCACACCAGGTAACTTTTCCACAGTCCAGCTGCATGAGTGGCCTCCTTTTTCTTGCACAAAGACAAATTAAGCTTTAGGTCATTATTATTACTTGGTGCCATTAAGCTCTGCATTTGTGCTTTTTCTGAAATAAAATGAAAAAACAGAAATGTATGTGCTATAGCAATGATTTGGCTGTTTTGTTGCTTCTGCTGTTGTACATTAAAGTTCGTCTTTTCTCCTCTTATTCACAATTCCACACTATCCAACACCTGGGATAGCTGTGGCTACAGAAGTTGCCTTTATTGTGTTGTGATGGGTTGACACTGGATTTAAAGTTTAGCTATTACGTATACTGACAGAATTATGCTTTGAATTGTGTAGATTTACACATTGATTAAAGCTTGTGAATCCTGCCTGAACCACACACATGCTTTAAACACACTAAAGACTGCTGACACTGAAGCTAGACTGAAATTCTAATGTTTATTTTTTGGAAAATGTATGGAAATTCATGAGTCTAGGAAAATAACAGCACTTTGCAGAACGTTCTGCGTGGATTGTTTGTATATCAGAACTGACATATAATTACCAGAATGAATGGTAATTATGTAATGAAGTTATAGTTGGCTGTTAGTGTTAAGTGTTCCCAAACCTTGATCACAACAGTGTCCCAGAAGCTCTCACCACATCTCTCCCACGACTTTGTGCCGCTGGATGGCTCACAGCTCTTCCTGGCAAAAGTTTCTTACAGTGCTGCTGGTCCATGCAGTTAAATGGTAGAAAGTTACTGGAAAGTTGTTTTAAGCCATTTTTTTAATTCTGTATTTCTTGGCATAAATGTTTTTTTTTAGCTTTGTAATGTTTGTTTTATACTGGTACTTTTCCATTCATTTTCAAGGTGCTGCTAGTGCAACATCATTGGAAATATTGGCACCTCGCAAAACATTCTGTATGACTCCAAAAATAGGAATTCGTTGTTAAATTCATTGGTGAAGCATCCTTGAAAGTAGGAGTTTAAAATTTGTAAATTTGCAATTTTTCTGTGTATGTCTTTGAACCGACATATAATTGCCAGGATGCCTGATAAAGTGTTAGATTTTTATTACATTTGATTTTAATTTGTACCTTTTAACAACAGATGGTCTCTTTGTGTGTCTTTTTTTTCTAAAAGGCTTTTGTATGAAATCACATGCATAAGTGACTAGTCTCTCTTTCAATTCAATTTTGGGTGTTTGTGTATCCAGAATAGTTAATGTTTGGTTATATCTAGTTCATATGAATATGCTAAATTGAAAATATTTGATCTATTTGTATAGTGAGGAGTGCCTCAGGAGAGGAGGAACCTGTCCATATTACTTGGAGCTCCAGTGAGGGGGAGGCTGATGCTGAAAGGGGCCAGGTCCCCTTTCCTATCTCTACCACAAAGGGCTCTCAGCCATACAAACCATTCCCTCAGGCAACAGTCAGCTCGTCCAGCAGATACCTTTGTTCACTCAGCACAGGAGCAGGTACAAACTTCTTCAACTTCAAATTTTACATGTAGTGTTAATTGAGCTAAAAATTTTGCAAGCTTACCAGTAACACCTTAATTACTTTGTAGTGCCATAGGTTTAGGTTTAAATTTCATTTAAACCTTATGTGTAAAAACTAAAGAGTTTAACATTTTCTGACTGTATTTTTAATTTGTTTCTTTGTTTAAAATGTACCGTTAATTATTTCTACACAAACATATATATATATCACCAGATAATAATAATAATAATAATAATAATAATAATAATAATAATACATTTTATTTATATTGCACTTAAGCAGTATACAGTTGTGCTCATAAGTTTACATACCCTGCGAGAATTTATTTTTTCAGAGAATATGAATGATAACACACAACCTTTTCTTTCACTCATGGTTAGTGGTTGGCTGAAGCCATTTATTGTCAGACAACTGTGTTTACTCTTTTTAAATCATAATCACAGCACAAACCGTTCAAAAGTTTACATACCCTGGTAATTTGGCCTGATAACATGCACACAACCTGACAAAGGGGTTTGAATGGCTATTAAAGGTAACCATCTTCACCTGTGATCTGTTTGCTTGTAATTAGTGGGTGTGTATAAAAGGCCAATGAGTTTCTGGACCCCTGACAGACCCTTGCATCCTTCATCCAGTGCTACACTGACGTTTCGCTGAAAAATGGTTAAGAAATCACAAATTCTGCCAGGGTATGTTAACTTGTGAGCACAACTGTATATATATTTTGCTCAAAAACATCAAAGGGACACTTTTTAATCAGAATATTGCATCCAGTCAGTTAAACTACTGGAAAATTGATCTGATCAGTGCAGTTGCAGAGGGGGTTGTAATCAGTTTCAGCTGCTTTTGCACTAGACGGGCAACAATGAGACAGCAGGTGGAGGCCACTGACATTTTTTCCCTCTTCATCCTTTCTGACTGTTTGTTCACTAGTTATGCATTTGGCTAGGGTCAGTGTCACTACTGGTAGCATGAGGCAATACCTGGACCCTACAGAGGTTGCACAGGTAGCTCCCTTGTGCAAGGAGGAACAGAATGAGCACTGCCGGAGCCTTACAAAATGACCTCCAACAGGCCACTGGTGTGAATGTGTCTGACCAAACAATCAGAAACAGACTTCACAATGTCCTCTTGTGAGCCCTGTGCTCACTGCCTGGCACCATGGAGCTCGATTGGCATTTGCCATAGAACATCAGAATTGGCAGGCCCGCCACTGGCACCCTGTGCTTTTCACAGATGAGAGAAGGTTTATCCTGAGAACATGTGACAGATGTGAAAGGATCTGGAGAAGCCATGGAAAACGTTGTGCTACCTGTAACATCATTCAGCATGAACAGTTTGGTGGTGTGTCAGTGATGGTCTGGGGAGGTATATACATGGAGGGATGGACAGACTTCTACAGGCTAGACGATGGCACCCTGACTGTATGCAGACAGTTCCTGGAGGATTAAGGAATTGATACCATTGGCTGGCCCCCACATTCGTCTGACCTAAATCCAATAGAAAACCTCTGAGACTTTTTGATTTGGTCTACCTGACGCCCCCTGATTGTACCGCAGACTGTCCAGGAGCTCAGTGATGCCCTGGTCCAGATCTGGGAGGAGATTGCGAAAAGTAAAAGTGAAAGTGACCATTCTGCCGTACGTGAACACAGCACACAGTGTGAACTGCACAAAATTCTTTCTCTGCATTTAACCTATTCACCAAGTGAAGAAGCAGTCAGCCAGGAACACAGTGATATCCAGCATGTTTTTTGTTCTTTTGAGGTCTGTTGTGTTTTCAAAGTGTTCCTTTAATTTTTTCAAGCAGTGTATATGTACATTATTAATGTACTGAATTAAACCCAGTCTTATCAATAACTTTAGCTTGCAATGCTACATTTCCTAGCTATGAAATTTGCACTACTTTTTAAAAAATGTTAGTATTATGTGATCTGCTTCTATACTGTACATATGATATAGACAACTGCAACAGCAGTAATCGGGGTTACTGCACACACAGCTTTCTAATTTTAGCATTGTTAAATCAATTAGAGTACTTATGCTAACTTGAATCCACTTCATTATGTGTCCCGTGGGAATGTTCGGAAGATAAAATGTGACTGCTGTAGCTTAGTGTTTAAGAATTGCTGATAATATACACAGTGACATTTTATCACTTTTGCAGTAGAAGTTTTTATAAGGCTAATGCATTATCATTGACCTTCTGTTTAGATGCATCTGGTCTGCCTTACATCTCACCCACCCTTAACCACTAGATTGTTAAAGTTACTTTAATGTTGCCTACTTCATTAGCATGGACTGGAGAAAGAAATACAGAAAGAATTTGAGTAATTATTTTGTGAATTTACTTCAGTAGTTCTTTATGTATGCATGTTAATTGTGCATTTTCAGTCCACATGTAATTTTATATAAATTTCTAAAATTAATTTGTTGCAGCATGCATTTTTTTTTTCCTACTACTTTGTGCTCTGTGTTAATTCATTTTTTAGTTTCTGCTTATGCCATTAATTTAGTTATGCATACATTTGTCTTTTTATTCATTTCATTGACCTCCATAGAATTTAACTTGAAAAATCCTTGGAGTTGCAAGGCACTCAACAATTACAAGTCTGCAACTGATTGCTTAGTGTTTGGTGTCTTTTGTGTCAGTATCCAAAAACCAACAGAGCTGTCTGTAAAGAGAAATGCGTCGTATTTGGTATTTCAACCATTTTTTTAATGAATTCATTGTGGTTTCTAAATTTTGAGTTTATTAATGAGTGGACATATGAATAATGCAACATTCTCCAAGCTAAAGGTCATGCACATATAACTCGCTTTAAAAACATTGTTAATTTCTTGATGCAGATTTCCTTGTTTGGACACACCACCAGCTACAAAATGATGACAAAGATCTCTGTGAATTTGCTTTATTGCCTACTTTCAGCTAAGTAGACAAACTGAACAAAAAACAGGATTCCAAAGCAGGAAAAATACTTTGTGCTGATCTTATTGTCTATTTTGTTATGCATGACAGTTTATTTAGAAATACAGAATTATGACATTTACTTTGGGTTGTGAGATAGCTGTAGCTCTGTCTGTAATTGTGGTGGATGCATTTACATGTTTTACAGAAAAATCCATAATTCTATGAAAAATGGTTTATAAATTTAGCAGTATCACATCGTAGGTTAATTGCTGTATAATTAAAGTCTAAAATTAGTATTGGAATTTGGACAGTTTTGGACAGTGATCAAAATCTGTGTTATGTTTTGTTCATAGATACGGATGAAATTCCTACTATTGATTCTGAGAGTGACAGTGAGGAACATGGGAATTCTATCTCAGAAGAACAAATTCCTGTGGTGAGTAAAACAACTAACTTTGATAAATCTATGAGGAGTTATGTCATCTGTCACCATTAGAGGGCACTGTGTACCCTTAAGGATGGGTTTGTCAAAGTTCGGCAGACTGCAGCGGATGAGAATCCTGGGACAGTCTTCAGTGTAGTGTAATAACCATTGACTTAAATGATTCAAGGTTTCTCCTCTAAGCCAAAAATGTGTCAGTCTAGTATATACATCTAAGCATTGTATTGTATAGTAGCAACATTTAGATGCAGCATAAATGTACTTACTTGGCTCACATTAATTGCTAAATGCATTCCTATTGTCTTCAAACTTTTGGACATTAAATGCCACATTACCAACATAGACTTGACCAGTAAAAATCTAAGGGCTAAGATCAGTAACCAGTGGTGATTTATTACTGATGATGCAATTTAGTTTAAGTTTAATCCATGTCCAAGACACCAGGCTGTTTGTATAATGTGCACTCCATAAATAAATGTAACAAGACACAATGGTAGTTGACTGCAGCGTAGTAGATTTAAAATGACCGTCCATAGTAGTCAGGGTCCGAGTTAGTGAGGGTATTGAAATCTATTGGTTGAACCATATTGCAATCACTGCACTTATGTATTATCACTCTATTATAAGATAACATGTATAATGAGACAAGTTAACATAATATTATACTGTAAAGCTTATCATGTGGTTGACTCATTGACATAATTAGACCCTGCTAATATTCTACTCTGGTGATGCTCTGCCAGGTCTGTAATGCAGCGGTTTTCAGTTTCTGCTTGTTTTGTGGCTTTATGTCTTCAGAAGACAAACTTTTCATTGTGACTGACTTAGCCAGTCATAAACACTGCAGCTTTCCGAACTTGTTGTAGTACTATGTTGAGATCATTGTCATATTGACCATATGTAAAGCTTGGTCATGATTGTCACTTCCCTGCCTTTATTTTAGACAATGTTTGTCTGTTCATGTGCATCTTGATTTGTTAAACAATTTTTCATCATGATATTGTTTGGTTTTCTGCCATTTCTGTGGTCGGTCAGGTCAGGCAGAATGGTGAACGTGCCCTGCCCATACGTTTAAGAACTGGCGGAAAAGGTAGAATCTAGGGAAAGCTTTCACTGTTGGTAAAGTAATGAGGCAGCTTTTTTTGCATATAGGCACCACAAATTAAATAATAATTAAACAAAGCCATGACAAATGGTTTAAAAATGAAAAACACCTATATAAGCAAGCTTGCCCAGGTTCATAATGGAACTTTTGGTTATGGCAAGTCATTTGGCTTGATCATCTGCTTGATGTCAGAGGTTAATAACACAAAGTAGATCAGTGAATCAAGTTCAGATTCTGTGTGGGATAAATTGCTGCCAGGTGCAGAACATTAATTAATTTGCAGATTTGAAAGTGAATTTAATAGCAAATATTTTTAATCTGTGTTTTTGTAACATTAATCTCAGACAGGAAAGCTAGTCCTTTGAGTATCATGGCTTAATTTTAGATTAGACTAGATTTAAATACATGGTGGCTCTATGCCACTTTCTGAAACCCAGCACTTAGTCATCATGCATCCTGACAAGTTAATGATTATATGTTATCCCACCTTGTTCACATGGCAGTTAGGCCATCCTGTTCCTGCCAGGCTAGGAGAAGCATCACTTTCTTCTCAGTACATACAGAAAAAAGTCATATATAAAAAGTTCAGAAAGAGCTGATGGAGTTTGTGTACTCCTCCATTCAGTCTCAGTCACTGCAGGGTGAACACATTTTTGACATGGAGCCAGGAACATGGTGTTCTTGGGGGGGTGGGGGGGTGGGATCAAGGAAGGGAGGAAAGAAAGGAGGGGGATAGTAAAGAGAAGGGAGAATTGGAAGAAACAGACCCAGGGAGAAAAGGAGAGAGAGTGAGGGAGAGAGAGAATGTAGGAGCATGTGCGGAGTGACGTCTGCTGGCAGGCAGCCCTGTGGGGTGAAGTTGAGTCAAATAAAAAGAACACGTAGGCTGACAGGGTCTGCAGGAATGCTGATCATGCCTCCACATGACATGGAGGCAGGCAGTGCAGTGGATTTTTCCACATCAAACCAGTTCCTTTGCTGCATCAGGTGTCTTATCTGTGACAGTGTAGCGTTTGTCTCCAGCTCGAGCATATACATACGCGTACATACGTCTCTTGAATGTTCCCACACTCAAACACGTACATTCTTGTTTCTGCTTTTACAGGACAAGTTACTTCCTAAGTTAGTCTCATATTTCCTATCTGCTATGTACTGTGAAGGCCAAAATTGTGTTTTTTATCAAGATCATGCTGCCAAATTTTTGTTGTTTAATTTTTTTGTATGTTGTGCTTACTCAAGCGCTTCACTGTGTTTTAAAACATGAATAAAAATGTATTGGGAACGAGGAATAGTGGTTGATAGCCAGGGCTCACTTATAGTGATATGCAGACAGGTAATCTAAACAGATCATGGGCCTCATTTATAAAACATTCATACATACTGAAGGTGATTGTATGTAAAAGTTGACATTTTAGTAGAGATTTAAACATGTTTAAATTTTATTTTAGACATGTGTGTAAATTAAAGTTTCTAGCCTAACAAATGGGTGTTGCTGCCAGTGTGTTACAGGTAATTAGGATGTGAATCATTTTGATAAACTATTTGTATGCAAATGCTGAGAAATTCTGAACAAGTTTAAAATTAAATTCCAGTGTGGTTTGAATTCAAGGGGGGATGGGGGGAGTAATTTCCTCCGTGATCAATAAAGTATTCTGATTCTGATAATTGTGACAACCTAGAGGTTTCACCGTTAATGAATGCCCAGGACCAGTGAAAAAAACATTGGGAAAGCTGATGGTTTTGTGTCTTTGGGGATCATTGCTTTGATGAAGAATGTACTTTTCTTTTGTTCACTTTTATACCCAAACAGCCCCTTACCTCAAGGGAAAATGGTTTAATCCAGGACAAGTTTAGCCAAAAATGTTGTTAGAACTTGCTAGCCATGTGCTACCCTTTAAAAGGTGTACTAGGTGTAGCCTTTGTTTTGTTGTGGATTTTTTTTTTCCTTCTGCTGATTGTGCCCCACCCATGTTTTACAGTTTGTAAGCCTTAGCGTAACAATGAAGACAACAAAATGGAGTGCTGCCTTAATAGAATAGACACTAGATGGTGATAAAAAATCCCTCTGTCACACGGGAGACTCCTGCTTATAAGCATCACTGATGTATATACATGACAAATGTGTAGATCAGTGTTTCATGATACTACTGCTGCTACTACTACTAGTACAGCTAATAATAATAATTAAATAATAACAGTAGGCTTATGTTGATGTTTGTTGTAACCTGCCTGGTTCTGCTGTACTTCCAGGGTCCTCTTTCATGAATAACTTGGTAACAAGGCAGGTGTTGTCTGAATGTATTTGTAAGCATATGTGCAAATATTTACAAAAATATGGTCAAAAGTAAACCCTGATTTATCTACATGTGACTGTATTTTGTTTGTTTGTTATATTGAGTAAAGAGTTACCTCCCATGCTATTTTTGTTCATATTTTTGCTCATACATTCAACCCTTGGAAATCTTTGGCGTGCCATTGGCTAAACAGTCTTCCGGCAGCAGGATGTACTTAATAAAGGGCCCTGCTCAGTTTTTAAGAATACTAAAAAGAAAACACCTCAAATCCAGTTTCGGTTACTTGGCTACAGTGCTGGTGCCAGAATGTGTAAGTTGCAACTTAGTTTGCTATAAAACATTTGACAGCTCATTAAGTACAGCTATACAGTAGACATTTAGTACCTTATACACTGATTAAAGTGTGTTAATATGTAGTTATGTTTGAAGTAAGAGTTTGAAAATATTTATTAAAATAAATCTGTTTAGCATCTTCAGCACAGAAAAGCTCAAGATAAAACATACAAATGACAATACACTGCAAATCATTGAGGAACCCTCAAGGTAATCTAGGTCTTCTGATTTCAGCAAAACAAAAATACATACGCATGTCGCTCAGTGTGCCGTCAATCAGTATGTTGTTTATGCATGTGCAGGAAAAAAAGTCAGCCTCATCACACTCCAATGAAAACCTGTGAAAGAGGTAACCGGTTGTTTGCTGCTATAAATTACCCAGACTGATTTTTTTCTGTGAGGAAAACAGCACCAAATTGGTGTTGCTATAGTAGGAGAACCCTGTCTATTAGCAGCTAAAGGCTGTGTTAACATTGCTGACAAATACACTTTAACCACTAGAAAAAGTGCTCTCTTAATAACATTACAATATGTTTCTCAGCTCAGCAAGATTACTCAAAAAAACAGTCTGATATAAAATTGTGTATCCTTCCCTTTGTGCTGACTTGTGCTATTTATATGCCTTCTCTACCGAATTTTTGGTACTGTCATGCTTAAAAAAATGTGTCTGTTTAGTGTCGAGCAGTGGCTGAGATCTCGGACTATTCCTCTTCTGATGGAGAGGGATCTGCTGAGGAGGACAGCTGGTTGGACTTTTCTGCCCTGAAGCCAACAGAGCATCGCCAGAAGTCTGTCAGTGAGTGGGTTCGCTCCGCACAGGCACTACTCCAGACACCTCAGAAACAAACTGACCGGACCTCGAAGACACCTGAAGACTCTGGCAAAAAGAGACACAGGTTTGAATGGTATGGATTGGTTCTTAACTTTTCTCGCAGCACTTAAAATTAAAAAAAAAAAAAGATCTTTTGCTCTCTTACTTGTGCTGTTTTCACTGCCCAGCAGCCTGTTGTTTTTATTAAAAGCCTTAAAAGTGTCCTGATAGCATATGATTGGTCATCAAGGCGGTTGTGTATTCCCTCATGGTGGAGCTGTGCCTCTGTTTTAGCTGCTGCCACTGAATGTTCTGCTCTCCAGCTGACCCATGACCAGGTGATAACCAAACGGGTTTTTAATCACCAGTCTAGAAAACTCTGTCCTGAGTTGATGAAAGTAATTTAAATGAATTGCAAGCAATTGAAAGCAAAGCAATAGTGAAAGTAGCCAGTATTCGTCTGAGAAAGTAGCTAATGTGAAAAAGACCTGCCTATTGTGCGTACTACTTTTTTTTGTAATATCAGTTATGGCTAGGCATGTTAAGTACATACAGTGTTAAAGAAGTCATGGTAATTACCTAATTTATTAGTTTACACATTAATTCTAGAAGAATTTATAGGTGTTGTTTGTTTACCATTCGCTATAATAGTCTTAACGGCTTTCCCCATGTTAAAATAACATTAAGCTAATTTACTACCTGACTCTAGCCTCCACATGTACATTTGAAACTTTTAATAGACATCCAGGTTACATATTTTGGTTTCTATATTTTAGTTTTACAATTAACCTTTTTAAACGTTTCAGAGTAAAGCCTAATGAGTTTCCCTTTAGTTCTCACTTGTTAGTCTACTGAGCTGGTTGTGTTGATGTTTCCTATGGTTTTGGACATTAAACATCATATGCATTTGCAACTTTTGTGAGCTCTTCGTCCAAGTGATGTGGGACTTTAATTTTCTCTTAATTGATGTTATGCTCAGAGGGACCAGGCTGAATGATCAAAGCATGACTGTGTAGTGAGTTCGTGTGAACTGCTCTGTGTATCTATAACAGGTCTTGTGAAACAGCACCTAGTTTGACCAAATTGCAGTGACTGTATTTCAGATATGTATGATAACATTGTGTGTTTACTGTCATCCTATACTGAATTGTCAAGTGCTAGCACATGCTTAGTTACAGCAATTGCCCATGACACTCCTAAAAGTGTAACAGTACTGCCAAGAGAATTCCCAGAGTATTGAGGAAAGAAGCTGTAATTTCCATCACTGTGATGGCACTTTTGTGGGCATGCAGCCTCAAGTTTTATGGGTAATAGGATCATGTTCAATTAGTAGCTCTAGTTTTAAATGTACTGTTTCTGAATAAACAAAGAACTTGGCTAGTACTACTTATGTTGATAAATCACATGCAGTGTTTACCTTTGAAATTTGTTTGCAGCAGTGTATAACAGGACTATGGCCTCAGTTGGAGTCCACCCTGGAACCTTGCACATTTGCCTGTCACCTAAAAGTAGTTTTACTGCTTGACTAGCAGCTTAACACCCTTATCTGTAAAGAAGCACTGACCTTTGCACTATAGCCATGTTGTGGCAAGTAGCAACAAGTATGTGCAACAATGCAGCTAATTGTGTTTGTACTTCTGAAAATTACGTGGTTCTGTTGTTTTATTAAACTAACTGTAATTACATGCTATTTTCCATTTAGCAATAGTAATCATAAATGGAATACTTTTCATTTGGAAATATGAAAGCTCATAGAAGAATGTCTTTTACAGATAAAAAGAAAACCGATGTATCTCTTACCTCATTATATAGTTGGGCAAAAAATATAGAAATGTAAATGATCATCATTTGGTTTGCTTCTTTAATTTTGCACTATAGGTATGAAGCTAAAGTTGCCTGCAAGCCCGTGGTGTGCTTATACACTCAGTCTTATTCCTGTATTTTCTGTCACTATATTATTTTCCTTTTATTTAGAAACAGTTTCTGCCAACTAACGACCTTTTTACTTTCCATTTGTTCAAAATTGAAAACAACTTGCTAGCTGAATCTGCTGACTTTCAACTTTCTTTGTGCTCGTATAACTGAATTGCAATCTGCTATCAACAACAGATGGACTTAAACTTTGAACAAATGCTGCTTTGGTGCACCAAATTCTGTTGTGTTCAGCAGTACCAAGGTTCAAGCCTTTGCTGCTGATACCAGACTGTGGAAAAATTAATTTAATCAAATATACAATAAACTGTATTATAAGCTTCAAGTTGAGCAACTTGTTGTGGTGAGTTATGAAATACTACGAAATAAAATGTAAATAAAATCAAAACATTAACATGAACATGATGTGCATGCATAATTTAATATAGTTGTGCTCATATGTTTACATACCCTGGCAAAATTTATGATTTCTTAACCATTTTTTCAGAGAATATATCATTCATATTCTATGAATAATGGTTAAGAAATCATAAATTCTGCCAGGGTATGTCAACTTATGAGCACAACTGTACATTGTACAACAAGTAGACATAAAAAAAGTAGACTTAACGATTTAAAGATGAAATTAATTTTGAAGAAACATCAAACCATGTCAGAGAAACAGGAAAATATGCTGAAGCTTGTTGTTGTGACATCTTACAGATGATACTTTGAAATTGGGTACATTTTGTTGTGCGAGCCAAATGTAACTGAGCAAATGTAGCCATGGGTAAACATTCTAGCATTCTAGATTTCTAAATTTTAGGACTGAGAAATTGAAATGTCAGTTTCAGCACACTCTTTTTTAAACTAAAATTAAAAATTTATGCCACAGTATACAGGCTAATAAAGCACTATATTTTTACATAAAACTTTATTCATCAGGTGGTGCTGCACTTCAGATGAATCATAATGGCCCAGAGGCCAACTCACCTTACAAATCTCATAAAGTTGTGTAAACGCTCACCTTGGGCCACAAATCTCTACCTCTTTATCAACCATGTGGAGCTACAAACACGGCATGTTTTATGATGATGAATTCTTAAGCGTCTGAAATCATCAACCAAAAACAAAAAAACCCCTAAATGGTTGCCAGTGGGGAGAGGGCTAATGTAACTAGGGTAAATGTGTAGTAAATATTTCAAATAAACCTGATTAGTGTAAAACAGCTAACAGTACTTTCAAACACACAGTTAGAGGTGCCTCATATTATGAAAGCAGTGGCAATGTAGCCCGAACTAGTGATGTTTAACAATATACATCTGGTTACGTTGCATGACATTAAAATAAGCTATTTTTCCACAGTTTTCATTAGTTTGGCTTCTTTCTGGATCAGGACTTGACACCAGCGTATAAGATAGTACTTGTAGTTGTCATGTGAGAATTTTGTTGCTGCTGATTTGGTTGAAACTGGTGTTTGTGGTCTTTTTCACAATAAATAAAATCTTAGCTCTTGCAATTTGAAAATCTCACTCTTTCAAGTCACTAGATTGATATAAAATGACAAATCATTTAGTCATTGTTCACTCACTGTTCATGCAGTCACAGCTATTTAGGCAACTATTTAGGTTTTGTGGCTGACATAAAAAAATTATAAAATTACATTTACAAGGATTTCTCTAAAGCATAGGTGTGACATTTCTGTAGTGTGGCAGGTACAATAATATGTATGTTTTAATGTTTAGATGTTTGTTTTATAACAGTATTTACAGACACGACAGCCTGCTGCTACTGACTGAATGTGTATGAAGTGTTGTCTGAAGTGGAAGCTGAGAGCCATTCTGTCTGAATCTCTGTTAAACATGTCTGTATGTCTTAGAAGTTGATATGTGGGTGTCTTTTGTGTCTTCATAGTGGGGGACTTGCAGAGAGACTAAACAGGCTTCAGTGCCGAAAGAAATCATCTGTAAGCTTTTGGAGGCACCAATCTATGTCCAACTTCACTGTGACAACAGGTAAAAGACACACTAAAATATCCTGTATATGAGTGAAAGAGTACAGTCACACACAGTTTAAAAAGTCAGAAAAATGTGAAGCCAAGACCATTGTCATCTGCCTGTGTGCCTGTGTGAATGGCCAATCATAATGAATTAGTAGACTCATTCATAATGGCATATAGATGCTATTTACCCAATTTCAAACAAATCGGTTCTTTTGACGTTGGTTAATTTTATCTTTAAAGCTTTATTTAACATTTACAAAATTTTAATTCTTCCCTTCTACCTGCTAAAGTGGTCAAATCATTTAACCTCTCACTACACGGGCCAGTTCCCCTTGCACGACTGCTCCCCTTGTGCTGCGTGGCTGGCTGCCCACTGCTTCACTTTGTGAATGGGTTAAATGGAGAGAAAAAATTGTTTCACATTGTTCACACTGTGTGCGGTGCTGTGGTGTGGTCATGCTTGACTACAGGGGCCACTTTACTTTAATTTAAAGCACAGGAGCTGTGGGGAAATAATCTGTCTTTCTACAAGAAAACCTGTCTGTCTACAAGACCTGTCTCTCTACAAGAAAAGAAATACCAGCATCCTCCATGAGATCCTCCAGTGTTTTTGTATTACATTATGTCACTGGGTTGCTTGATTGGCAAAAGATGTCTGCCTGTGTGAAGTGTACATTGCGTTTGCAGTCAATAGAAATGAAAAAGAGCAACATAGAGCTCTATATAGATAACAATCACATGATCTATTATATCACATGATCTATTCAACACCACATGTTGATTTTCTCAACCTAGCACACCCAGTATGTGGGAGTAAACCTGCCCCAGCGTGTTGTTAAAAAGTGGCCTGCTTTATTCTCCACTGATAACTTCATTACTAAGCGCATTTATCATGTGAATGTAATGAGCCTAAGGTCTTAACAGTGAAAGAAATTAGGGGAAGATTATGGCGAGCATCTGTTTTACTTGTGGTTTAGAAGTAGTTTTTTTGTTTTTATCATAGTTGTTTTTAAACTGAACTATATTTATGATATTTAAGGCCACTCTACACCTGCTGTTAATTTAGATTAAAAAATATAACAAATATCCTGACTACTACTCTACAGAAAATGCATTACAAAAGGCCTGTAACACCCAGTGTCATGTGGATATGTACAGATCATATTTGTGTGAGTTGGCAGTCATCACTCTTCATGCTTTAATCAAGTTATCAACAAGTGCTAATCAACTCAAAATGTTGCTTGATGAAAGCAGTAGACGCTAATTTTACATCAGTCTTAACTCAGTATTGATAACCTGATCAATCTTAGTCACTCGTTTACACCCTGCTCGCTGCATTACTGATTACCAGTTTTAAAGTATGACTAAGGGTTACTCTTGAATGGTTTCGTTTCTGTTATGAGTGGTTAAAAAAACTTGAAAATGAATTGATTTTACTTTTTGGCACTGAGGTGTTTTTGAGCCTTTGCCATATAATTGGATGCCTTTAATTTTTCCAGTTCAGGGGGGGTTTAATAGGGTTTCATTTAATAGTTTTTGATAATTTAGTAGTGATTTTGTGTTTGTGTTGCCAAACCCTAGCTGGAGTCTGTTTTTTTCTGCTTGGGAAAAAGAAAATTTTACTCTGCTGCTGTACACTCCTGCTGCACTACTATCAGTAAGCTTAACTTGCAGTGGTAACAGGAAATTACACACACACACACACACACACACACACACACACACACACACACACACACACATATGCACATATGCCTATATGTGTATGTGTGTGTGTGTATGTGCATGTGTGTG
>JBBIGA010000007.1:24906018-24932403 GCA_037576975.1 Alestes dentex | reverse complement strand
AGCGCCATATGGAGGACAGCACACAATATTGCACATAATATTTGGTATATATATATATATATAAATATAAATAGAAACCAGTGCTAAAGTGGTTTTGAAATGTTTTACTAAAAGGTAAAACATAAAATCCTTTGTAGCATGCTACAGAAGAAAATGTCTGAATATTGATATGTACCCAAATCCTTTCAGGATATATTTTTAGGCATATAGCCCAGCCATAAGTGAGAGTGAAGAACATATTTGTTAAATTGATAAAAGGACCCTTCTGTTTTTTTGTTTTCTCTCTTTGAATCTAGGAAGTAATCCCCACGTTTGACATGGCTGTGAATGAGCTGTTTTTTGATCGTTACCCTGATTCTGTCTTGGAGCACCAAATTCAAGTGCGCCCTTACAATGCCTTGAAAACCAGGAACATGCGCAGCCTCAACCCTGAGGGTAAGTCAGACAGAATAGCCTGGTTACAGACAGTGCTGTATGTTGTAATATGGTTTTGAGTACAAATAAAATGCTTTGTTACAGTTCCATAGGTAAGTCTGTTTTGTATTGGCTGATAAATGGCCTAGTGTGTAGTGGGTATTTCTTGCACAGATTGTTGTGTAATTCATCTGATCTCTCAGACATCGATCAGCTCATCACTATCAGTGGCATGGTGATCCGCACCTCTCAGCTGATCCCAGAAATGCAGGAGGCATTTTTCCGCTGCCAAGTCTGTGCCTTCAGCACACGCGTGGAGGTTGATCGAGGCCGCATTGCGGAGCCTGCAGTATGTCGCAACTGCAACACCACACACAGCATGGCATTGGTGCACAACCGTTCTGTCTTCTCTGATAAACAAATGGTAAGTGTTTTAGACTGATGTGATCAAAGTGTAAAAGGCATTTGCACTGCTGATCCAGTTGCAACATATGATAACATCTGCTTATATCAGTAGAGAGGTCACACTGACATGTTAAATGTGGTACTGCTGCACCTGGCAATCAGTAGCTGCCATTTTAATAAATATTGTGCAGCTGGTTCTCAGTCAGAAATGAATTCAGTATTAAATAGAAAGTAACAAGCCTATTGCACTAAATCATGCCAAGTCAAATAAGGCTTACACAGACCTTTGTCTGGCAACACCTTGACACCATTCCTCTCTGGGGCATAGATCTTTCTCATTTTACATAAAGAACGGAAGGTCAGTGTGAACCATCAGCAGTTAAGTCCGTCTACACCACCAGCAGTTGTGACTATTTACTTGGAGATTTGTACTGAAGTTGTTTTAATAAAATGAATTAGTGACACCATATCATGAAGATGTCTTTGTTGTAATAGGCATGATTTGGATTTAAATTTGTCATTGTCCTACAACATAACTGGGATTTGCTTACTTAGTCCTGTATCAAAACTAATGGAAGGTATTTGTGGAATTCTGCTTTTAGATGTTGAAGCTATATAGTGTTAGAAGGGCCATGAATTTATTAGAGATTTGCTTGTGTGAATCATTTTTATTGGCAGATCAAACTTCAGGAGTCTCCGGAAGACATGCCCGCTGGTCAGACCCCCCACACCACTGTGGTATATGCCCACAATGACCTTGTGGATAAAGTGCAACCAGGAGATCGTGTTAACATCACAGGTGTGCTAGTTTTTTCTGTCTGACATTTTTATGATTTAAGTCTTAACGCAAAACATAGACCCAAGATCCAACCTGACTAAACCCATAACTTCTCTTTAACAGGTATTTACAGAGCAGCACCCATGCGTGTTAACCCACGACAGAGCCAAGTGAAGTCAGTGTACAAGACTCACATCGATGCCATCCACTTCCGCAAGACAGATGAGCGTCGTCTGCATGGCCTGGATGAGGAGAACGAGCAGAAACTTTTTACCGAAGAGAGGGTAGCTACACTTAAAGAGCTTGCTGCCAAGCCAGACGTTTATGAGCGGCTTTCTTCTGCCCTAGCACCTAGCATCTACGAGCACGAGGACATCAAAAAGGTGAGATTTAGCTGACCTGCTGTATTAGGAGAACTCAGGTCCCGCACTATCATACCATTTTTGAAACTGGCAGATATCCATAAAATCAATAAAAATACCCAAGTCTGTTTGGTCTATAAACATTTTTGGGCTTAAGCTCAAACACGGTGGTCAAATTTCCACTGACTGGTACAAGTTCGGTTCAGTTTGGTTCTACTCTGTTCAGTTTGGTTTTGGACCTACGGTTTTCCACTACAATTAACCCTCTAAGCGCAAAAGTCACAGAATTGCGACAAGACGTCATCATGAATAAAATAAACTGTAGTTACAAATATCATGTAATACAGCATTTGTATTCCCTATCACTAGTTGGCAGACATGTAGTACTTTGATTTAAGACCAAAATTACATCTTCCTGTTCAAAGTGTCGAGTAAATAGCAGTGGAAACGAGCCTCGTGTCATTGGTGCGGAGGCAGTCAAAGGACATTACGAGCGGCATAGCTCTGCGGGGAAAGCACCAATCCCCGTCAAACTTCAGTTAGATAGGGCTCGGTGAGACCTTTCCAACGACCCCTCGTTTGCCATAATGGCTCTCGGTGATCCTGGGTTTATAGCCAAAAAATGTTCACCTGCCCCCCCCCCTATACTTTTATCCACGGATCTTCTGAGCAGCAAAGCTCCGCACCCAGACACTTCAAACTGCACTTCAAACTTCAAAATGCCCAACAAGTCTTTATCTTTAACCCCTATTAAGCCACAAGCTTTTGAAATATTGATTTCAAAATCCAGTATTTTTTTTTTTTTTTAAAACCCTGGCGCTTAGTGTTTAAGTATTGCCTTCATGTAACTGGTTGCTATAACGACCACCAATCAATAACCTCCAATATGTACACGTCATCATTTAGTATTGGTTCAGCACGCTTGGAACCTCGGCCAAGGTGGTACCAAGAATGGTACCGGGTACCAGATTTTAGTAATTGAAAAGCAAAAAATTAAGTACCGAGTTGAACCGAACCGAGCTGGTACCAGTCAGTGGAAAACCCCCGTAAATGTAAACTGTATAAGCCATAAGCCTTTTATTTGCTTAGATTGGTAGGAAACCTTTTTCCTATATTTTAGGGAATCCTGCTTCAGCTATTTGGTGGCACACGAAAAGACTTTAGTCAGACGGGTCGGGGAAACTTCCGTGCTGAGATCAACATTCTCCTGTGTGGTGACCCTGGCACGAGCAAGTCCCAGCTCCTACAGTACGTATACAACCTGGTGCCACGTGGGCAGTATACATCTGGAAAAGGCTCCAGTGCTGTGGGTCTCACCGCATACGTAATGAAGGACCCAGAGACTCGGCAGCTGGTGCTGCAGACAGGTGCTCTGGTTCTCAGTGACAACGGCATCTGCTGCATCGATGAGTTTGACAAGATGAGTGACAATACACGCTCTGTGCTGCATGAAGTAATGGAGCAGCAAACCCTCTCTATCGCTAAGGCAAGGCCCTATTGGCTTTTAATTTGTAGCTCTCTTGAAATCTCTTTTGAATTGTTTTCTGTATTGTGTTAAGGAGCATTGACCTTGATGTGGTGTAGTTTTTAATATCCTAGTTGATTGAATGATATTAATCCTGGGTTTGATAGGACTTCCTGAGTAAGAGTAATATGTAATTGTTTTCTTTTGTGAATTAGGCTGGGATCATTTGTCAGCTGAATGCGCGGACATCTATCTTGGCAGCCGCCAATCCAGTTGAGTCACAGTGGAACCCCAAAAAAACTACCATTGAGAATATCCAGCTCCCTCACACACTGCTCTCTAGGTAAAAAAAAAATGCGCTGCAGTGTACGCTCACTAAGGTTCTTAGGATGCAAAAAATGCTGGGGATTTAACTGTCCTCCAGTGCGTTGCAAATCAATGCCCTAATAATGTGCTGTCATGTATACCTGCAATAGTCAGTCTGGTGTTTGGCATTACAGCCATACACGGCATCATTCTTCAGCACAGGAGATAAAATCAATTCACTACTGTATTGCTAGCCTGAGAGCAGTTTTGCCACACCACAAACTGCCATTGCTGGAACACTACAAACTGCCAAAACGGCTTCAGTACACTGTGTTAACTTCCTTAGTTGGTATTGTGGTGGTGGTGAAGAACACTAACCCATCAGACCCTTCGGTCCTGTTGTCAACAACTGCATGTGAAGACTTTTCAGACTAACTCTCCAAGCCCTCATAATTTAGATTGCTAAACATACATTTTGCCAGCTGACTTTTAAATTTTTATGTTTTGAAATGTGATTCTCTGTACTTTTTGGATTCAAAGTAACGTACTATTAGAATTTTGGGACACATTGTCTATTCCTATTATGTTTTCCATTCCAAATGTCCATTCCAGTACTGTTAATACTGCATAACTTATGGTTTCCACTAGTTGTCAGTATTTTCCATCAAACTATGCATACACCACATCCATTTTATGCAGAGGAGCGTGTCTTAAATGAATTAAATGAAAATTGACTTTTTTTTTAAGCATCGTTTTTGTGCACACACTGCATGTGTGCTTTTGTCTTTCCCTGATATGTCCTGCACATAACATTCCCTTTGTTATTCATGTAGAATTTAAATGGAATGGATGGGGCTGGCCCAAAAAGGTATCAGTATGTTGGTAGTTTACTTATTAGGATGGTTTACCTTGAAGTAAAAGTATAGCTAATTGTGGCATTTGCTGATCTGAATTAAGTATAAAACACATGAAGCAAGTCTCTTTGCTACTTCAACGTAAACTGAGCAAATGAACAATTGTATTTAAATATGAAAATTAAACAGAAGTTGAACAATTACTCGTATACCCAACGGAATAATCAGAGCCTAAAATGTTATTTGGGCCAGCCCTAAAATTGGTAACTTTAATTTATAACTCAGTATAACTTCTCCTTTAATTTATACTCAGTATAAATTAAAGGAGAAAAGGGCCAATTTTGTTGGTTTCTTTTGTAAAGCATCTTATGATGAAGCTGTGCTGTACAAATGTAGTACAACAAGGATAGAATAGTTCAAATGACAAAGATTTACTGCTGATTTTCCTTTTCCAATTTCTCTCGTGTCAATCAGGTTTGATCTGATCTTCCTAATGCTGGACCCTCAGGATGAGGCGTACGACAGGCGACTCGCACACCACCTGGTATCTTTATACTACCAGAGTGAGGAGCAGATAGAAGAAGAGTATCTGGACATGGCCGTCCTGAAGGACTACATCGCCTATGCTCGCACCTACATCAACCCCAGGCTCAGTGAAGAAGCCAGCCAGGCACTTATTGAGGTGTGAATGAAACTAAGATTAATATAAAAGTAGTCATGTATCTGTTCTGATTACGAGAATTCACATCTGTAGAAATATCTTCAGAGGAAATTCTTGTTACTCTTGGCCTTATCCTCTGTTCTTAGCAGTAACAATTCAACAAAATTTACAAATGTGTTAAAACACTTGGGCATTGATTTTGAGCTTTCTCTAACCTGAATGTTTACAGGCTTATGTGGACATGAGGAAAATTGGGAGTGGTAGAGGAATGGTGTCTGCTTACCCAAGACAACTGGAATCTCTGATTCGCCTGGCTGAGGCCCACGCTAAAGTCCGCTTCTCAGACAAAGTGGAGACCATTGATGTTGAAGAGGCCAAGAGGCTCCACCGAGAAGCTCTTAAACAGTCTGCCACGGACCCTAGAACTGGCTTTGTTGATATCTCCATCCTCACTACAGGTACCAGGTTATCCACTCATTCAAACAAGGCAGCTGAAACTCAGGATCATAGATATGAGCTACTTCACTTGCATAATGCACTGTGCATTAGAGGGACATTAATGAAATTAACGTTCAGGGGACTGAGCTACTTTGCTGCTTTTTTTTTTTTTTTTTTTTTTACATCCTACTAAAAAAATGTTTAGCAGTTGTTTGTTTTGCTGTATGTAGGTATGAGTGCCACTGCACGGAAGCGTAAGGAAGAAGTGGCACAGGCCTTGAAGAAACTCATCCAGTCAAAGGGGAAGACGCCAGCTATGAAATACCAGCAGCTATTTGATGACCTTCGGGGGCAGTCAGAGGCAGTAAGTGTTTAACTCAATTAATTTGATATGGTTTGCTTTGCTGAAACTTAAAACCAGGCACTTGTTAATTCCCAGATCTCAAACATTTTTTGAAAAGTGCAAATAAATGACCACTGTCTGTGAATGTACATTAGATTTTAAGTCACTAGATTCCTTGCCATCTTCTTAGTAATTTTTTGTGTCATTCCAGGCGATCACCAAGGACATGTTTGATGAGGCTCTCAGAGCGCTCACTGATGAGGACTATTTGACAGTCACAGGCAAGACTGTTCGTCTGCTGTAAAGTTGAATTCATGCTCTTGATTGAACTGGTTGGAACAGTAACTGTTTTCTCCTTTGTGTACCTGATTTATATAAAGATTGTATTCTGGTTTGCAATAAAACTTGGCTCTGTCTGCTGTATCATTGTTTTCTTCATCAGACTTTAAGCAGACTAAATAGTAGACCTGTTGTCTGAAACTGGGTGCAATGAGCACATCTGACAAAAGTAACTGCCACCCAGTATAAGATAATGAACTAATTAAAACAGACAAAGCAAAAGAAAGCAATTGTGTTGCATTGACACTTTTCCCCACATTAGTGACTGAGTGACTGGAGTTGTGTATCTCTGGCATAATAATTGAAGGACACTGGATTATTTTATTAAAACATTTTGGTTCCAACTACCAGACATTTTACATATGAGCACAACTTCTATAATGCCAGAATAGCCCTGAAGGTGATAGGATACTGTAGTTGTATAAAAGATGCAGGGTTTTTAATTGAAAAGTATCATCTATAGTTGCCTTTTAATACTAACGAATTTGTTCCAGAGTAAGAGTATGCATTCTGCACTTTGAAGTTATTCCTGCAAAGTGGTGTATAATGGGCAAGTTAAACTGATTTTTTTTTACAGTTTATGAAAGCTGGACAGAAAGGTCAAACACTGAAAACTTCTGAATTTTAGCAGAACGTTACCAAAAGGCAGAGGATTACAACTGGTCTGTTGGTTACATTTCTACCCTCATGAAGTCCCTTCACACCTGGATCCATAGATCTTCATTTTTGCAGTTGCCCGCTGATTGTCCGTTTCTGTTCTGGCAGCAACCTGTCCCCACCGCACTTCTTCACCTGCTTCCATATTTGGGGGCCTTGGTGCATGAATGCTAGAGACATGTGGTTGTCTTAAAGAGCTTCCTCTGTGGATGTGCTTCAAGCCGACTTCTATTTTGTGCCCATTTGTGGTGTACGTCTTGAAAGGAGTTGTACCTTTAGATCACAGAGGATAAAAAAAAAAAAAACTCATTCTATACTATTGTGTATCTTTGGCTCTCTTCCCCCCCCCCCCCCCCCAATTAAAAAAGCCTCTGGTGCCCCTGAGTGGCACCACATACCCTTGAGCAAGATACTGTCCCCCTCACACTGCTCCCTGGGTGCTGTGTGGCTTGCTGCACACTGCTTCACTGGTGACTGGGTTAAATGCAGAGCAAGATGTTTACACTGTGTGCAATGGTGTGGTGTGATCACGTGTGACTCTGGAGCAGATATTCCAAACATCAAAATAGGTAACAACCCTAAAACACTTTGGTAAAGTCCAGAATGGGCCTTAAGACACACTTCAGTAAAAGAGTGTGTCTTAATTATTGAAATAAAGGTGGCTATTGAATAAAAAGTATTGGTTATGAAAAAGTGGAAGAGGACATGTAGGTGCTGTTAACTTTCACAGGTGTGGGATCGTTTTTTTTCTACAGCAAGCTGACTGGCCCGCACAGAGCCCTGACCTCAACATCATCGAACAGCTATGGGATGAAACGGACTCCAAAATCTTGTGGAAAGCCGTCCAAGAACAATGGAAGCTGTTCTAGCTGCAATGGGGGGACCAACTCCATGTTATAGTCGATGTATTTGAACGCAATGTCATTGAAGTCTCTGCTGGTGTAATGGTCAGGGGGCCCAATACTTTTGCCCATATTGTGTATAAGATGCGTTGTGCAGCCCACCCCGTCCCTCTCGCTGCAGTGGTGGTGACGTTTTAGTCAGGTGACCATGATGTCACAGTATCGTATGCTTCTGGATTCGGCTGGAGAAGATGGCGGCCTCCTCAGGTTTGTCTCACAATATGGGAAAATTTGCAACTTAATGTTTCTCCCGTTTTTGTCCGAAGGACACGGGGTTGAGGAGCTGTTGCCTCGCGCGCAGCTCGTCCAAATCTGTGTAGACGGAGCGTCCGGACGGTGGCTGGACTCGTTTATTCGTGAAAAATCTGTATTTTGTTTACTTAGTTCCTGTGAGAAGTGAGCCGTCCTGACAGCAGCCCCGCAGTGTCGTTAGCTGCTCTGGGCTCGGTGGCTTAAATATTAGGGGGAGGTTTTGTAGGTTTCTTTACAAATTCTAAATGAGCACACATGCATGCGTAGAGACATGCGGAGAGGCCGGAGTTCACTTAGCGCCATTAAGTGCAAATGCTGAAGAGGCGCATGGCAAAATATCACGCAAAAAAACAAAACAGCTAGCATGCTAAGCTAATATTTGGGGCGAGTGGCGGAAAGCAGCTAATACCGGCTGTCACGTTCACTTTAGGACACTTTTAATATGCCCCAAGCACACCCTTTGACACTGTCCACTCCAGGCTGTTTTCTCTCTAAAAGCTGTTTTCCCGTTTGTGTGTTTTGTCAGCCTGGCTAGCTCGTTCTGGCCATGCTGTAGTAGCAACAACACACGAGCCGCCTTCACTTAGCGTCAGGTCGGAGCTCTGCTTTAGGAACTTTAATTTAATTTATTTGTATGTTTGTTCGTCAAGCACGTAGCGAACTGGACAGCTCAGCCCAAGTTCAGATAACGTCGGTCTGGCCTTTGGAGCCGGGACAAACGCCAGTTAGCATTGTAGCCGCGCCAGCTAATTCCTCGTCGCTAGCAGAAAAAATGAGGAAGTGAAATCTGGATGGGGCACTTTTCATTCAGAAGTGACTGGAGACTGGCTACCAAAACGAGTGCGCTTGCATTCCGGACATATTTTAGATCTTAGACCAAATATTTGGTTCTAACGTTTAATTTAACTCGTACAAACCTTGTCCCTCCACCTTTATGCAGTGAGAACACGCCTCACCCAGATCTTTAACCAGTTATCAACCCTCCTGCAGGCCTCTGGGGGGTCTGCACTGTAACAGCAGCTTTATGAGGCTTGAAAGCACATAAGTCACACTGCAACTGCTCCTCAAGCGTAGGGTCATTTATAATTTAATTTCTGCTTTGGATGCTAGTTCAGTCCTCTGATTGTAGACCTTAAGATTAATATCTGTGTTGCACCCTGGTCCTGGTGAAACGTTTCATTTCACTGAACTGTGTATATGGTTGAAATGACAATTAACCTGCTTGACTGCTTGATTTAAATGCTCTAAGCTAAGCGAGTGGTGAATCTTTGTAGACACAAAGTCACTGGCCATGCTGTTCTGACATCAGAGAATTACTTAAAGAAGTGATGTCAGGTGTTTTTCCAGTGTATTTCAGATCACTCTTATTTGTATACCAAATGATTTGATACTAACTTAGATACTATATGACAGATTCTGTCTTACCATGGAGTGCTAATGTCTTTTTTTGGTTTTGTTTTTTTGGTCTGTTGCCTGATCTGCATATTGGCTTGTGTCACTTCCACAGGAGTTAAGGTTCCACGCAATTTTCGTTTGTTGGAGGAGCTGGAAGAGGGGCAGAAGGGTGTTGGTGATGGCACAGTAAGTTGGGGTCTGGAGGATGACGAGGACATGACTTTAACACGGTGGACAGGGATGATCATTGGACCTGCACGTGTAAGTGCTATTTTTTTTTTTTTTTTTAAGAATAATTTACTGCCATAATTTAAAGAAATAGAGGGGATAATGAGAGGAATCATGAATTGCTTAAATGTTGTTTGCTGTTTTTGTGATCATAGCCACGCTTCTCTTTGTTTCATTTAAATATAAACTCTTTGAAAGCTGGAGTGTAGTGCTTAAATTGGGTTCCAGTGGTAGTGTCCTGTTTGAGAGTATTGTATTGTGGTGGTAGCGGTGCTGGCTCTACATCAAGAGCACAATTCATTACTTCGATGCGTCAATAGGAGAGGCAGTGCATAGTCATTTCCTGTTTGCATAATGTTTGTATTACTAGAGCTGCTTTAATGGTGAGCAGTAAGAACCAATCCTCCGATCACACCAGGTAGATGTGATACTGTCTGGGCGCAGGTTAAAGATGTCAAGGAGTTATTGCAGTTAAATTCAGAGTTTTTACAGAAAGTACACTTCAGATTTCTGATCTCAAGAATGTCTTCCAACGTACTACAATGTTATGCAAGTACCCTGCAGTTAAGTTACAGGGAATGTGAGAACTGATCCTGACTTTGCACTTTTCATAAGTATAAGTTTGTGCCAAATAGTGAAGGAAAGCTAATACTGATGATGCCGCTTTTTGCAGTTCTGTGCTTAGTGGTAATAGTCATTATGCAGTACATGTATAGTAACTGCCTAATTTGTTAGAGGCTGAGGTGGAAAGATGGTTGGTTAAACTTGTGTAGGAACAGTTCATCACGTTAAATGTTCTAAGGTGAGTTCTTGACAGGCTAAGAACACGTATTAGCCTGTCAAGGACTCACCTTAGAACATTTAACGTGATAAACTGTTCCTACGCAAGTTTCATCCACCATCTTTCCACCTCAGCCTCTAACAAAAAAAAAAAAACTGCAAAAAGGGACACCATCAGTATTAGCTTTCCTTCACTATTTGGCACAAACATATACTTATGAAAAGTGCAGACAAGGCAGCTGGATGGCCTAGTGCTTAGGGCATTGGCCCTGCAGTCAGAAGGTTGGAAGGTTTGAATCCCAACTGCTAGTGTCACCACTGAGGTACCCTTGAGCAAGGTACCGTCCCCACACGCTGCTCCCTGGGTGCCTGTTGTTGGCAGCAGCCCACTGCTTCACTTTGTGACAGGGTTAAAATGCAGAGAAAGAATTTCACGTTGTTCACATTGTGCTGTGGTGTGTTCATGTTTGACTATAAGGGTTAATAAATTAATTAAATCAGGAACCATCATGAATGCTGAAAGTGTGTTTACACCACTTTGTAGTTGAAAATTGTCTTCCACTCTTGATAAAAATTTAGGCCAATTAAGTTACTTAAAATAATTTTTTATGCTTCTGTGTTTGAATACATGTAATTGCAAGCACGATAAAATTACCTGTCCTAAAAGAATTTACGAAAATAACCCAGCCTTCATTAAATAAATAGGTCTTCCTATTACCACTATTGTGCAGTTAGACTTGGTTTTATGGTTCTGTCCTTTAAGATGTTTTTTGTTTGTGCTTCCCAGACTAATTATGAAAACAGGATATACAGCCTGAAAGTGGAGTGTGGACCTAAATATCCTGAAGTACCACCGACTGTTAGATTTGTAACAAAAATTAGCATGAATGGAATAAATAATTCCAATGGGATGGTAAGTAATCTTTAGATTTTGTATTTCTTTTACATTTAAACATCAAAAATATTCAGGGTCAGTTTTCTGGGCACTGATTAATAGTGTTTTTTTCTGGCCTGTTGGTAGTGAAATAATGGTATATGTGTCTGGGAGCTGTCCTTGGGGCCATACTCTTATGAACCCATTGAAGGATTGTTGTGTTTTACATGTAATAACTGATTATACGATTATGCTGCTTTTAAGTGTATTCTTAATAATAATGTGATGTTTTGAATCTTGTAGCAAAGGCTTTGAGCTTAAAGAAACTATACTGGCACACTTGTTGATTTTTAGAGCTGTTTTCTAATTTTTTAGGTATTCCAGCAATGCTTCTTTCCAAAAATATGTACCCTGTCTCACACTTCTCCTTTTCCATTTTGTTTCAGGTGGATGCACGTAGCATACCAATTCTAGCAAAATGGCAAAATTCTTATAGCATTAAAGTCGTTCTTCAAGAGCTAAGGCGTCTAATGATGTCCAAAGAGAATATGAAGCTTCCTCAACCGCCGGAAGGACAGACGTACAGCAATTAATTGTAAATGATTGTTTTTGACCCTCTGTCTTAAACCTTATTCTCCTAAAAATGTCTTGTAAGTCATCAGAGAAAAAAACAAGAACATAAAGAAAATTGACTCACTCCACACATGAACAGACAGCACTGCAGGGGTAGGATTGGACATTTATAATAGTTTAGCTTCTCAAAAAATAAGAAATGCCTATAATGTCAGGCACTGTGTGAAATTTTATTTTAAGATTGAATGCACAAATCTTTCTCCTCCAGTAATGTTACGTTGACCATTTGCTTTGTTCCTGAACTTTTTTTTTTCTTGTAGGCAAAAAAAGGCATGGCAGAAAGGCAGGGTCTTGCAGATCTATTCCTTTTAAAGTTAAAATGACTGGACACCAAAACTAAATTTAAGATGCATATGTGACAGCATGCTTAAGAAAACTTACAAATAGTTTGGAGGAAAAAAACAGCTGTGTAATAAGTTGTTAGTTAGCTGAATTTACCAGGTGTGTTGGAACCCCTCACTGACGATTTATTCTAAGGGTTACTAAAGTGTGCCTGTAGTCTACCTGTAGTATCCCAAAGGGGAGGGATTGACTGGTGGGTTTTGTTTTTTTTGTTTTTTTTTTTTTTTCTCCCCCCCCCCATTTCTTTGACACAATAGCAGTGTGTTTTAGTGCGGTATTTTTCTGACATGTAACAGATTCTCTATTCTGTTCAAAATCCAACCATGCATTTAACTCCTCCGCGAAATGTCAGGTGCATTAAAAAGTGACTCTTTAGCATCCTGAGTGCCATCTCTCTCTCGTGCTCTCTCACTCTCTCTTGCTTGATCTCTCTCTTACTCTCTCCCCACTTCATTTAAGAACTCACTATATCTTTCACACTGCTGAATGTTAATTGTCCATTACCGTATGATGCAATGAACCTTTGAGGATTTTCTGCAGTACGCCTTCAGTCACTGACGCGCTTCTTCAGATTCTTCTCACTGTTTAAATTTCTACACCTGCACTGTATTGTACTGACCAGAATTAACCATCATTCCCTACTTAGAAATAACAGCAGCAAGTGTATGTAATAAATTGTGATTAGCCCATGTAACACTTAATTAAGTCCTAGCTAAACTGTAGTCATCACTTCTAAGCTTGTGAGCCTATGTTTGAATCATCTGGAAAAGCACTGTAATAACACGTAGCTAATGTAGTTATTACGTGCTAATAAGCTATGGAAGAGCACTGAATAGTGACATTATTGGGCAAAGAGTGGTTTTCTTATTGGTATAGATTTCTGAATTTTAAACCACTTGCTCTTGCAAAGAGTGGACTTGATTAACACCAGTTTCTTCAATGCATCTCGTAAAGCATATTGGTCCCTTTTTATTTTTATTTTTTAAAGATATATATTCTGGTTATGTTGAATTTGTGACACAGGGGCTGCATTCAGGATAATAAATCAAATATTGTGGAACACAAACTTTTCTTTTGCTGTTATCACTTTATTGACCCAGACTGAAATGTGTGTTCAGCTTTAGTTCTGTGGTGGATGTAAAGCCATGGCTACTTTAGCATCATTCTGTGTGGCCTAAGGCCTGTTATACTTTAATAGACGAGATGAGTCTCTTCTGGGTCAAATGATCCAGAATTCCTTAGAAATGCATCTTGTTATATTAACTCCTGTAAAGTTAATATTGAGGAGATTTGATTTGATCCCACAGACAAAAATAAGCCATCAAATTTACTTCATGAAGACTTAGCAGAAATAATTGGTAGTAATTGGCTTTTAGCAATAATAAACTCCTCTGTCAGCCATGATTATATGCCAAAAGCTTTTAAACTTAGCAGTTACTATTAAGCCTTCTATCAAGAAACCAAAACTTGTTTCATGTAAGTTATTGAATCATATCATTTATAACAGATATTTGAGAAAGTCATGGCCTAAGTCTGCATCTCTCCAAGAATAATTTATAAAAAATTTCAGTTTGGATTACAGCCTCATCACAGCACTGAAAGTACACAGCAAATCATCTTTTCCTGTCTGCCGATAAAGGCTTTTTGTTGGATTTGCTTGACCTAAGTGTGGCATTTGACACCATAGACCACTCTCTTCTAATAGGCAGAGTAGAAAACCATGGGGTCGCAGGAGCAGCCTAATCTGCAAACATGGGGTCAGCTTTGACTGCTACACAAATGATACAACCAAACCAGACAATACACAGATTAAAAAAGACGAAACTGTACCAGTTTACAATAAGACTACCCTTATAAAGACTATAAATGGTTTATAATTAGGTTGTATACAGTTAATAAATCATTAAGAAGCTGTTATAAGTATAAACAAGTATAAATAACAGTCATACATAGATGCAGACTCTATTTGGCATGATTTGGTGTTTTAATGGTAGTAGAATGTTAACCAATACCTGAAGAAGTTAACTGTTCATCATTCTGCCTGAAAAAGGCACAAGATAAGCTAAGCAACTAGCACTACTTGGTGCACTGGGACACAGTCGTGCTGGAACAGAAAAGGCCCTTTCCCAAACTGTGTCCACAAAGTAGGTAAGCATGTTGTTGTCAAAAATGTCTTGGCATAATGAAGCATTAAGATTGCCCTTCACTGGAACTAAGGGTCCACCTGAATTCAATAATTAAGAGGTGTGTTCCAATACTTTTGTCCATGTAGGTTACATGCTTCAGGATTTATGAAAGTTAACTGGAGGCAGATGAGACGCTTAATTTGCGTTTTCTCCGAACAACCACTAAGAGGTGCTGCCTGCACAGTCATCACAGGCCTCACGAAGGCTTTATGAAACTTTCTCGGGACACTTCACCAGCAGGGGGCACTAGGCTTCCCTCAGGAACTTAAAACAGCAGCTTGATCTTGTTGGACTTTTCAGAAAGGGGAGACAGGCTTCCCTGACCTTGCCAAAGGGAAGTATGACAGTGGCGCTAGTGTCAGAGCCCTTGCCTCATGTCCTCTCTTTGTTCTTGTGCCGTGTGTGTGTGTGTGTGTGTGTGTGTGTGTGGTAGTGTCCGTGTGCATAATTGAAGCATTATTCTCTACACTTGTAGGTCATTTGTTTGAGACTGAGAGATCCTTTTATCTCCAGTTTGTCACTGCTGGGAAAATCCGTGGCCTATTAGACTGTCAGAGTTCTACTATTAAGATTAGCTGGCTGAATGGACCCCTGACACTGAGCTCACTTAGCTCAACTTTGTGACAGTTTTACATTCAGAAACCTCAGACTAGTTGGAATTTTGTACTGTTTTTTTTCTTTGCTGATGCAAACAACATGCCACACATTTAAAGAAGTGTATTTTGTAGGACCAGTGTTTGGTTATGTTTGACACACAGGTTCTGCATTGTTCTCACTCCTTAGGAAACCTGAACTGGAATTTATAACAGGTTTGTATTTACAATGAAGCACCTAGATCAGCAGAGCTCAACTGTGCCCCTGGCCTGCCAGAGCTCAGAGAATCCCACCACATAACTAATTGTATTAACATTATGACTTATATAAACGTATAAAAGTAGCAAGGAAAGCACTATATTGAATCCTGTCACTCTCTCTCACACACAAACCTTTTTTCTGCTTCATCCTCACAAATCTCTTGAATGACTGACCTATCACCCATAATAGAGTATATGCTAACGTAATATTACAAAGCAATCTCCCATGTGATCCTGACTTTTTGGTCTGTGTCTCTATCTAATAGGTTTATTTTACGTGCCATGTTGGATGATACCACCACCAAACCGTCTTTGCAATCTTCAAGCAATCTCTGTGTTCATCTCTGGGTGGGAAAGGAACTGAGGCCTAATTTAGGAAAGGAAAATATTAATTGGCGAGGACGAAATGCGAGCAGAACAAATAAGCTGTGTACGGATTCCATTGTGAGTTGTTTATCCAGAGGGGGGAAGGCCAGTAGACTTCATGTCTCTGCTGAGTGAGAGCGACAACATCACTGGATGTTTTTAATTATGGACAAGTAATGGAGAAGCAGCTATCGCGAGAACTCCCTGGCTTGGTGGGAAGGAACACAAAATTTAATCAAAAAACGACTGCATTTTTAGAAATGCTAAAAAATAAGAGTTATGTGTAGCATAGCAACATTTAGATATAATATTACATAAGGAAGAGGACAGGCTTCACAAACGTCTGTAACTTGTTCATTTTAAGAGAAACATGTTTTATGCTCTAGGCTGAAGAGAAAGTAAATGGCTAACAAAACCAAAGACGAGACACTAAAAGGTGGGAAGGAGAAAAGACACATAAAAGTGAGGGGTAAGGACTTTCTAAACTTAACAGTTTAAATTGGTTTCCTTTACACTGTATCTCAGATTAAAATCCACATACTCTGGTCTTCCCTGGCACTGCAGACACTTCAGCAGCTTTGTCCATGGTGCCAGCCTCATTAGTCTCTGTCAGTAAAACTGCAGAGGTTGTCTATAGTCATGTAGAAACTTCTCTTTTGGAGGCTTTATTTTTGTCATTATTAGAAAATGTGGCAGCTCTACAGCTCTTTTTGGCTCATATTTTGCAAGTAGCTCTCTGAATCAGAGACAGTTAATGCTCTTGGCTAACAAACAGCTGCTTTTCCAGCACAGAAATAAGAGAAGACAAATATGACGACACCTAAAATGCATTTGCAGTCACTTCATAAGACTTCATAAGTTCAGTGCTGCAGCTGCAAATGACGTTTTCAGATGGCTGGCTGTCATCAACACTCATCCCTAATGGCTGACAGCAGTGAAGATACTGTATATGGCATACAAGTGTAAATTCAGTTCAGCTTAGTTTCAGTTTTCCAGCTGATAAAACCATTGAACTTGCATGTGTGAAAGTGATGATGTGCACTAAATTCTTAAATACATCTGTATCTCGATGGCTGTCGCCACACTGGCATTGGCCATGGTGAAGGCAGCCAGGGCCTACAGGATGCAGGACAATACAGGGAAGGAAAAAGGAGGCCGTTCTCACTGGGCAACCTGAACCTGTCAACCTGCAAAGCCCTGACAGTGAGTATGAAGCCAACAGGCAACCAAATGCAACCAACTCTTCCATATTATCATAAATAAAACATTGCACTGGCCACATGATACTGCCTAAAATGTCAAGGGTTGGAATTTGTAACCGCTGGCAGTGTTTTATTCATTGTTTTATTTATTCATCTGTCAAGGCTAGCTGACTTATAATTGTAGCAGTACTATTATGGTAGGTTTCTGGCATCCTTCCCATCCAGTGGCCATTACCATTTGGTATCTTGTGGATCCCACAGCACAGACAACACTGCTGAGACTCATTCATGCTGTGTTTTTTAACTCATTTGTAGCTTCTTTTTTTACATGAATTAATTGAAGCTACTTTAAAGAAGTTTAAAGATTATCAAGTTGTTCTGTTGTTGATCAGATGGTTACTGAGGCTTCAGCTGAGCATCCATTTGACCACATGAAAATGGTGCCATTTAACCTGAGGGGCTGGAGCAGCTTTCAGAGGAGAGAGAGAGGAGCCAGGATGTTTCCATGGCTCCTGTGGCCTTGGAAGAGCATAGCTGTGGTGTGAGCTCATCAGTGTGGCCAGTTTGTGCTTTCTCAGCATTGCTCTTTTCCCAGCCTCAGAACGTCAATGTCCGACTACACCGTCATGCAGCCCCCTCTCTTCACCATGACTTCCTCCTTTCCATTCTGACTACCCCACTCTCTCTTTCTGGGTCTCTCTCTCTCCCTCTCTCTCTCCATTTCTCTCTCTCTCTCTCTCCTTTCTCTCTCTCTATTTCTGTCCCCCCCCCTCTGTTGTCAGTAACGATGGGAGTAGTTACAAACTGATAAAGTAGTCCACTTTTCTCAATCTGCTCAGTCACAAATCTGTTCATAAATTCATGTTCATAAATTGAGTCACAGAGATATAAAACAAAAACTCTACATAACAACTGTTCTACAGAAAGTGTCACTACTAGTAACTGCTTAAATGATTTGCCTGAAGTTTAGTGAAACAAAAAAGCTTTTGGAACCTTTGATTGAAAAACAGGGAAAGAAGCTCGCTCAAAAACCGACCCACAGAAATTTCCTCTTGCATGAGAGCATGTGAGTGCTCCTGGAGTCAGAGAGCTTCTGTGGCTTCTAACCGAGCCATCAACAGACATGAAATGTATCCTTGATAATGCAAACACTAGGAACAGTGCAGCCAGAAATAACTCCCTCATGCAAGATGTGGAAAAGATTAAGGTTCTGTGTGTGTGTGTGTGTGTGTGTGTTGGAGGAGGTGGTGGTTGGTGTTTGCGTGTGCTAGGAGGTTGTCGGTCAGCGGAGGCTCAGAATGAATGACGCCAGTGGCAGGGAGAAGCAAGGGCGTGTGTGTGTGTGTGTGTGTGTGAGAGAGAGAGAGAGAGAGAGAGAGAGAGAGAGAGAGAGAGAGAGAGAGAAGGGGTGAGCTGGTTTTGCGCAAAAGAACTCATAAAAGTCACATTTGTTGGTGATACATTGGGAAGTAGAGGCAGCTTTGGCACATGTGCCTGTGGTGGTAAATTAACTGTTAACACAAATAATCAAAGTGCAGGACCCATTGAGCACTGGCGCCAGTCAAATGAGCAGACCAGGGAGGGGGAACACAGGGCCTTGGGCCGAGGCAGGGTTGAGAGCACAAGACTGAAACCTGAAGTTCTTTTAAGGACCCCCCCGCACTGTTGATCCATAATTTGCTGGTTGGCTTTGCTTCTGGTACTTAACGTCTGGATATAGCTGGGGGAAAACTGATCTGAGATCAGCTCCATCTGACACAGTGCTCTAGTGTCGACCTGAAGGGAGCCCGGCCCAGGCAGGTGGACGTCCCTCTCAGGACAGGGGACTTTCACAGGATGCGAGTGCTTACAAAAACAGGGCTGTCCGCCCCATGGACAGAGGAAAAAGTCCGCCACGCTCCTGCTTTCCAGCTATTGTGCTCGGTAAGGCGCTTCTCGATTTAGACCGGCTCTTTGTAGCTGCGAGCCTCCACCGTCGGCAACCGGATGTGGCATTAGGAAAAGGCTCCAAGTGCTGGCTCTTGCTAATCACTTGCGGTCTAATAGCCTGGCCAATAATAGAGCAGCGTATTTGTGGTGTAGTAGTACACACTGTCCTCATATCGATCAGTGAAAGAACTGAGTGACTTCAGTTTGCTAGATGTTGCTCTATCCTTCACTTTGACACAACAGTCCTCATCAGATGTCCACACACTTGCTCGTAGCTTTCCAAAAGGAACAAAACATAAATGATATAGTTGCAGTCACGGGCCTGTCCGTTTGAGCGGCTAGAAAATAGCAGAGGCAGACTATGGTTAATGCAATAGTCAGGAATATAAACGTTGCTCTATGGATCAAATGTTACTCCATGAAGCTTTAAGAATTTTTTTTCTATATCAGGAAGCTTTAAATTATCATTAATTTGTCACCTGTGGCGATGAAATTGTTTCACTAAATGATGGTGACATATTTGAAGGAATGTTAAGGTTTTATGTCATTAACCGACATAAAAGAATTCTTGTTGCTCGTAATTTAAAGACAAATCAGCACTAAAACATGCCCTACCACTTTTGTGTCATTCGCAAGGAGTTGTGTTAATCACAGTTATGTGAACTCATTACAGCAGTGAAAATGTTCTAGAATTAAACCACATCAGAGCGGAAAATGCACTGCAAAAAAGTCAACTCAACCCAACGGCTGCAGCCTTCTGTGACATCAGTGCGAAAACAGCTCGGCTCGCCGATGCTCGCCTTTTTCCCATGAAGTCCTAGAAAGTGGGCCGCAGTCAGCGCTTGCCTGGCGCCACAGTCATCATGCATGTCAGTCCCTTGCGAAAGCCTCTGTTTTCCTTAGAGGATGAGCTAAGCTCCTCCTTTAGCCCTAACGATTTATTTTAGGCTTCTCCGTCCAAGACCGAGCCCCCCCCCGTCTCCTTGCTTCAATCCACACAGATGCACACACACACACACATACACACACACACACACACACACACACACACACACACAGACACACACACATACACACAGACACACACTCTAGTCTCTCTTCAAATCAGCGTTTACCTTGGCCATGTTGTTTCAGTATGGACCAATCAGCTCTCACTGTGTAAGGAATGTCCCTTGAGAGCGTGCCTGGCTTCCCAATAGACCCATTTATTCTGAGGACACAAGTTGAACATCTGGTTCACATTAATGCTCATACAATAGTTCTCATCCAGGCCAAACACATCTACTAACTGGGACAAGTGGGTGATAGCTCCCAGCAGCAGTGTTCCAAAGTGCATCTTTTATGATTGTTAGCTTTAAGGCTTTTTTGAATTTGCCCGATCAGCTACTTAAAGAAATTGAGACACCTGTTGAAAGCTGATTATCTGGATGGCACTGTGATTTTTCTCTGAGACTGTTGCTACTGTATGCAAAGACCTGTATGACTAAACCACATTTTTAACATTGTTTTGATGTTCTCTGAGGCTCTAATTTCATGTTTTACAGTCCAGTTTTTGGGAATCCAAGACACATTTTTTGCTCTAGGCTATCTCAGCCCCTACACACTTGCACCAGGCAATGATGAGTTAGAGCCAGGAAAGAGAGAAATATAGACTGTCTTAAGGTGCTTGAGGGCTGGAGTGGGAAACTGAACATTAGAAAAGCATCATAAATGTGGCTTTAGGCCTAATTATAATTCTTTTTCATTATCAGACGTGATGAATGCAATGAACGAGATTTTGGGTCATGCTGGCTTCTGAGAATATTTTCAAAACAATGTACCTCATGCGAGAAAACTTTTATACTCATGAGTCTCTTGCATTCTTGTTATTATTGTCATATTTATAAAAACACTTCAGCAATCATCCAAATAAATGTGGCATGAATGTGATGCCACAAATCAGCACACTCAAGTGCCGAACAATATCAGAATCGGCAAACATTGATAGATTACTGCTCATAACATGCAATTGCCTAAAATATCATTTCATTTTTGCCTCATCTGTGTTATAATGTAATGAGGGAAACTGTATGAGGGAGGTATCTGAATGCTGCTGCCACACCTGTACAAAAAAAATCACAGCAGAATTATGCCTGGCTCATTTTATTAACCATCCAGTTGCCTCTTTCTTTTGATGGAGCAGTTCATTCGATTCATGTTATTTAAAATAGGCAACTGATTTTTCCTTAATGCATTTAAAAAGCCAGTTTGAGCCATTAAAGAGCAAATAATGGTTTTCATGTTTCGTACTGGAAATGTGTTTGGGTGTTTCATGTGTTCATTTAGCCCACACAGTGGGAGCTTTGGGTTAAAAACGAAAAAGGGTAAAAAAAGCCTCCCCTGACCAATTTGGCTGTAAAGATATCAGAATTGGCCTCAAAAAATCATGTTTAATGCATCCCTACTGAATTTATCTGAAAAGTATCAATAAGTACAAAGTGTAAGTAAAAAAGTCACAAGAAATTCTTTACAAAAAACAAAATACCAGGACCAGAGATGGTGATCACTGCAAAATTAGTGTTAACACATTATGAATGATTTTTTTATTAAAAAATAAAATACCACTATCCGAGAGGATCATCTCAATACAAGTTTAATTTATAGCAAAAATGGTAAGAACAAGGAAATTGGATGCTCTTATAATGCACCTGTACTAGCCACTTAAAGTAGGTACTAGGTGTTGCACGAGGCCCAGTGTCTTGCCCCTTGCGCTCTGATTCTATATTCATCGTTCTGCAAACACAAAGTTGAATCACTTTGCTAACTTTGTGAACACAAATCATCACTTTGCAGTCACAAGGTTTTTATACTTGATCACTTAAGACTAAACCAGTTTGCTTTTCCTGAGTCCAGCTTTGGTCTGCATTCGTCGGAACACATAGTGAAACACATAGTGAAACACATAGTGAAAGCCTATCCAGTGCTTTACCTGCGGGGTGGGTTTTTATAGTTTAAGATACAGTGTAGCAGCAGACATCCAACCAATATCCGGCACGAATTTGTGCCAAATGTTTCTTCTCTGATAAAGGTCTGGAGGCCTACCCCCACAACCTTCTCTCTTGAAATACTTGCTGAGGTTGCAGCGAAAAAATCTAAATAACCTGCAATTATGACTCAGGCCAGGGCCAACAGCCAAGCACTCTGTGGCTGCCTAACTGGATGGCTATAAAAGGAATCATTTAATTTCTGTTTTGCACTTTTTAACTTTCTGTCTTCAAATGCATCCTGTTGCATCCACTCTGAATGTTTGCATGCTACTGAATTTCTTAAAGTGGACTTAAATCCCATGCTGGCTGCAAACAGAGGGGTATGAATATCAGAACAATATCTTTAAAATAATGAATGGTTCTCATGATCATAGCTCAGGTTTACTATAGATGTGTCTTTGTCAGCGTGTAGTAGTACAAGCAAACAAACGAATAGACTGAATAGTTGAATAGTTGCCTCAGAGCTTGCAAAAAACCCCCAACATTGCACTGCTTAATGTTGACCTATTACTGCAATGACTGTATAAATGCTGCATAGTGTCCCTCTTTGAACAAAATCTGGTATCCACCTTTGTATGTTTTTTTATTGTCAAAAAGCAAGCTGCCTTTTACATTATTAAAAAGTTATGATGACCAAAGAAACAGAAAAGGTCCAAAATTACTTTTACATAATAAAATGATTTTACATGAATGTCCATAAGTTAAACTGAACTGACACTGAACCGATTCTGACCATTTTCACATATTTTCAGCTTTAGTTGACTTAAGTATTAGTGTGACCCCACAACAACAGCTCCTTTACAAAAGCCGAGACCAACTGTATACATGCTAAAATCGAACATGATAACATGTGCATATTGTATGCTTTATTTGCAGCAGTTTTTTTAACGGTTTTCTGGTAATGTCCTATTTGGTATTACAGTGAAACTTTGAGGGAAAATGAGGGACGTTCAAAAAGTTTCCGCACTTTTAGATTTTGTTGGAGGGTGCCATGTGGCTTGTTCTGTCTGGCAAGCTGGCTGCCCTTGCAGTTTAGTATAAGAGTTGTCACCAGTTTTGAAATTCCCATTAAATAGAGTAAAAAAGTATATATATTTTATCGTGTACATGTATTATATCGTATATACATTTTTGGTGTTTGACTGAACTTTTGACAGTCAGCGTAATACTAAAACAGGGAACATGTTTAAACATATTCAAGATTTAGCATTCAGCTACGCTAAGCACAAATTAACATGTCCAAGGTTTGCAGACACCTGCTCATTCAGTATTAGATGATTAGATATGGATCAGAAATGTCACTCCAGCTCATCCCTAGTCGGAGTTTCATCACTACAGAGAATGCAGTTCCATTGTTCCATAGTCCAAAGTGGGGAACTTTGTTCCCCTTTAGCCAGCACTTGGCTTTGAACATGGTGACCTTAAGTGCAACTGCTCCAGAGCATCCCATTGTGTACTGTCCTAGGGACATTATACAAATTGTGTGTGTACTTGAATGCCTCTGTCAGCAACGGTTACACCCTAAAGCCGCTGAATTCTCTAATTATAGGGGGTTTACAAATTTTTTAACATATTATATAGTATACTGGTACTGTATTTAAAACATGGTTCTGGAGAATGTCACTCATGTAGAGTATCCTGGCTTAATTACACTGAATACAGCATGTGAGAACTACATTAAGGTGTTTGGAAGAACTAAACTTCCAGGGCTCTCCCTGGAAGATCTACTGTGACCCAAAGTAATGCCTTGATCCTTACATCTCTTTAGAATAATAGCCCATTGCTGACATTTCTATAATGAAAATCCTGGTTCAACTTAACATCTTCGGCAATTTGCACCATCAAACTTAATTTTCAATCAAATTGAATAAGAATGGCAGAAGATATAAAGGTCTAATTAGTTTCAATTATCTAAATGGGCCCCGTCACGGAAGACTCGACTTACTACTTGGGGCCACAATTAAGGAGTTCTCAGTGAGCCGTTAATGGCCAGGCTGATGTAAGGAGTGTAAGTGTTTTATGTGTCACCTGGGAGCAGGGCTGCGGAGACTGTCTCTCAGCAGGGGTCTGCAAGACTGCTTGTAAATGCATTGGAGTCTGCTGCTGGAGAGTTGTGGCACAACAGGGCTGCCTTTCAGAACACACTCAGGAATGTCCGATGGTGCAGGGGGGTTGGGGGGATCATTTGGGGAAGTGCTACCGGAAGTCAAGCAGAGGACAGAGAGATGGTCAAACACAGAAATACAGAAAGGAGGCATGCTCTTTTTCTCAAAGCGCTCTTTGAGATTGACCACACTGTTGAAGTAGCTGTTTCAGAATCCTTGTTTAAAGTCAGTCTGACACATCTCTTCTAAAGATCTCGGCGCTCTTAAATCTCCCTTCTTTAGCTCATGCCATAGACTATCCATGAAAATTTGAGACTTCAGACCGCAGGAAAGTCAACACATAACACTTTAGATGTGGCTATCATTTCGCATGTATTGAATATACATTAGTTTGGTGGGTCCTTACACAGTAGACATATGAGCTGAAGACTCTTTTCAGAAACTGAAACAGAGCTGTAACTTGCCTATGCTGTATGGATGGTTATACTGAGCATGAGACAAATGCTTTAACACAATATACAGTATAATATATATTGTATGCTTTGGTTGCAGTGAACAAGATGTTAGAAGATTCATGATTGTATGTGGCTGTGTCAGTATGTTGAAATATACTTTATGAAGTAACATACATACATTCATGTAAGTTTGTTTTTATGTGTGAGTTTATTAATTGTTGTGAGCATGCATAAAGTGAGTCTTCATCTTCTGGGTAGAATAGGTTTTATGTCCAGTTTAAGTGTAAGTAAACCAAAATATTCTCATAACTCTGAAAACAGCATGAGTGTAATGACTGTACACTCAAAATAAACTCCCATCAAGTCAATGTGTTCTACGGTGTGACCACAGACAGACCTAAATAACTGGAAAATAGCAGCAAGTCAAATGGTAAGTAACAAACATTCTTAACAGTGTGAATCAGCCTGTGCAAAAGGCTGATATGAATAGTGTGTAATTTGTTTGCACAGCAGGCATCCAGGTTTATGACTCTGTTGTTTTCCTCAAGCTATCACAATTTGGTTTTATAAGCACTTTAATGGACCATAACTGTGTCCTGAGCAAGCGGTAATTGCTATTATTAATACCGAACACTTTATTGCTAGTGACTGTTGGTCAGTATTTGTGTAATTGCTTGACAGCTCTGGCATTTCTGTGTAGTATTTTCATGTGGTGGACATTCACAAAAGTTACAATCACTGTACATTCAACTGCATCAAAATCTGATATCCAATTTAATGACATGACTAAATGCATAAACATTTTAATATTTAACTCCTTTCACGGTAGCCTTATGAAATTCAATTTCCATTTGGTTTGGAGGTCTTTAAGTTGAACTATGCTTTTTTTTTCCCGATAATGTAGACGGAACATATTTGTAACTAAACAAATGATTGAAACATGATTTACAAAACCAGAAACAAACCAGATTAATGCCTTTGTTGGTGAGTAAGCAAGTAAACATTCATGAAAGTATTTTTATTGTGTGTATTGATTTCACACTAGGGGTTCTCACCCCTTCCCCTTCTTCCGTCATGCTTGCTAACAGCTCAACACAGAGTCACACAAAGAGGTCATTTTAAAAATATGAGCTGATTTTCATTCAGCCAACAGAAGGACCACTTGGAGGGCTGCAGAAAGAGGCTTCTCAAGGAACCAGTAAAAAGTAGGCCTTGCTCAGTTTTGTGTTCTCATTTGGTTGCATTATCATGACGATATTTACAAATCAGGTGTGTGATATGTGACGCAAATTTTTTTCAAGGGGTATTGATGTTGCTGCGGCCCATGATTGAGAGAGAGAGAGAGAGAAAGAGAGGCAACCTCTGACCCAAGACAAAGATTTCCTCAGACACAGAAACAGCTGACAACATATCTTATCACTACTCTCTTTAATCATTTTACCTGTATTTGATGCTTGCTATTACTAGGCTACTGCAGGCTACTTTGTTATCTGTAAGCTAACTGTAGGCTACTTTGTTAATGCTAAGCTAAGTGTAGGCTACTTTGTTAACAAGCTAACTGTAGGCTACTTTGTTAACTGTAAGCTAACTGTAGGCTACTTTGTTAACAAGCTAACTGTAGGCTACTTTGTTAACAGTAAGCTAACTGTAGGCTACTTTGATAACGGCAAGCTAACTGTATGCTACTTTGTTAACAGTAAGCTAACTGTAGGCTGCTTTGTTAATGGCAAGCTAACTGTAGGCTACTTTATTAATTGTAAGCTAACTGTAGGCTACTTTGTTAATGGCAAGCTAACTGTAGGCTACCTTGTTAATGCTAAGCTAACTGTAGGCT
>JBBIGA010000007.1:24878257-24895757 GCA_037576975.1 Alestes dentex | reverse complement strand
GTGGCCCACATTGTTTGTACCTCAACTCCTAATCTCTTTTATTAAGCTTGGGGGACATTGCTTATGTTATTGCTTATGTATTGGGGTGGTGGTGTCCTAGTGGCTAAGATACTTGTCTCTGGACCAAGAGTTCATGGGTTCGAATCCTACTTTCAGCATACCACCACTACGTTCCTGAGCCTTAACAAACCCTGTCAAAAGAAAATGTCAGAGAGAAAAATGTAATACACAAGTAAGGACAAACAGTTAAGAGGGTAAGGGTCTGAGTTTTTTTAAATATAAAGAAAATTACGTGTAAGAGATAAACAAGAGGACTGGTTAGTCACTGGGGGGCCAAGACTGAAAAGAGTCTTGATGCATGTCTTCCTCTTCTTTTGAGCAATGGAGGTTCAGTGCTTGAAGCTCTGAGAGGATGAGAAGTGACACGCTGCTTGATCAGTGCTGATAAGTAAGGAGGTGCAAGTCCATTCTTGGCCTTGAAGGCAAGTGTTTTGAACTTAATGCGAGCAGCCACAGGGAGCCAGTGATGGTTTTGTAGTAGAAGCATAGTGTGTGAGAATTTAGGAATATTGAACACCAGTCCTGCAGCTGCATTCTGCATTCCAGGCAGTAGAGAGTTGCAGTAGTCCAGTTTAGAGATGACCAGAGACTGGCCAAGTACTGCATAGCTTCAGTGGTGATAAAGAGTCGAATTCTTCTGATGTTGTAAAGAAGGTATCTGCACGTCCTGGAGAGGTCGTCAACGTGCGACAAGAATGACAGTTCTTCATCTATCATGATCCCAAGATTTCTTACCTTCTTTGAGGGGACAATACAGAGTTCTCAAATGAAACTGTGAGGTCATGGCTTGATGATTGACTCCCTTAGATGAAAAGCAGCTCAGTTATGCTGGGATTCAGCTTGAGGTGGTGGGCCATCGTCCAAGAGATGTCAGCCAGACATGTGGGTCGAGACCTGATAAGCACTGGAGGTGTAAGAGAGAATAAGTTGAGTGTCAACTGTATAAAAGTGGTAGGAAAAGTCACGTGAGGCTATTACATCCCCAGGAGAAACAGTATATAGAGAAAAGAGAAGTGGTCCGAGGAGCGAGCCCTGTGGAATACCTGTGGAAAATCTTTGCTGGGTAGACTGGGTAGACTGGGAGCCATGCCATGCTACCTGGTACTTCTGGTCATCCAGACTGTGCCAGATATCCCAAGTCTTGAGGGAGTAGCCAGGAGGATTTGATGGTTAACCGTGTCGAAGGTCAAGAAGAATCAGTGCTGAAGACAGTTTGGCTGACCTAGCTGCATGAAGTTCTTCTGAGATGGCTAGTAGTGCAGTTTCGGTAGAGTGCACTGCCTTGAACCCAGACTGGTGAGGGTCCTGAAGCCTGTTTTGAGAAAGACAGATGTTAAGTTGGTTACAAACAGCATGTTCCAGGACTTTGGAAAGGAAGGAGAGCAGAGATACTGGTCTGTAGTTATCTGAGGAGTCCAGCATGGGTTTCTTTGTCACACCAATTCTCCAGAATTGGTGTGACCACTGCAGACTTGAAAGCAGATGGGACATGGCCAGTTGTTAAGGAGCCATTGATGATGTTGGAGATATGCAGGATTAGATCCGAGGATATCATCTGGAGCATACTCGACGGGATAGGGTGGAGCGGAGACGTTGTGGGTTTGCTGGACATCAGAAGAAATGACACATCCTTGAGAGAGAGAGGTGAGAAGCCAAGAAACTGGGCAGTATTGGCTGGTCTTAGGCTGACAGGCGGCTTGATGATTGGCGGCTTGAGGATCTACTAATGTCATGGCTGATTCAACTGAAGGACAGAGGTTAGTTGAGTTAGGGAGAGATGAGGAAGAAAGAATAGGGGAGGAGAGAGAGAGAGGGCAGAGATAGAGAGGATAGATTTCTGTGGGCAGACGTAGGTGTTACACATGGGTGATGAGATGAAGTCTGAAGAGGAAATTGGAAAGATAGAAGATGATGGTCAGAGACATGTAGAGAAGTGGACAATATATTGAACATAGGAAGTGATCTGGTTGATACTAAGTCAAGAATGTTGCCTGCTTTGTGTCTCGGAGGAGACTCGCTGAGGGACAGGCCGAAGGACGATAAGAGCATCGCAATCTCAGAGGACTGCAACTTGTCACCTGGAAGACTGAAGTCTCCGAGGAGGATGAGTGGAGAGTCGTCAACTGGAAATGAGCTCAGGAGGACGTCCAATTCGTCAATGAAATTACCCAGCGGGCCAGGTGGGCGATATAGGACAATGATATAATTGTTGGATATGTTATAGTAACAGAATGGAATTCAAAGGATGAGATGTTGAGCTGGGAAAGACTGAGCTGGGAAAGACTGAGAGAAGCAAACCTGTACCCCCTCCTCTGCCTGTAGTGTAAGGAGTGTGAGACAAGTACATGGCAGAGGATAGAGCAGCCAGAGTAGCGGAGTTCTCTGGTGTAATCTGTGTCTCTGTGAGCGCCCGGAAGTGGAATAAATGGAGAGACACCAGTCCAGAGATAAAGTCGGCAATTCCACAGACCACCATGAACCACCGTAGAAGGCTGTGGAGAAAAAAAAAGCAGCTGAGAGAGGTTACTGTGATTTCTTCCATGTCGTCGCGGAATGTATCTTCTCGGCCTATAAGATATGTGAACAGGCAAAAGTGTGGGTCAGATTTTCTATTCTGGCCATTTTTAATTATCTAGTGGATTGCAATGAAGCTAATGAAGCTAAACCCACCAGGCACAAAGACAGCCAACAAACAAACAAGAAGCACACCAAAGGATCTAGGACAAAGGAAGTCTAATTGGACAGCAAAACAGCAGTACAACAGTTAAACAACAGAAGAAAACTCTAGCTAGCTTACCAGATAAAGAAACAGCCTAGTATACACTACAAGCACAGACCCTACACAGCTATACTTGGGGCTCTCAATCAGTACGAGTATACAGCCATTCAGCTACACTGTGGCTCATGCGTGAGACACCAGCCATGGTACAAGCACAGACCCTACACAACTATACTCGTGGCTCTCAATCAGTATGAGTAAACAGCCATTCAGCTACACTGTAGCTCATGCGTGAGACACCAGCCATGGTAGGCCAAGACACTGCAAACCACATTAACCACACCTTACTGAAATAATCAGCTAATTTGCAAGGCCTTCACTAGTTGACTTAACATGCAACGCACTAATCTCTGCAGTGCTGTGGCCCGGAAGGAACCCACTCCTTCCTCTAGCTTAGCACCTACCTTAATCTTTTAATTCACAGTTTGTGTTAGCCTCCAGTCCTTCATATGTGGTCTGCAGTCTGTAATTGAGCACATATATAGTTGACATATAAAGTAGGAGGACCTAATAAAATGGCCACTGACTCTAAATATAAGGTGGGTGTTTCTAATAAGAAGGCTGGTGAGTGTATATGATAGTCAGCTTGTTATAATTCCTGTGAAATCTAAATGGAAGTAAACCTCTTCTAATTCTACACCCTGTTTTAACTTTGATAGCCAAGCTTAAAGGGGACCTATTATGCAAAACACACTTAAAAAAAAAAGTTATAATAGGTCTATGGGCTTTACAAAACATGTTCATGAAGTTCTTTGCACAAAATCACTCTCACATAAAGAGATATCACCAGCTTAATTCTTGACAGTTTCAGTCCCTTTCAAAACGAGCCATTTCAAGGCTGTGTCCCTTTTATGCAAATAAGCTGTTGCTGCCCATGCCCCACCCATCCCATGCTTAAGCTGCGCGTTTAACTTCTGGATTTTACATTAGAATCCATGTCCTTAACACCAGTGAAAGTGTTTCTGTCTTTCTTTCTTTCTTTCCTTCCATCCCTTTAATCTTTGACAGTGGTCCTAGCCTGTATGGCTTCATACCAGGCTGAAGAAAGGAAGGGAGGGAGAATTTTCTTTGCCTTAACCAATGGCGGAGGTTGTTTTATTGTGTTTTGAGTGTGTTTTTGCCACTGCAGTGGTCAGGCACGGCTGAATTCCGCATTCATAAAGCTGCAAAGACCCAAGATGGCCGCTGAAAGGCGTGACAAGCAACAGGCTAGTGGGTGGGGTTTCGACAGATGAGGGGCGGTTCTATGCAAATTGGCCCCCACCTGACGTCACATGGGGGCCCTCCGTCCAAATGGCTCATTTTGAAAGGAACTGAAACTGTGAAGAATAGAACTGGTGATATCTCTTTATGTGAGAGTGATTTTGTGGAAAGACCTTCATGAACATGAACTTTGTGAAGCTGTCATGTTGCATGGTAATAATGTTTCCTGCTCTGATGAAAGTTTTACAATGTAAAGCCAGCCTTATAGCTCTGCCTCATCACCCCCGACTATCTGACTATCTTTCTGTTCTTCTCCCCTATTCTGTGTCCTCTTCCCAGTCCTCTAAGGAACTACCCAGTCAGAGCTGCCCTGTGTGCCAGAGGCAGCAGTGGGGGCCAACAGCCCACCAGCACTTGGCCTGCGCTCAGCCTGTGCTTGGCCTGAGTTTTTGTTCCGTGTCGGGCCTGTGCTCGCCTGGCTGGGGCTCCATCAGTCAGTACCCTACAGATTGACGAGCCCTCAGTTGCCGATTTAGTGTACATGTCAGCCACGCTGGAGCCACCGCACATCTGGAGTTGACTAAAGGGAGGGGGAGAGAGAGAGAGAGAGAGAGAGAGAGGTAAAGGAGCAAGCTCAGCAAGAGTGCAGAGGGTGAGAGGGAAAGGAAGAGAACAGGGAGAGAGAAGGGGAAGGAGGGGCAGGTTTGGCCTGAGCAAGTGTAGCCGACTGCAGTCGATGAAAGGAGCACCCCCATCCCTCCTTCCTTTTCCATGCCTTCCTCATTCTCAAAGCATTCAGGTTTGCTAACTAAATCTCACTGAACTAAGATGGCTAGATAGATTTACTTTTGCTTGGGCAGCACTGGTTTGGTTACCTTCCCTTCCCTAATTTTGATGTGCTCATTGCAGGAAACCACAAAACCTTCCTCAGATGTGTACCAAATGGTGACCAATCAGGAAGGCTGAGCTGGTTTTCAGGGCTAAACTGTGTTTGTTACTGGCATATTTGAATGCCTATTTCTTCAAATCAAATTTTCACATTTCTCCTTGCCACAAATTTAGTCGATCAGCCAAGACATGTTTTTTGCTGTCTGAAGTTTCCATCTTTAGTTTTATGATGGTGCTTTGAGGCTCATGGAAAGATCATGGAAAACAGCAAACTGATCAGTACTGTGTCATCACACACTTCAAACCTATCAACTTATCAAGTAATCTCAAACACACTCGCTTATTGTCGCTGTCACGATAAAACAATGTATCTTCATTTTTGTTGATTTTTATTTGATCCAGTTCCCATTTACATTGTGAACAGTTAGAAATGGTCTAAATTACTTGGGGAATTGAGTAACATGAAAAGTTCAATAAATGTTTTTTTTCCTTTTCCTGTTAGGTTTCCAATTTTGGAAATATCATAAGATTTTGTTATAACAGGGACATTATGTGGCTGTTGACACAAAATGATGACACATAGCTGAAACACTGACAAAAGTATGCTATCTAAAAGCAGATTTTTTAGATAGCATACACAGATAACATATACTTGTTAGCTGCATTAGCCTTGTAGCTCCAAACTAAAGTGCCTATTTATCACATTATCACACAAAAACCACAATAACTGTGCGGTTCTACTGGTATTTAAAATATCATGAGCAATTTATCATGAACTGTTTAAAATATTACCAAAAAAAAAAAACCCCAAAAAAACAAGAAGGATTGCAAATGTTAGGTCACCTGAGAGGTCGCCAGTATTGCTTAGTGATGATGATGAGAAAGTGGAGGTTAGCATACAAGTGAAATTTAGTGTGATAACAGAAAAAACGAAGATTATGAAGAGAGAGAGAGAGAGAGAGAGAGAGAGAAAGGAAATGGAAGAAGATAGAGAGAACAGAAAAAGAGTGGGAAGAAAGTGAGCAAGTGAGGTCCAAAGTGTCAAGGAATTCATTGTCTGCTCTCCACCTGTTATTATTCTGGACCCAATCAACCTGCTAGCCAGGCTGGAGCCGGTGGCCATCTGGAAACGTTGCAGTGTTTATAAACTTGGCAGGGCTTAGCTCTCTGGGGGCTGACCTCCCACACAAATCTGGAAACAATTAGAGCACGACAGAGCGCCTGATTACTGCTGAGAAGCCGAGTGCACACCACTGTTGGCCAGGGGGACGCCAGGCAATGCTTAAAGAAGGTACTACATCAGGGTTTCACATAGACCACCACACACACAAACATGCCCAAGCAAGTCTATGATTTCCAGAATGTATATACATTTCCATATATTTCCAGAAGTATACATTTCTGAATAAACCAAGAGGACTAAAAACGCACGTGACAAAGCATTTAATAAACCTCTCTTTGCTGTCTATGTAGTACAAGTTGTTGGCTCTCTCCGTTGGCCTTTGATCTCTCTCTCTCTGTCTCACTCTCTCACACCCTGTCTCACTCTCTCCCCCACGTTGTTTCTTTTACAGCTGCAGAGACTCCAGACTGCATGACTTCATACTTTCTGTGACTGTGCCAGGCAGGAAGAGCAGAGACACCCCATTCAGAAAACCCCATCAAACACACACACACACACACACACACACACACACACACACACACACACATACACACACAAACCATTCACAAAACCCCAACACTAATGACTTAGTGTTCTTATATTTGACCCAACTTGTGATCTGTTGTATATGCAACAAAGGAGATTAAAAAAGAAATAAAGGTTTTTTTTTCTCTCACCTAGCTTGTTGAAGTGCTTACTGTTTTCTCCCACCCCCAAAAAGAAGGCAGACTAACTACCCACACAAACTGGGAAGCAACAGCATTTTCTTCTGTGAAACACCTGTTCCTTACTGGCTACCTGATACATCAAATGACAAAGGAGTTCACATTTGTAAATTTTAAACCATTACTTTTTATTTTACATTGTCTGGCATGACATGCACAATGCATGCAGGTGCAAGCCATTTGTTAAAAACTGTCTCAGGAGTCTGTCTCAGTTTCTCACCTAACAAAATTAAGAATTTCTTCTTTAAAAAATATTTGTCATGTCATTCTGTTCAAGACCTTGATGCCCTCAGCCATCTCATGGATTATGTGTACACAATGGACCCTGAGCTTCGACATTTAGTCTCTCTGTGTTCTCGTATATTGTTGAGATAAAAAATAAAAAATAATTGACATTAATTCTGTCAACAGCTCAATTTAGAATCCATTAGCCAAACCAGGTATTGGATGGTTACTAATAATAATACTGGATTTACTGAAGGAGAGGATTGGGCATGGTTAAACATTTGAAAATACATTAGATTGGTTCTTATTGTCTTAATGTTATTTGGTTATATTCTAATATTCATGACTTTTCTGAACTCATAAACAGCTAATAAATAGCTAAGAAATGTTGCAGAGAAACAGCTAGACCACAGTCTGTAATTGTGAAGTGTAGCTTTATGGTAAGTGGAGCTGATAAAATTTACAGAGACTGTACATACATTTCTAATGGTATTTTACCCATTTTTCTTCACTGGACCATGAACAGTTCCAGATTATAAATCTTAAAGGATGGCAGGCCCTCTACCCCAACACTTAGCACAATACTACTTAGTGCAGGCATCTGTTAACTTGGCATTAGCAGTCTCCTCCAAGTGCGTTGAGCTGCCCAGTGACACATTAGCAGGTTGAACTAGACATGACTAATTTAGAGAGTATTTTTTGGGGAAAAGTGTCAGGGTTTTGTAACATGGTAGTTGAATGTTTACACTGACAGACCACAAGTTCCAAACTGGTTCAACTAAACATTTAGAGGGTGGTGAAAAAATCCCTTGAAGTTACCAACCTAGATTGCATTTAATCTTAACTAGGCTTTTACTCATTTGTGGTAAAATTCAGCAATTCACAACCTATGCGTATGTGGCGGGGGGACGGGGTCAAAGTACCAAATGGTCACGCCCCACCAACAAAACTCCAATTTAGGCAATATAAATAAATAGTAGAACCGACTACGCCACCCAGTGATAAAATAATGGGCACTGGGACCCACTAAAATGAGAAATAAAGGATGGAGCAGCAAGACAAAATTAAACTTTCTCCAATATTTATTTTAAAAAAACAAACATGAATAGACTAAAAATAATAATAAATGATAATAATAAATAAAATGATAATTCAATGCTAAAAACAGTAAAATACAGTCCAAGTGCGGTCAAGTGAGCAGGCACATTCTCCCTCCAGTCTTGTCCTCTCCACACTCTGTTGCCGCTGGGCCCAGGGCCGCTCCGTATCAGTCCAAAGGGCCCGCTCGCTACTCATCCACTCTGCTCCGTCGTCGCTATCTGGCCCATCCACCGGCCACAGTCCTAGGACAGATGACCGGCAGTGAATTGTTCCACACACCACACACAAAATGCTGCGACTGGGGTGACTCACCTCACTGGGCCCCGACAAATGCCATGGGCCCTGACAAACGATGAATTAGCCTCTCACATGATCAGAATCGCCTCAGGGTTCGTTCACTACACACGCTCCCTCTCATCCGGTCAACGTTGATGCAGCCACACCGCCGTCGCTCGAAATACTCTGTGCTTCACGAGCCGCAATGACTGTCGGCTCTCTTGCTACACCGCAGTCCTCGCGGCAGCATACAGCCCTAGGCTGAGGGACTACTTTCTGCTGCAACTCGTGGCAGCACACAACCATAGGCTGAGGCCTCCCAAGATTTGTTCTATTAGACCTATTAGAACGGTTCTGCATAGGCTGTCCCGTCAGACCTCACCTTCGCCTGGAGAGCTGCCTTGTGGCTATGTTTCTGCACTATCTTGTATGCTTGGTTTAACCGCTGCTGTTGCTCTCCAACCCATCTATCGCCACCTAGACGTGCTGGCTGAGTTCCCACTCCCCAACTCACATCTACTGGTGTCCTCGCATAACGGCCAAACATTAGATAGGAGGGAGCATAATCTGTGGTGCTATGCACAGTGTTATTGTATGCCATCATGAGCTCAGGTAATCGCTCCGACCACCTCTCTTGCTCTTCCTGTGCTAGGGAATGCAACATCCCCAGAATTGTCTGGTTCATGCGTTCAACCTGACTGTTCCCAGCTGGCTGGTAGGGTGTGGTTCTACTCTTTTTTTATCCCATACAAAGCGCACATCTGCTTAAACAAGTCTGCCTTGAAATTAAGACCCTGATCTGAGTGAATCGGCATGGGGCACCCGAATTGCTGCACAACAGTTTTCCACAATACCCTGGCCGTGTTTCAAGCAGTCTGGTCTCGGGTGGGGACAGCCCAAGCATATTTGGTGAACATATCTATCATGACCAAGATGTATTGACACTCATAACCAGGCTGTCCTAAGGACAGAAAATCTACCGCCACTACTTCTAAAGGGAACTCAACCACTATGGGGTGTAAAGGTACCTTACAAGCTGTCCGATCTTTACATAAACTGCAGGACCGACACCCGAATTGAAACCTCCTCACCTCAGACTCCATTCCTGGCCAGAAGAAGTGTCTTTGAAGCTGGCTCAACGTGCGCTCAATCCCAGCATGGTCCATGGCTTCATGATAACTCCTCCAGACCTTTACCCTTTGGCTTGAGGGGCAGATGACCAATTCCAACAACTCACAAGTGTAAGGGTCAGTTACCTCACGGTATAACACACCCTCTCGAACCTTTAGGCGCTTCCAGTGACTCAACAGCTTCTTTAATCCGGGCTGTGCAGTCTGACGCTCCTCTGCACTGGGCCACCCCTGTCCGTTCACTCAGCTATACAGCTGTCAAACCTCACCATCTTCTTGCTGTGACTTAGCCCAGTCTATAGTAGACGTCTCCTCACACCCCTGATCCTCTCCTCTTGTCACATTGCTCGCCATGACATCCACCACTGGGACTCTGGACAGTGCATCAATGTTCGCGTTCTCTCAGCTGGCTCGGTATTTCACTGTATAGTTGTAACTGGCCAGTTGGGCTACCCACCACTGCTCTGTCGCACCAAACTTGGCAGTCTGCAAATGGGCTAGAGGGTTATCATCCATGTGTACAGTGACCGTGGCCCCCATCAAGTAAGCTTTAAACTTTTCTTTCACTGTCCACTTCATTGCCAATAGTTCCAATTTGAAGGAACTATAATTAGCATCATTTTTCTATGTAGGGTGCAAACTACGACTAGCATAGGTGATCACTCTCTCTTGCCCACTCTGAACTTGAGCCAGAACAGCCCCCAGCCCTTGGTTACTTGCGTCCATATATAGTGTAAAGTGTTGCCCAAAATCAGCATCTGCTAAGATTGGTGCCTGTATAAGTCTCTCTTTTAGGGCATCAAATGCTTGCTGACACTGCTCCATCCAAATAATAGGCTGTTTGTTCATCCCTTTGGCAGCCGGGACTCCAGTAAGCAGGGCGTTTAAAGGGCGTGCAATCTTAGCAAAGTTGGCTACAAATTGGCGATAGTACCCTGCTAAACCCAGGAAGCCCCTTACCTCCTTAATGTTAGTGGATACTGGCCAGTCCTTGACAGCCTGGACCTTCGAGGGGTCTGCGTGGACCCCATCTCTACTGACCACATGTCCCAAGAATTTTACCTGTGATTGCAGCATCTTACATTTGTTACTGTTGTAGTCTCCTGAACACCTGCTCCAGATGCCTAAGGTGGGACTCAAAATTTGGAGAGTACACAATTATATCATCCAAATATACAAGTAAAAACTCAGTTACCTGCCCGTTAAGGCAATGCTGCATCAACCACTGGAAAGTCGCTGGGGCATTGCACAATTCAAACAACATACGTTAAAATTCATATAACCCCAGGGGCATGGCTAAGGCGGTCTTCTGGCGGTCATCCATGTGGACCCCCACCTGCCAATAGCCACTCACCAAATCGAAAACCATAAGGTCAAAAACCATTCAGCCTTGTTCAAAGAGGTCAAGGTTTCTTCAATTCGTGGTAAGGGGTAAGTATCCTTCTGAGTCACAGCATTTAATTTCCTGTAGTCTACACAGAACCTCCATGTCCCATCCTTCTTGCGCACCATGACTAAAGGTGCTGCCCGTGGGTTGAAACTCTCTCTAATAACCCCTCTGTCATGTCCATTACCAAGATCTTAATTTCCTTGTACATGGCTGGTGGCAGTGGACAGAATCGCTCTCTGATTGGGGCAGCATCACCGGTGGGTATGTAGTGTTCCACTACATCAGCATACCCCACATCCTATTCTCCTGATGCAAAAACTGTCAACCGTCGATTGATCAACTCCCCAAAACTGTGTTTCTGGCTCTCAGTTAGTTCGGCCCCTGGTGCTAAACACCCTATGGATAGGGCGCCTCCCCCAGGAAACTCTGTCTTGGCCTCTGTCACTGCCACATTCACCACATCTTCACCCTCCCGAGTCTGGTTCACATCCCAGGGCCCATACACTTCCACCTCCTCAACCACATTCAACCTGGCGAGTTTCTGATGGTGTCGGACCCACACATCATACAGGTGGGGCTTACATAATCGCAGGGGGACCCGGCCCTTCTGGATCTGACACACAGTACGTGCTACACCCACCTCGATCTCAGGCATTCCCTCCACCAGACTACAGCATGCAAGGCCCTTGGGTAAAATCTGCGTTTGGCCCCATATCACCACTTCACATCTTCCTTTTGATGGCTGGCCCCACATACCCCAGCAATCCGTCCTCTTCCATCGAGGCCGTCACTCATCAGCATGCTGCAAATGCTTGTTGCCATCCCTCCTGTGGCTGTGCCTCCAATGGAGCCACCTGCACATATGGTTTAAAGAACTTGTCCTGGCATTCTGCAATAATATTCATTCCAACTGGTAAAAGCACTGATAAGCATTCAGGTCGGATCAACACAATACCTTTTTGTGGGATTCGCACTCCAGCTAACTCCACATCTATTACAGCATAGCCTGTGTATGGGATCTCTAACCCATTAGCCGTTCTCAGCCACAACACAGGTACATCTGTTAACGGATGGCCTGGAAAAAATTCCTCGAACCAAGTCTGGTGCATTAATGAGACCTGGAAGTCCGTATCTAAAAGGCCCAGGCATTCTCTACCCCCAAACTAAGAGTAACCATCAGGCGCTTACCCACAAATTGTTGACAGGTCCTTTCCTTCACCTCCCCCCGGGTAGAGTTTAAGCGTTTGAAGGTTGCTGGATATTGGTCAGGTTACTGCAATGTCATGCAAGGTGCCCTGGTGTCCCACAACGGTGGCAAATTGGCTGTCCAGCCTCGTCCCACTGATAACAGGGGGCCACGAGCACACCTCTCTCCTGTATCTCTCACCCTGACAGGCAGGGGCGCTCTTCCAGCCTGCTGCCCTGAACACATCTGCTGGACCTATGGCCTCAATTCTTGTAGCACACATTTCTCGAATCTGTTGTGTCACCTCTCCAAGTATCTCTTTCTTTAACTCATCTCTCCATGTCGTACTAGGGGATACAGAGGGCTGCACCTCATTATCTTCCATACCAAGGTACCAAACGGTCATGCCCTGCCAACAAAACTCCAATTTAGGCATAAATAGTAGAACCGTAAAACAGTAAAATACAGTCCAAGTATGGTCGAGTGAGCAGGCACGTTCTTCCTCCGGTCTTGTCCTCTCCACACTCCGTCGCTGCCAGGCCCAGGGCCACTCATATGCACATATCAGTCTGAAGGGCCCGCTCGCTACTCATCCGCTCTGTTCCATTGTCGCTATCTGGCCCATCCACCGCTCACTGCCCTAGGACAGATGACCAGCAGTGAATTGTTCCACACACCACACACAAAGTGCTGCGACTGGGCCCCGAAAAATGCTGAGGACCCGCAATGATGAATAAGCCTCTCACATGATCAGAATTGTCTCGGGGTTCATTCACCACACACGCTCCCTGTCATCCGGTCAACGTCGATGCAGCCACACCAACGTCGCTCGAAATACTCCGTGCTTCGCGAGCCGCAACGACCGTCAACTCTCTTGCTACACCGCAGTCCTCGCGGCAACACACAGCCCAAGGTTGAGGGACCACTTTCTGCTGCACCTCGTGGCAGCACACAGCCATAGGCTGAGAGAGCAAACCCATAGTCAGAGGTAGCACACCAAACAATGGGCGCCGCCATCTTTAAAAAGTCCTAGAACCGCCCCTCGCCATCTCTGATTGGGGGCACACTTGCTGGGCTGAGAAAGGTTTCATCACGTAATTCGTGAAACAGCTGTCACTCAGGTTATCCAGAGAGAAAAAAACAGAAACAAACAACCCAAACCGTGCAATTTATATAACAAAAATCAAACACCACCACAACAATTCATCCCCACACACATATAACACCAAAAGAAATTCGCTGCACTCATAATATTTTTCTCCCCATAGCAATCCCATAACATGTACAAGAGCCGTTTCATTCCTTTTGTCACAATTTAAAAACATTTTTTAACTGTACAAAACATATTGGAATCCCAAAGCCAATATGATCATCCATTTTAGCCTTGTTTCTTTTTCGGGACCAGAGAGTGAGTGAGGTGGCAAAATGTATGTGTCAGTAGAGATAGTAGTTAAAAAGTGTGTGTGTGTGTGTGTGTTTGTGTGTGTGTGTGTGTGTGTGTGTGTGTGTGTGTGGTGAAGGAAGAGTCGGGGCAGTGTCCTTCCTGTCTGACGCTTCCTGTCGACAGTTCTGCTGGAATCTGGTGTAAATCCTCCCACTGGAGCCTCTACACACACACACACACACACACACCACTGTTGGCCCTCTTAATCATCTCCAGTGGGTCTTTACCACCTGCTCCTTCAGCACTGACCAGTGTGTCATCTGTCATCTGTGGTCACCCTTTTTCATAAATGTCAGTGATCTTTAACCCTGTAGAAAATACACTTTCATTCATTCTCTGTGTATCTCTGCCTTGTGACTGGACAGAGCAGCTAACCCTCTTTAGCTGTTTAAGCCTAAGCATTTCTCCTTTTTTTATCTTGCTTTATCTTGTTTTATGAGCTGGTGTTGCATTTCTCTCCTGGTGTACCTCATCCCTGCTCCAGGTGGTGGCAACGAGACACAACGTCTCACTCACCTGCGATTAAACTCCACTGTACTCGGAGACCTACACACGCATGCTCACAGTACACAGTAATTTTCTGTACTGATTCTTTAGCCACTTAACACCCTAGACTTTCTAATGCTCAGCAATTCAGCAACTGCAGTCAAGACAATGCAAACTGGCTGTGTTATTTTTAAATTATAAGAGTAAGGAGTGAAAACTTTGACTGCAAACAGTCACCCAGCCATCCTTTTGAGAGATTAATTAAGGGACCATTGCTTCTACAGTCCAGAAATGATCCCAGTAAAAATTCAGTTTACATCATGCTGTTAGCACCACTATCATCCTGAGGTAAATGACCAAAGGCCGTTGTTGATAAGATGTACATTGACAACTTTTTCAGGTGCACCTCATTGTCCATTTATCAGTGTATGCGTGTGTGTGTGTGTGTGTGTGTGTGTGTGTGCTTCACTGATTTGATAAGCTGATAAAAAGGGCAATGAATGTATATAAAAGGTAGGTGTGCGTTATGAAGTTGCTTGAAACAAATGTTCCAATTGGATTCCTGTAAAAATCTCGTATTACTTTCCATAGTTTACAATAAGACACTAGATATTATTATATTTATTATTTTATTATATACCCTATATGGACAAATGTATTGGGATGCCTGACCATTACACCTAATGACATAGCATTCAAATATATAGACTTTAACATGGATTTGGTTCCCCCCTTTGCAGCTATAACCACCTCCACACCTCTTGGAAGGCTTTCTACAACATTTTGAGGTGTTTATGTGAGGAATTTGTGTCCATTCATTCTGTAGAGCATTTATGAGGCCAGGCACTGACGTTGGACGAGAAGGCCTGGCTCGCCGTTTCCATTCCAGGTCATTCCAAAGGTGTTGGATGGGACTGCGTTTAGGGCTCTGAGTGGACCAGTCAAGTTCTTCCACAACGAACACATCCAAACATGTTATTATGGACCTTGGTTTGTGCTCTGGGCACAATCATGCTGGAATAGAAAAACGTTACACAAAGTTTTCTAACTTTGGCCTGGCATTGCCCAAAATGTCTTGGTATGCTGAAGCATTATGAGTGCCCTTCACCAGAAGTCCTAACCTTCACCTAGCCCAAACCCTGAAAAACTGGTGTGTCCCAATAATTTTGTCTATATTGTGTATTTCACCACAGAAATCTTCTTGTATCTAATTGCATTTTTCCAGTTCTGCGGTATACTCAAGGGATATTATCAGTTATCACATAGGAATAGAAATAGTGATGGGTTTTCAAGGTGGACTATCTATTACATTATATTGAGCTAACCATGCTGGAACAGGTTTTCCTTCTGCTGAAGTTAGATTACCCCCCCACCCCAACACACACAGATGCACAGATAGAATCTTAGCCTGAGGCTACGAAGAGGAAGAATCTCTCCAGAACTTGAGGAATGCTCAGAGGGCCTTGCGTTCTGGTGTAAGGTCTCCTCCTCTCCTTGTATCTCTCTCTCCTTCTCCCTCTTTCTCCTTCTCCTTGCACCACTTTATCTTTCTCCTCTGAGCTTATTTTGTGTGGATAGCCATTTTAGAAGCAGGTGGCTTGTGGACAGGTGTTATCAGCCACCAATTACCTGTGACCTGCCCAGAATTAGATGTGCTGAATGCAGACATGAGCTGTTTAGCTATAATAAACAGCTGAAATCAGTAAGCATGAATACTGATTACAATCTCAATAACAGGTTAATTGGGAACTTGACACAGTCTCAGTTGAAAAGCTTTATTGACCTGTAGATTTAAGCCACTGTACAGTCACAGGTATAAGAAACATTGTCAATTTCTGACACTGTATCTCAAAGATCACTAAAAGTAATGGTTACATGTATAAGGAATCCTTCTGGCATTTAACAACAGGACAACCACCTCACACAGTAAAGTATGCTTTGTCTCTGTGGGCCTGTGACAGGCTGTTAGCAGGTGCACGCCTTGTCGCTTCCCTTCTTTGTGCTGAAATAGTGGAGGATTCTGATGTCAGCTGAGCTGCATGTACTTGAGTCCTAAGGCTATGGTGAATCAACATGGTTTGTTCTGACTGCAGAAGCTCAGTCGGGAGTAAAAGACAGGACTGGCAACAACGTGTTTTAACTTGCGGTCAGCAGCACCAGGGTTTTGCTGCTTGGAGCTGTGGAATGCATGGGGCTTGTCAGAAGGCGATGGGTGTGGGTCTGTGTGCGTGTGTGTGTTGTATGTGTTTGTGTGTGTGTGTGTGTGTGTGTGTGTGTGTGTGTGTGTGTGTGTGTGCATGTGTAGCTGCCTTGCCTTGCTCTGTCATTACAGGACAGCACTCGCACGAAGGCGTCAAGAACCACCCTGGTTGTGACTAGGGAGTTTTGAACACTGCAGGCCTTAAATGAGGGGCTTCATGAATTCACATTATGATGGTCATTAGTTATGATTGTTTGTCTTGTGGTTTGTGTTGTAGCTAAACAGCATTTATCCTGTTTATATACCCAACAAAAGAATTTTTCCCCCAAAAGCACATGTATGGACCCTGCCTGTGATTTGTTTACTGATAATAGCTTATGACCGAATGAAAACGCATTGTTTGCGTAGGCCATTGTTTGTTGTCTTGAACGTTCTGACGTGTCTTAAGGAGCATTCTGTCTTGGCAGAGACACACCCCGCCTACAGAGATGATCTAAAAGGACTGCAAAGCATTTGGGCCAATAGCTGAGTCATGGTCCACTTTGAGCCAGCGTGGACATGTAGCTTCTTGATCCTGTTGAAGGGAAGTTCCATCAAAGTTGATTTTGCCAAAAAAAAAAAAACCCTTCCCCTCACCCCCCCAAAAATAAAACACAAAACACATCGTTGTGGCACTGAAAAGACAATGAGTCAGTGCAGTGTTTCCAAAAAGATGCTTGACTGAAGAAATTCTGAAGGTGCAAGTAGCTGTGTGAGATTGAATCAGTAGTAACTTTTTCTTTTTCTCACAATGCATTTACCAGTAGACAAAACAAGCAGTCAAAATAACCCACAGACACGCATTCTCAAAGATATAGTTCTTAAAATCAAATTTATACAAATGTCCTCTCTCACCAGCCAAGACATACTTGGTGTTCAAATTTTGCTTCTTCAAACTTCAGACTCCAGTTCTGGATATGTGAGGCTAATATAGCTAACAAACACTAGAAGTCAATAGTCAAACTGTTTGCCTAAAATTATACTACTACAGGTCATGGCTGTTGTGTCACCTGAGATTTTTATAGCTCACAGTACATCATACGGTGTCCTAAACCACACTGACGAGGCTGCACCACTTTAATGAAGAATTGGAAGCAGATTGAGTGGATGTATAGAAGCTTTAAGGATATACAGTGAGGAACATAAGTATTTGAACACCCTGCGATTTTGCAAGTTCTCCCACTTAGAAATCATGGAGGGGTC
>JBBIGA010000007.1:24848279-24864561 GCA_037576975.1 Alestes dentex | reverse complement strand
CACACACACACACACACACACACACACACACACACACACACACACACACACACACACACACACACACACAGTGTCAGAGCAAATGAAAAGATATATAGAATACATATATATCATGCATAACTTTTTAAGCCTAACCATAAACTTAAATTTACCTAACCTCTGTAACCACAAAGACAAAAATAACTTGATTAATTAATTAGGGATATGTTTACCCTTACAATTAGGCTTAAGTTTAGGGCTCAAACTAAGTGTCGGGTTGTACCTAGGATTGTACTTATTGTTAGGGTTATAACTAGGGTTACACCTAATCTTAGGGTTATACCTACGTTAAGGGTTAGGGTCATAACTGCGGTTGGTTTAGGGCTGTAACTAGGATTAGGGTTAGGATTAGAGTTAGGTTTATGAAAAGGGCTAGGGGTAGGGTAATAATTAGAGAGAGAGTTATAATTGTCTTATAATAAGGCTTAGAGTTTGGGTTACATCTAGGCTTTGAGTTTAGGGCTGGCGTCAGGTTCATTTCTACGGTAAAGGTTATAACTAGACTTACACTTAGGGTTATTCTATATTCAATATACGCTTATATCTATATTCTATCTATATATTTCTTTATGGTTTGGGTTATACTTAGGGTTATAGATAGGATTAAACAATTAAACATTTTTTATATTTAAAAAAAGTCAAGACAATTTTCCACATACACATGCCAACTGTCTCACAACGACTGAATTTTGTATTAATGTACCAAAAACCATTGTGCCATTAAAGGAATAATCTTTGACTGTTATTCTGTTCACAGTGTCATCCAAATCTTTTTCATTAGTCCAAAATGTCTGTCAACACAGCCATCAAGCATTTTTTGTTCATTGAGATTTGGGTGACTGTTGATTTCGGGTTTAAGAAGCATTAAACCCAAAAAACCCAGGTTGAACTCATTTTATATTAGATTATATTTAAACATATAATCTGTAGTGTGCTATGTAAGTTATAAAATTCTGGCCTCAACATCCAAATCATGCAATTTTTTCAGAATAGAATAGTGCACACACGGCTGAATTCCTAATAACTCTTTCTTAGACATATCATTATAGAATACTTCATAGTGTGTCATTTGAGAATCAGCCTCAATGTGGGTACAAGGGATGTACAATACTGTTACCTTGATGCTAGCAAAAGCCCGGAAAAGAACTACCTATAAAGTGAATGTTTATATTAAGGTCTGATATATTGTGATATGTTCATTATCATAAGACACAAAAATAAAACATTTATGAAATGACTGCCATTTATGATGGTGGGTGTCTGAATGGTTTTGTCCATAGATGTCAGGAATGAGTAACATAGATAATGTAAATGCATTACATTTCTACATTAATAGTTAATAATAAATGAAAGGCTCTTTTCCAAAACGGTATAAATCCATTTAAAAAATATATTTACCCAGACCCACACATTTTGCAAATCTTTAATTTATCCTGTTAAAATAGTTTGTTGGCTTTTTTTGTCTTTTTTGAGCCAAGAGAACATGCAATAATGCACAGCTAAATAAATAAAGAATAACTCGAAATATATTAATTTATGTTAAATCTAAACAAATAACACTAGAAAATAACATACATACAAATGGCCAGTTAGATCAATCTTAAATTCAGAACCATTCAAAGTAACCTTCTCAATTTGACAAAAAGATCCCATCTCTGATTGTATGCTTGTTAACTAAGTATACATACACAGATATACACAGATATAATGTGTGATTCAATGTGTGATTCACTGCACCATATTCTAGTAAGCTCCAAAAAGTTAAAAGTCAGTCTGATAAAGTCAAAAGGCATTATGATAGCTGGAACTGGAAATGGAGGGTCGAGAGAGAGAGAGAGAGAGAGAGAGAGAGAGAAGGAGAGAGAGAGAGAGAGAGAGAGAGAGAGAGAGAGACATGAAAAGGAGCGGATAGAGCAGCACCTGCTGTTTCACAGGCAACCCTTGGATTTGTCTTCACAAACCTCACAGACCAAAGAGCAATGCAGGGGGATTAAAAGGACATTCCAGGTTGCTGTGTTTATGTGTGTGTGTGTGTCTGTCCAGTATTCCTACAATGTGTTTGCCTGTGTCTGAACAATATTCTTTCACGGTGTTTGCCCACAGTGTACCTAATAAGTGATAAGAAACAGGAAAATGTGGGTATGGGCACTATAGACATAGCACTACTGAGTCCCTATGATGATGGTATTACCAGTGAGGTTTGTGTGTGTGTGTGTGTGTGTGAGAATTGTGGGTGAAGGTTAGAGGTTAGTGTATCTCTGGAGTGCTGGTGGTACATTCCTTTGTGCTGTGGCAAGTATCAAAAGCTGCAGGATGAATGCGTACTCATGTGTCTTAGAAAAATGATGGTGAGGGTTAGATGACGTGAGAGAAGCAACAACATTTTTTCAGTTACGCTCATGTGGTACACAGTTGTTTTACTTTATCCAAGTGTCAAGAGACGTTCATGTTTTCATTATTTTCTGACTAATTTCAGGGCCTGACTGTGCAGACTAGTGGATTAAAAGACACCTGTGGGTCTTTAGCACAAGTTATTGTAAACATTGATAAAGAAGTCAAATTGAATTTGATTCAAATCTGATAATACTGCCAAGAAGTGAAAAACCACAAATTCAGCAAAAACTTTTACCTAAATACCAGCATACATATTATTCAAATTATACTATATTATATCAGGATTATATGAGAAATACCACATGACAGTCTGTTTTGTCCCTTTGTTATAAAGATACATTCAGTGTGTTTTATATTATATATAAAGTGACAAAAAAAGAGATATAATGCCTTATTCCTATATACAGTATACACCAAATTAAACTTTTATAATTTGCGTTTCTAAGCTGTTTGTTTTAAGACTTGTGCACAGGCATTCAACCCCTTCAGGACATCAATGGCATGGACAGCAGTGCCTGGTCATAAAAGATCTTTAGCCAGTCACCTACAAAATCTGTCTTATCAGTGACCCTTAGATTGATCAGAGGGGTTTGGGGGTTAAGCTACTAAATCCTACACCAGTGACTTTTGAATCTATTGATAATGACTAAGTGCCGGAAGAACCTTTAGCTTGGCCAAACACATAATAAAGAATGAATGGAGTCATGCTGTAACTAAGATTTGGGAGACCATGCCAGAAACAAACTTTCTATATAAATGTTCACGGTAACTGTATGCAGTGCTCTGTGTGGAATTTTCCCAGCTCAAGCACACCCACAAAATTCATCAGTTAATGGACAAATTAATTCCACTGTACCAGGTGTGTTTGAATACATGACCCCAGAATCAGAATTGAACACTCCTGTTGTAGGCCAATCTGTGAGGTTCTTAAGCATAGAAGTGCTCGACACATCTATTTTTACCCAGTAAACCAGGTTTTCCTACCCCTACATTTTAAACTACACTTTGTCAACTAAAGGTGAGGTGTGCACTTGCAAAATATTTATAATTATCAATTTAATACACAAATGTGCTTTTGTCTGCAGACACACTCCTAAGAGAGGGCACACCTGATATCTTGCAGTGTTGGCCTGAGATTCATGTACTGATGGGAGTCATGCACAGACATGTTTGTTGACTACAATGCCAGGATGTAGGGAACATTTTCAAGGGCTTGTGTGTATTCAAGAATCTTTTGTCTCTAAAAACCATACAACTAAATGCAGGCACCAACTTGATTAGAATGAGATGTAAATCGATCACTTCCTACTTTTACTGCATGTGAGATTTAGTATAGCTGTGGTATAGTGCAGGCCAACGCCTTGTTTAAGGGCGTGACTCATTGTGAGGGGATTTTCAACCCAGGCTCCATTTATTTACACAATATAGGATGTTCAGCCCAGTTGGAAACCATGTCATAAGCTTGGATTTAGAGGGTTCAGAGGATACTAGCTTAGGATTGCCACTAAGATGAAACTACCTTATGGAAATGCCTTATGCAGAAATGAACACTCTTTGCCAGGAACTCATCCATCAACTGGAAATTTAAAAAAATACTGCATTTCTTGGGAAACTGATGCACTGAGTAGATTCAGTCAGCCTTACAGACTTGTGGTGTTCTGCAAGTTTCAGTGAAGGGGGTGGTAGTAGCCTAGTGGGTAAAACACTTGCCTGTGAACCTGATGACCACAAAGTTGTAGATTTGAACCCCACTTTCTACCATTGTGTCCTTCAGTGAGACACTTAACCCTCAGTTTCTCCAGGGGGACTGTCCCTGTAACTAATGATTGTAAGTCGGTCTGAATAAGCCAAATGCCACTTTACCTTTACCTCCATTCTAGGCCCATTACTTTTTTGAGGTACACTATTCTGAGCTATAAGTAGAACAATATGAAAAGAGATTAAGACTAAAAGACTTCTTCCATTTGAGCCTTAGACTCAACAGGGACATCTCAGCTTATTTATTCATTAGACACAGAGGACACTTTGATCTGGAGGCCCACTCCCAGCGGAAGTCCTCAAAGTAAAATATCTCAGTGTATACATACAGGGTAAATCTTGTCATTAGCAAAGCTGTTTAAATTAGGAGTCAATGAAATACAATTAAATGCAAAAGACAAAATCAAAATGAATGAATGAGTATTAAATGGCTTAAATACCTTGACATTAGCACACAAAAGAGATCAATTGCCCAGTTGCCTCTCAGGACTATGGTAAAGCAAGCAATTTGTTCTAAATGGAATTAGTTTTGAAAATCAACTGGATACCTCAGTTACAATATGACTTCAGGTGGAAATTTAGTGAAGGACAACCTGTTTTCTGAACATCAACAAAACTAGAAGCAAATATCAGTAATGCAGTTAGTCTGTTTGCTGATGCTTATTTATCAGAAAAGCCTGAGCAGGTAGAGAGGGGGTTGTGTCAGGGACCATATGACGCTGGTGAAATTGATTGTAATTTGCTTAGAGACATGTGATTTCTGTTGTCCCTGTCACATGCTGAGTCAGACTGCATAGATTTTGGACAATGTCTTGTCTGAACAGCAAAGCTATAGGGTTTGAATCATAAGAACTGTTTTTTTAGGAGTGGCATATTTTCCACTTCTTGAGTTTTGTGGGTGACATGACATTTCATTAAATGCAAATTGCAGGTTCCCTAGTGTTCGTGACGATTCCTTCAATAAGATTAATGTGGCTTTTATGTTTTTTTTAAAGGATGTTTTTCTTATTAAAGAAAAAAAAATTCTTCAACATTCTCATATCAACCTTAAAGACAACTACATTCCAGCACAACATTTAAGTTACCCATTATTTATTTGTTTATTTATTTTACATATTAAGCTTAAATTCTCATTTCACCAACACACATAGCTCTGTTACAATGTTTGTGTTGTAATTGACACAGTGTCCACGACTTGTGTTCTAATCCTTCACTATATTGTTTCAGCACATTTATGTTCTCTTTTTCTTTATTTTGATGTTGTATTCTTATTGATGACGTCAGTTATTTTCCAGGTCACTTCATTAAGTTTTTATATATGTTCACCGAAAAAACAGCTTCTCTATTATTAGCACTGTTCAGATTATGGCAACATGAAACTTTTCATGCTTGGATAGAATATTTGAAAATATTCTGGCTCAATAAAAAGCTACATGCTGTGTGTTGCAGAAGTACAAAATTAATACATTTCATTAATAGTAATATTCTGCAAATTCATATATACAGTAAACACCCCCTTATCACGGGGTTTGCGTTCCAAAAGCACTTTTGTATAGTGAAAAACCACCAATATGTGATGTGGCAAAAAAGAAAAAGCCTAAAAATTCCAGTTTTATAGTGTAAACCCTAAATACGTCCCCAAATATGCTCCCAAAACACTTTAATTTCATTTTAAACTCAGCTCAATACTTTACCCTTAAAGAAAATGTAAAGGTAAACCCGTATCCATACTGTACAGTTTACACTGAACTGCTGTCTCTCCCAGTGCTAGAATGTAAAATACCAATACCCCTATATAGACTGTACCATAATTGATGTACGTGCGTTTTCTTTGGTATTAGCAGGGTATATACAGTAATAAATGAATTTACTTTACAGTAATAAAAATACAGGGCTTTAAGAAGAACAAACCGAAAAACACGAGAACACTTGAAACGCTTCACGGGGGTAATTCTAGACTGTGTCTGCCAGAGATTATTAGTTCGGTTCTCTCGTTTTTTCTGAAATGACCTCTGCATTTTTTATTGCTTTTGTGACTTGTCCGCCACACCCCCTTGTCCTCGCGCTGGGTTGTTTATGTTTGGGTGTGCCGTTGAGCAGTGAGGCTCACGAGGACGAGGGGGCATGGCCGACGAGGCCCAGACATCACAAAATCAAAAATAAATGCGGTTTCCGCGAACAATTATTAGTTCGGTTCTCAGACTGCTGAGCCGCGATTAAGCAGGGGCATAAATAAATCGCACTTATTTATGAATTAATATCAATTAATAGTCAGGTTTCTGGCTTTTTTCTGTAGCAATGAAATAGTGGGAAAATAGTCTAAATGTCTTGATAATGATTTTCACAAAGATTTCAGACTTCTTACTTCCCAAAAAATATATTTTAGAAATTAAATGTGTACATTACATCTTTTGTGTTTGTGTACCAACAAGTTGTTATACAGCACCTGTTATCCATAAAGGTCAAAGAATTCTTTATGAATAATTCCTTCATATTTAACCAGTCTCTGGTTAACCACCAGACTGACCTGGCTAATCACAGCTGTCTAACACTGCCTTGTTCAAACTTTCCTTTATTTAAATGTTATCTGTTAAATTATTTTGAACAAAAGCTATAGGCCTGACAGTCTGAAGGATGCTATTTTTGGTTCCTCATTTCCCAACTCAAAAATCCCCAAATGATTAATTCAATTAAACCAGTTTTTGTATTCATCAGTGCTTTTTATCCATGCTCTTTTTTTCACTGTGTCTTTAAGACTGATGTATGGAATGAGCAATGTTCTGATTGTCTGCCCTGTATTGTTAATCATTCCCAAAGCAGTTTAGACTAAACACTCCTTGTAACATCAGTGTCAATAGGTGGAGCTAAACTGCTGCAGACTGAATAGGCATGTATATGCAAATGTGTTTATTTTTGTGACATTACAAAACCACTGATTACAAAACGGGCAGCTTAATGGACTGGGGAGTGAATGGTTTGTTTTTAAACATAATCAGTGTTTACATAGTACATTCAACAAAGGTGAGAAAAATATAGTTTTCCATGATATAGGCCCTTTAATAAATACCAATCTAATCATGTAATTGTGGGTTGTAAGATCCCGTACTCTATTCTGCTTGAAAACTGATTGTAGCTGTAGTTTAACTTCTTATACAGTAGTTGGTGTTTGACCCGTTTGGACCTTTATTAACTCTGAGCACCTGCCCCTCTGAGGACTGATGATTACTGTCTGAAATGCCGCAGAGCTACAGAGCAGCGCTATAGCAGAGATCAAAAAGACTAAAATGAAAAAGGCAGCAGAACCAGCGAAATGCAGTGTGTGTCCTCTGTAAACAGGCTGATTGGCTTCAGGCTTTCGGGGTGACCCAGAGAGAAACAATTCCCTCTTTCTCCTCAGGTCAGGCTCTGCGGATCACGCAGTAGATCAGGACCTCCTGAGTCTCAGCCAGCTGATCGATTTCATCCACTACACTTTCTGCTACTAATCTACAGAAAGAGAGCAAGAGATCTGAAAAAAGGTCTTTGTTATCATGTGTTAACCTGACAAGCCATAGCTGACAAAAAAAATCAGGGGCTGTCATGAGTAGTTACAGGAGTGGGAGTACTTTCGCTCTAAACTAAACGTAACTATAAAAGGTAGACGCTGACGCTGAACATTGGAAGCCTTTTGGAAGACGTGAACACCTGTATTGTAAGGTTGGCAGCTTTGAGGGCCTAGAGCTACGTAATCAAAAGGTTTTGTCCCGCTCAACACCTGGAATAGTTCAGACATGAGTCATGCCCTGGAATTGTGCAGAGTTCATGCCCAAGAGGCAAGGAGACAAGTGCTCATTCAAGGCAGAGCAGTCAAGCAGACAGAAATACTCAACCTATAGTTTGATGCCTTTGCTGACAGTGAATGTTGGAGGATTTTGTCCTGCAGTATCATGGAGTATCCAATGTATCTTGCAGTAACTGCTTTAGTTTAAAACAGAAAAGGTCTTGTTCTGATAGTGCCATTATGCTTTGATGCGTCCTCCATTTAAGGTTCTGTCCTTGAAACCAATGGCTTTATGTATTTTATGATTAATATTCAAATGATCTAGATTCTCACATGCTGTTCCACAATGATGCCCTTTCAAAAGATGCTTTCAAAGAAAATGGTGGCTAAGTGAGATCAACGTAGGGTAGAAGTGTGATATTTGGGGTTTGTTTGGGACTTCAGCAGGATCCCAAAGGGCAGGTTCAAGCGGCTCAGTGGTCCTGTTTAAACAGGGTGCTCACGCCTCAACGACCTGCAGGTCCCTTTCAAATAGTCCCTTTTGATACACCACATCTACAACATAAAAAAGTGTATACAATAATGTCTGTCCAACAAAGAACTTTGTCAGTAATATTGTTGAGGGCCTGATCGGATCTACATCACACACCAGACTAATTTCCTTTTGATTCAGTTTCTTGATATGTACAAACACCTTCTGGAACCAGGCAGTGTCTGTATTCCATTCAAATCTAACACTCAGACCATTGGCACACCGTGTCTCTCAGTCACTTTGGGGTAACAAGTGGTGGAAATGGGTAAAACATCTCCGCCTAATGAATCAGGTAAAAAAAATGCTGTGAATAAGTGCTGTAGCAGCAAGCCCACAAACACTACCAGTACAGCTACAACAGAAAGACACAGTATAGTCATTTTTGAGATATGGTGACCATTTCTGTAACTGTACACTATTTTATCCACAAATCAGATTGCTATTAGTTATAAGGTAAGACTGTCAAACCTGTAATACACTGATGAGTCACTTTATTTGGTATATCAGTCTACGCTCACTGTTCATTTTATCAGCTCTACTTTTACTGGTGCACTTTGTTGTTTTTGAATCATTTGTTTGTCCTTTTTATTCTCAGCACAGGAGTAATACTGACACGGCAGTGGAATATTAGTATGACTGGTTTTGATCACACAGCAAAGCTACTAGGGCTTTTAAAAATCTCAGTGTCACTTCTTTGTTGAGAATAGTACAAGCCAAAAATGTCCAGCCAGCAATGTCCTGGAAAAAAAACTGGCCACTGACGAACTTGAGGATGACCATCAGCAGCTGCGTAGCATCAGATGAGTCATAATCAATAACTTAAAGGTGGACCAACAGGTTAGGTGGGTCTAATAAAGTGGACAATAAGCATTTTAAAAATCCCCAGCAGCACTGCCGTGATCCACCCACTCACACACCCACCACTACCATGTCAGTGTCACTGCTGTGGTGATCATTCTCACCACCCAAATAACGTGCTCACTGGTGGTTGAGACCATTGAAGAACAGGATAAACAAACCATGCAGGAAAACAGGTGGACAACAGCCTTGTGAACTACAAAGTCCACCTAAAGGACCTCCTAAATTTAGGAGGTAGGTGTATCTAATAAAGTGGCTCATGAGTGTACTATTGTAATATGTCCTGCACAAAAGGCATGTTCTACCGTTGCAAGTAACAACTAAAGATGAATGTTAAAAATATCCAAAATCATATTTATTTATAAAGTGTAAAAAAAGAAATACAAAAATATCACCCATTCAAATTTTAAATGCACACTATCAAGATACAATCATTTCAGTCACGCATACATTCAGATGTATAAAAAAATATGGATTACAAACATTTGGGCAAAGTCTTTGAAAGGCACTTGATAGAGCATTGCAAGTTTGAACACTGGTGTACTGTCATGGCAGGTTCAGATAACAGTTTAAATACTTTCAACAGAAAAAAGAATGTTTTGCACTTGTTCCCTCTGTGATTAATGGCTTCGGTAATTTCTTTTGGTCCCCAGTTCTTTGGCTTAGTCCCCACACACCTGCTCTGAAACACAATAACAGCAACAAAAACAAAGCAAATATCATACCCTATATCAACATCCAATAATGGATCATAGTTGGCATAAGTTACCGCTCAAGTGAGAGCATGTGTAAGCCTTATTGTGACCTCCCAAATAGTACATAACAGTAAACAATACTACAGTACACAGTAGGGTAGGAGTCCAACACTGATGAAAACAGTGAGAATACTGTTAAAACTGAAAGCACATGATGAAGCACATGATAAACAGGAGTGATGTTTTTTTTCTACACTGAAATGAACAGAAGACTCAGTCAGAAGCACACACAGAGCTAAGGCTACTGGGTGTTCAAACAGTATTTTTTTTCCTGCGCAAAGAGTGCCGAGTGTCGCAATTCATAAGGCACCTCAGAGTAAAAAAGGCTCAGGGCTCAGTTTTTGGTCAGTGGGCTACGCAGCAGCCTGACTCCTCGTGCTTGTGGAGGAGCGACATTCTGGAGAAGGTTTTGGAGCAGTTCTTGCACTGGTATTTCTTCACGTCTGAGTGAGTCTGCAGGTGGGCCCTGAGGTTGGACCTGTCCGCAAACGCCCGGCTGCAGTGGGGACACGAGAAGGGCTTCTCACCTGCCACAAGAGCGACACAAGTCAGTGCCTTGATGCAAAAGCACTTTTGTCAAAAGCAGAGTCGACAACCAGTGAGGGGTTAGAGACACAATGTCCACAACAGCTACTGTACACGTATAAAGCCCAGTGCCTGAGTGAACAACAAAGTTCACTGAAGTCCAACTGGACTAAAAGTTCAGTCAAGACAGTAAGGAATCAATCAATACAGCAGGTGTTCACTCAACACTGAACATTTTACTGTTTATCTTCACAGGATAAGACCACTTCTTAGGCCTTGGACTCTACTGAAGCTTGAATTATTTGCTTTGGTTTTATGTAACTATAACCTAAAAATGTTCATTTCTAAAATGTTCATTTCTTAACCCATTACCTTTGAACATTGCCTTGTGTTACCACACTATACCGTCTGTTACCCTGCCTCTGCTAAAGCTCATAGTTTCGAGGCATTCACTTGAAACATCCACTAGCTCTTCACTTCCATTAGCCAGGATCTACTGAGATGTAAGGTATGGAAGCAAATAATCAATGAGTAATGAGTTGCAATGAGTAAAACCAAATGCTGGGACAGATACCAAGCAAATAAGTGATCTGTAATGAGCAACACTGACTAATGGAGCATCTATGAAGAGGAAGGTAGAGAAGTGAGCATTTACAGGCAAATAAATAAAGCCTTTGGTGCACTTCTATGGTTGGGTGCAATATAAGGTAGGGGAATAGGCAGATGAAACCAAGCAAAGCTCTTGCCTCACCTGTGTGCGTCCTGATGTGGCCCTGAAGGAGCCAGGGCCTGGAGAACGCCTTGCCACACATTTTGCAGACGCAGGGCAGCGTGTGTGTCCTTATGTGCATCTTCAGGGCTCCGAGGCTCACGTACTCCTTCTCGCAGTACTTGCAGCTGAACGACTTCCTGGCTTGAGCATCGCAGTGCAGCTGCTTGTGCTTCATCAGTCCGGAGTAGGTGGAGTAGGACTTGGCGCACAGGCCGCACTGGAACTTCTCCGAGTCCGGGGAACCCAGCTTGGAGGAGCCCCGCTCGTCCTCGTCCCCGCTCCTCGGGCTCTCCGAGCCGGCCCGGCCCTTGGAGGAGGCGTCCGAGAGTGGGGAGAGGGAGCCGGACACAGGGGATAGGTCGCTGGGCAGAGGGGAGAGAGAAGAGTCGCTGGTCGTCCACACTGTGATGGGATTGTACGTCACGGGGCTGAGGACTTCAGGCTGAGGTATGACTGCCATGGGGAGGCTTTTGAGCAGACAGGGCGACAAAAACACTGCAAAAATAAAAAAACACTTAAATTCAACCACAAATACATCCAGTCACTTTATATGCAGGAACATAGTCTCAAACTGTACTGTTTTATACACTGTGTAAGAATACCTAACCCGCAACTACATCAAGGCGTCAAAACAGCAAAAATCCAGAAAACATATTTAAATTCAGCCTGTCGCTTTGAATGGTGGCACCGAGTCTCCAAGTTTCACTGTGTAAGAAAACTGAACTGCATGAGGATTAAAAGGACTTTCAAAGAATTTCTTGTTCTCTTAGGATTTATAGTTATATTATGCGTATTTGTGTTTGTTTTGGAGTTTTTTTTTTTTTTTTTTACCTGTTGGACTCTCCAGTTCACTGTAGTTGGGCTTCTTGGTGGAGTTGAAATGCTTCTTCACCAGAAATGAACGTGGCATTTTGGAAAAACAAAAAAAAAATTGGGAGGAAAAAGTAGAAAAAAATAACTGTCCACAGCACTCTCCCGGTATGCCAAATCACTGAAACAGAGTAAATCCTTACTGCGTAGTCCAACAGACAGTCATCTTCGAGTGCTCCTAACTTCCACAATCTAGCACCTAACCGCTAGCAGCAGTAAATACGTGTGACATCTTTTCCCACCCGTATTAGGAAAAACCTCGCCTCCTGCGTCGGGATTGGCTGCCTTATCCCGCCTCCTGCCATGAGTTTGGCCAATAGCCTCCTGCTTGCCGCGCTCTGATTGGCTTTTGGTTCATTCCTTCAAACAGGTTCCCAAAAAAGGCGGGACTTATGTCGTAATATGGGTGGGAAAAAAAACGAAATCCCATACTTCTAATCAGGTGCATAAGGAGGAGTTTGAACACTCTTCGCATAATGAAGACCCTCCGTCCAGCCATTGGGGGCGTTTCCTTATAGTGAGCTGTTTCAGAGCGCGACAAGGAGACAGGTGTTTGGAGAAAGCCCTCATGTTCAAGGGGTCTGTGCAATAAGAAGTAACGTTCAGGCGTGTCAAAGCAGAACAACTAGAATGTCTATACTGGAATAGCCTTGAGTTTAAATCTCAATTTCAAAATAGCCTTGAGTTTAAATCTCTTCAGAAATCTTTGGAAAATAACTCTCCAGTTTATCCAGTTTGTTTATGTGGCATGTACTAAAGTTGCCAAAGGGCCTATTTCATTTCAGGATCCCACATGACTTAACCTTACTGTGTTTTTTATGTACTGAAATGCCATTGCATTTTATCACACACTTAAAAACAACAGATATCCTGACACGTCCCCCACTAGACGTGACCCACACTGGTGAGGTCAGTACTGAAGGTAGTTTTGGGCAACTTTTGTCCATTTGCGCCCCCTTGTGTTTGTGGTAAGAAACGTGCAGGCCTTGCACATGACTGATAAAGAGTTGAGGTCAGTAGTTCTTGGGAGAAAACAGTTATCATCTGGCAGAGTGTGTTCTGTATTTTTTATTCTGGAAAAACTGACAACCAGTAAGGCTTTTTTCTTAAGAAAAGTGTCTTTATCTGTAGTGTGCCTATTCTTATGTACAAAACAAAAGTCAGTATCAGTTTAGGTTTATAAAAATTGTATTGGTTTTTTGTAATACAAAAATTGCATCATAAAACTAGTCAAAAATTAGCCAAATGTAAGATACAGTAAATAAAAACAGCTATATAATGTATTTTAGTTAACTGCAAAATACTGTGAAAGTACTCAAAAACTAATTTGTACTGTATTTTTCATGAACAGTACAAAATCGTAAATTTCAGTGACAGTAAAATAATGTTAATTTTGCAGTAACATTATGCCAACCCTGCTGCCAGAGTTAAGGCAAGGTTGCCATTATGTCACTAGTAAAAAGAAATTAATACTGACATAGAAGGTTATATACATAAGAATAGGCACATTACAGATGGTTAAAGACAATTCTGTTAAGAAAAAAGAAAAATAGACCATACCAGTTGTCAGCTATCCCAAAGGTATCTGTAAAAAGCTGGCTACAAACACAGAACACAAAATCTTAACAAATGTTCTTTGTTAGGGAAGAATTACAACGTGAGATAAAAAGTGCAGCTTTGGAGACGGCACATGCTTGTTAATCTAGTGTCTCAAAAAGTCTTTTTTTTCTGGCTTTTTTTCTGAAAATAGTGCAATGAACACAAAAGCCATTTAGGTTCAGAAATACTGACGTTGTGTCCTATATCACTTTTTAAACTAACCCTATAAATTGAAACCCCATATAATAATATAACCATATAATACGAACACTAAACCAGATCAGCTGAAGAAATTGCATCAGTTTGCACTGTTATAACTTTCATTGCAATTTACATGTAACTCACATGTAAATCAGCATGTGTGTTGCAGATTTTCTCTCATCATGAAAAGCATAAAGTGATTGAGAGAATAAATATAATATGGAAAAGGTTTCAGACTCTGTAAGGAGGAGGGTGAGAGGAAAAAGGAATTAGAGTAATGAGACAAGATAGTGTTTTGATAAATAAATGTGAGCAATAGGATTGAGTAGGTTTAGCATTTTAAATGAAGACCCACTCAAAATCCATTCAGTGTGGATACATACAGGTTGACGGTTGTTCTCTTTTTATTTGTAACTTTGCTAGTTCTTTTTGATAAGAATTTGCCCTGTCCAGTCTTGGTGCCTCTTTCAGGGTTCATGCCAGTGAAGCACCTGAAAACAATAGTCTTTTATTTAGACACCATGTAAAAATCAAGATGTATGACTTTAGATTAACAACACAATAAAAGACAGCAAATGTATAGATGTATTAGCATGTCTTTAAAATACAGATTTTAGTGAAATGATCTAACCTTTGAATTCAAATGTGCAATCTGCCTCTCTTTGATCTTGGAGATTAAAGGTATAGGAGGAGGAAAATAGTGCAGCAAGCCCCGTTCAAGAGGGGGAGCTAGATGCCCTCACATAAGATGTCGCTCTGAAGGCTGACCATGAAGCTGAATAATGCTTCCTGCTGTTTTGCCTGAAACTTAGACTACATTTCCGCAATCACATTTATGGGTTGGTAGTCTTTGTTTAAAATTAATAGTTAAATGATGAACTTTTCCTTGTGTGCCTTATGGGTATTCTGTACATACATTTCTGTAATAACCTCAATCAAATATTCCTGTAACAGGCACTGTCTCTCATTTCAACTGCCCCAGTAACAATCACCCCTAACAAACTATAAAAACAGTGCTGTAATCAACATTCTCCTCTTACAATGTGACCAGTTGGATGGCAAAACACTACTGGAAGTATGTCAAATATAATTATTGCCATTTTGTTTAAGAGCCATCAAGAATTTTTTTCTTTGAATTATTCAAGTTCTGTAAACATTTTTCATATCTCATTTCTCTTATTTTGATGTATTGTCATTCTTTTAAATTATGCTTAAACGAACAATATTAGTATTTGGAAATTAGGAGAAATATTGTCAGTGGTTCTTAACACATTGTCAGAAGGCAGTGGTTAGGGCGTTCGCCCTGTGATCAGGAAGTCGTGGGTTTGATTCCCAAGACTGCTAAGCACCTCTGAGGTACCCTGATCGAGGTACCGTCCCCCACACACTGCTCCCCAGGCGCCGTGTTCCTGGCTGCCTGCTGCTTCACTTGGTGAATGGGTTAAATGCAGAGGAAGAATTTCGTGCTGTTCACACTGTACTGTGGCGTGTTCACATATGACAGAATGGTCATTTTCACTGTAAAAACTGTTCAGTGTAAAGTTGTTCAGTTCAATACTTGCACCTATATAAAAAGTTGAAACCTGAGAAACAGAACATTTTTGCAGCGGTCTCTTTTTTTCTGTATATGTAGTGGCAAGAACCCTTTTGGAATTTCATGGTTTTCTGCGTTTGTCATAAAATGTGATCTGATCTTTGTCTAAGTCAAGGGTATTGACAAATATAAAGTGCCTAAAATAATAACACAAGGAAATCCTGATCTTTCATGTCTTTATTGAGAACAACCATAAACATCTCATAGTGCTAGTGGAAAAAGCATGTGAACCCTCGAGTTGGTGACCTCAAAAAAGCTCACTGGAGTCAGGTGTTACCATGTCTGGAGTCTTGTTAAGAAAATGTGTTTAGAGGTGTGGACTAGAGCTACTCTTTCTGATAAAAACCACTCAAAATTATGCTTATTTGAGCCATGCCTTCCCAAAAAGAGCTTTCACAGGATCTACGATCAAGAATTGTTAATTTACATGAAGCTTGAAAGAGTTACAAAAAATTCACCAGTCTACAGTTAGGCAAACAATCTACAAATGGAGACACTTCGGGACTGTGGCTGCTCTACTACTGGGATCAACCAGTTATTAATTTCAAGGATTTCCATACTTTTTCCACTAGCACTAGTTTTTTATGATTGTCCTCAACAAATTAATGTAGAGAAATTCCAAAAG
>JBBIGA010000007.1:24805838-24824976 GCA_037576975.1 Alestes dentex | reverse complement strand
GAGAGAGAGAGAGAGAGAGAGAGAGAGAGAGAGAGAGAGAGAGAGAGAGAGAGAGAGAGAGAGAGAGAGAGAGGCAACTCACGCAACACCACAGCGTCTGGTTTGCCGTTGTCACTTCTGCTCTGAGGTACGAGAGGTGCGAAAGAAACCGCCAGGATGTTCTTACTCTCCCATGAGCTCTGACCAGTTCTGGTTATCTGAGTCAGCTGCAAAAGCAAAACATACGTTCACTGATGCTATCTAAATACACAAAACAAAAGTATACATATTGAAAAAAAATGAAAAACTCCCAATGAGAGTTTTTCCCAACACAACAGATTTTTCCTGCATGTAACAAGCCAACCATCCTGGTGGTGTGAAATGTGCATACACCTACCACTGATGTGTGATCATCCTATTATGCCCAATGTTTCACCAGAACAGACACCCAATTGGCTAGCGAGGTAATTACATGCACATGTTGCTTTGCCAAGCCTACTACTTTGTTCCAAATGTAAAGTTTTTTTTCACACTACACATTGTTTGTTTCTTTCTCTAGTCTACAGTCTTTCTTTTTATGTTTTCTTTCTCTAGTCATCACCAGCTCTACTCAGTAACTAGAGGCACTTTTCCATAGGTATACAGGAACCATGCTTTACCTAAACCATACTGCGATGGCATGAAAGTTGTAGCACACTTAGATGTTCCAGTGTATCTTAGCCTGGTAATGGTGCTGCTAACCCATTGGTAGTGCAATGGTGACATAAAACCATAGAGACCATTTTTTTATTCCTTACCTCTGTGCAAAATGGAGGCTTTGGGCAAAGTTTTGGTTGGAGCTGCTTTTGATTTTGTGGTCTTTAATTTTTACAGTCTTGTTTGAGTTATTTTTGGCACGGTTCCTTGTGCCAGTAGAAAAGCACTACAGGACACCTTTATCACACAAAGCTACCAAGCTGGAAGAATGAAAGTATGTACTTCCTTCCAGCTGTTAATGCAACATCACAAAACAGCTTGGCACTCTTGGAGGAGAACCCTAACCGCTGATTCTATTATGTCAGCTAACAAATGCCTGTGTTGCCGACCACTGCCTCAGGGAGAGGTAGGGTCATCATATCGACCACAGAGAGTAAGGTCAGTTATGCTCTCATGGACTCCCAGGCTGCGGATACCTGTGGTATTATAGGGGTCTGACCTTGCGTTCTTCTACCAATAGGGCCAGTGGTTAAAAAGTTGTACCACTAGGGTGCCCTGCTGTTACTCTAGAGACATTTTTTAAGTCATCGGAGTGATGAGAAAAATATCAGACATTGTGAGTAACTTACTTGATCCTCGATTGGCATGACAAGAATTCCCCCAACTTTAAGCATGACTTTCATATAGTTCTCATGGTCTTTCTGAACCCCTGCTCCACAGTAGATGCGATCATACTGATGGCTGTCTGATGAGATCTCTAGGCAGTTTCCCACTACAAAATGGGGCTCACAGAATTCAAACCTGAAACGGATAATTTATATACCAAGCTACACACACACACACTGATAGGCATTTATGATAGAAAAAAAATTATTTAAATCATTTAAAAACTTTAAAAATACAGTTAGAATCTAAAAGGATTTATGATGTATTACGTGCAAATACTATGCTGTCCTTGCAGACTTAAGTATACATGCAAGGAAATATGACATGACTGTTTCTAAAATAAGTAAGGATTGCTCACTTGTCAAAGCTGTCACTACTTTTAATAAACTCCTCAAGTCTTTCTTTTGCATATTCCACCACATCTTTGTGGAGTTCCACACCATGATTTACTCCAAAAGGACCTGGGGGGAAAAAAAGTATCCTCATCACTGTGTTTAGAAATAATTGATCTTTAAAGATTATTAAGAACCCACAATGATTGTAAACACATAGAATAAGCTAAATGTGGCTGTACTGACATTATACTATATATATAAATATATATATATATTTCTAAACACGTATGTCTTTTATTTAGCAAAATGTTTCTCACCGATGATCAGGCCCACCATTGTGCTCAGGTATCCTGTGCCACTGCCCAGATTGAGGAAAGACATTCCTTGTTGAAGTTTCAATGCTTCCATTACCTCAGAATAGATGCACGGGGCTGAGAGGTGAATATTGCCATGCTTCCAGGCCAAGTCTTTGTAGGCATTGTCCCTGTAGCCCTCCAAGTAGTAATCCCCACGGTCTATGGCCCTAAAGGCTTGCTCGACCCTGTCTGTGCGAATGTACTGTGCCTCCTTCAGGTTGTCAATCAAATCATCATTGTCCTCCCCTGCACTCACTGCTCCACCCATTGTCCCCTTCTCTCCAAAAGAGGAAAAAAAAAAAAACAGAAACAAAAAAAGGAATGAAAAAGAGGAGATGAAACACTCCCACAGGCTCAACGGTTCTTCACGTTTAAGAGGAAATTCTCCTCTCTATAGGCAGATGAAAGACACAATGATTCTGGGCTTCAGATCACCCCAGATCCTCATCACATGTCTGGAGAAAGGGGAAAAAAATTGTACATGGGTTTAAGATCATCTCTTGCAGAACAAATGCTTTGTCTACAACAGCTACTCTGCATTTCAGTGCTTTTTCAGTGCATGAAACCTTAACTCTAAACTACTAGAATTACATATTTTAACACGTTTAGCTGTTCACCACCTAGATTCTGAAAGTATGACTGCAACCAAAAGAATGGTTTTCAAACAGCAGTTTAGGTGTTCACTCAACACTGGCAAATACTCACACTTTTTGGCTTCAAACATGTGGGCACATAATTAATGTACTGCAGAGAGATAGTAAAATATGAATTAAATGTGACAGAAAACGTTTGTAATGCATTTTCAATGCTGTATTCTTGGCTGAAGCAGGCCCAGAGTTTGCAATAACCCTCTTACTTAAAAATGTTTTTCCGATATATACTTCTGTTCTAAATTCCCACAAGCATGGAAGGTGTCACAGTAATCATTGTCCTACTTTCTGATTGCTTTTGCCAAAAGTGCTGCCCTTTGGGATTTCAGTAGAAAGAAACTGGGTCATGTTTTTTTGTTGAGTTTTCTACAAAGCCTGACAATTACCCTATAGGGCATCACTCACCAGCCAGACTCCAGCAGTCCGTTATTATAACACATACAGTAAAGGCTAACTACAAACAAGGCCTGTAAAGTGAAGTAAAGTGACCATCCTGTCATACATGAACATACTACAGCACAGTGTGGACAGCACAAAATTCTTCCTCTGCATTTAACCCATCCACTAAGTCAAGCAGCAGGCAGCCAGGAACACAGCGCCCAGGGAGCAGTGTGTGGGGACAGTACCTTGGTCAACCTCAGAGGTGCCACTAGTAGTCTTGGGATTCAAATCCACAATGAACGCCCTAACCACTAGGCCACCAGCTGCCCCAAATGTGAAGTTAAAAAATTTATAAATGCATTTTCATAAACAGAAAAAACATTATGTGTGTAGGATGCCTTAGATCGGGTCTGTCCACATTGTGGTTTTTAAGTTCAAACTAAGTTTTGTTCTGACAGCAAAGACATTGTGAAGTAATGTGAAACAACTGGTCAACAATAAATACTGCTCATACCTGAACCTCTATACCTTATAGAAGTATAACTGGGTGCAGCCCTAGTTATACTTCTATAAGATCTAAAAGATGATTTATCTCCAGCCTTCACATATAAACATCCTACTTTTTTGTTAGCAGCAGGGTTTCTGGTACCAGAACATCAGCTATGTATTTATGTTGTTACATTGCAGGGCTTTGTGAGACCTAATGGACATTAAGCTCCAAACTCCAAAGCAGTTGATCCATCATTAATATGATTAGGGTGCGAGCTGCATAATCACACCATTGTCACACATCACTAATGCTTATGAGCAGGAACAAACCTGCTCATACAGTCTGCCTGGCTGTCCTGTCAATTTTTCTTAAAAATTTATTGGATGTATCATTGTCAGCAGTCACAGCAACTTTTTCCAAGAATGCTGTGGCTCAGAAGCAGGTGCACAAAACATAAGGATTACTCAAAAATGTATGTAGTAGCACACAGAATAAAAACATTATTGAGTGCATCTGGAAAAAAACATGTAAAGACAAAACAGTAACGCTGCAAAAAAAAAAAAAAAAAAGAAAAAAAAAACCCCTTTCAAACCTCTCTTCAAGGAAGTCCTTTATTTAAAGTTGCTAGTTCTAGTGCGCAGGCGTGAGCCTGCTGCAGCATGTTGTGACTTCTGATTCTGATTCTGCTCTCCTGTACCTGCGTCACCTAATCAGTCCATCAATAAATTTTAGGTTTATTGTTCTTATTCCAACACTAACATGTGCCTTAGTCCTCACCCTAATGTGATTGTACACATCTTATTGGTTTGATGATCAGGGACTGAGTACTGATCGTTTAAACATATGATATTTGTGTTCAATCATCTCAATAATGCATAGGGAGAGAGAGTGGTGGGGCAAGTTGCCTTAACGCTGAAACACTCAAAGAGAGTCTCCGAGTGAGCACTGTGATGTCAGCTCACTCTGATGGCTGCGGCAGGCACAAGACAAACGTGGAGCAAAGAAAACATCAGTCTGGCGATAGCTAGAGACAGCAGGCTCAAAGAGCCTTTAAGATACCAAAGCATGGGTCAGTTACGAAGAGAAAGTCATGCGTCACTGTTTGATGCAGTTTATAAAAAATAATCAGCCCGTGAACACCTGTCTTAGCACTGCTAGCTTCCCAGCAAGCTGCTCGCCAGCTCGGTTAGCTGATTTGAGGCTGTATCTTAACTTAAACAGAAAAATCTATTCTATCTATTCTAAATCTATGGAGCCTGAACGACAGTAAAGTGTGGTAGTGTGACAGGTTAAGTTATCCAGCCGTTTTTTGAGGTGCACCGAGTTTTTTCTCTGATTCTCTGAGCTGTTTGTCTCCACGCACATAGCACCCCTGCGCGTACCCCCTGCCCCATTTTTGGCTGTGCATGTCAGATATGCATGGTTTTTAATTAAATTACATGAGATGATCTAAAGTATCCCATGTTATAAAATGTTTCTATGGGCAAACTAATAAGTAGTAAGATAATAAGAATTTACACAGAATAGTACTAGAGGTCTGTACAGGCATTAAATTGAAGCTCAAACCTAACCCATATTCCTGGCTTCGAGACCTGCTAAACTTAACATCCCAAACATAGCTAACATCACAAGGAAGAGAGTGCAATACAGAGTGCGCTTGCAGTGCAAGAGGAGGCCAAAAATCTACTGCATTAAAAAAAAATCACTCATTAGAAAACAACCCTGAACCTGGAACCGGCCCAAAACCCAATTATTTGTCTGGCCCTGGTAGGTTCGGGTTGAGTGGCAGATTTTTTTTTGTCAATTGCTGAAGTAACAGAAGGCAAGGAGTGAGGCCCTTCACATTTGGCTTCGGGAGCTAAACTGTCAGCATCACTATCTGTGCCTATCTCAGTCTCTTCTACGTTCAGCACATAAATGCCGAACTGACTTCAAGCTCATGCTAAATTAAAATGACAGGTGAGGGGAAGGTTTATCTAGATCTCTGTACAGAACAACTTTTACCAAAGGCAAGAGAACTACAGTAGGAACAAAGAGCATCTTAAATGGAGGTCCAGTTTTCATAATTCTTAGCTCTGAACTACATTTTCGTTTTGTCATCTGCAAACCTTTTACAGTCTAACAGGTTGATTAACAGAGCAAAAACATAAAATCTAAAAGATTTATCCAGTTTATTAAATAGAGTGTCAGTGTACTGGAACAACTCATTGCAAGAATAATGAACTACAACACTGTTGCAAATGCAGGAATAAATTTGTTCTGTTGACCATTTTAGTTGCAACTGACTTTCAACAAACGTTACACTTTATATGGCTTCTGTGGACCTAAACTCTTTACTTCAACAGGACACTTCAGAGAACTTTGCTGCAAAATTATCCATGAGAGAAGTGCTACCAGCCATCTTGGACAAAGTTTTATTATGAAGCTGATTACTGGTGTTTCTACAGAGCAGCATTGTTTTTAAGCCAAAGAGTTCTCCGTTTCTTTCTATAGATTGTCCCAGATAATGTTTGCTCATGTGTTTATACTGTTATGATTATTTTACTAGTTTAACTAGTAAAACTAGTTTATACGTTTATTTTGACTTTTGGCACCAAGTACTGCGTTCTAATTTGAGTGATGTGGTGGTGTAAACTGTCCAGCCTTTATCTTAACCTGCGCTCATTTAGTTTAATTTAGCTTCTACGCTAAGGAACTATCCCTATCTCACTGCGCTTCAAAAGTAATAGAGGGTACTGAAACTAACCGATCACGATGCATTTAACAGCTGTGTGTTTTATTATTTTATTTGGTCACTCAGGGCTTTGCTAGTTCTTTGACCCGATTCTTATTTAAGCTCCACTTGTTTTTGGTAGCTACAATTCCTTCACTGAGTCACAGATTCACTGCAGTAACAAAACTTTTACTTGCGTGTGGGTTTAAGCTTCTGTAAACCCCCGCTAGAGATTAAACTGAGGGAGCCCTCTGAACTTAGTGGCCGGTGTAACAGACCCCTGAGCTGAGCAGCAGCAAGTCTGCAATAACATGCAAACTGAAACCACATACACATCAACACCACATGCATCGGTCTCCCGCTAGACACGAGGTGCGTCAAAGAGCTCTCAGCCCTTCCTGAAGAGTGACATTAGTCCAAGCTGATTTGGGAGCTTGTTAAGCAGGTTTGTTCTGCACACTTGTCTGATTTAAAACGCCAAACAATAAGAAAACCTTCATTTGCACTTGCAATGAGAACAGATGCAGGTCCACAGTCACACATCTCTTAAAACATCATATTAAACATGTGCGGCGTGCTTGCATGTATTTATTCCGTATTACAATGGTGCAAGAAAGAACATATAATGTATCTTAGAGATCCAGATTCTTGCAATATCTTACTCTGAAAGTTAGAATGAGTCTAAAGAAATCACTAGATTAGGCATGCTTCATTCAGAACTCTTTAAGTGACCTCATTTACCCAGGGGTTACCAGATATTTACCCAACGAGGATCGTAGCACAGGGCATTAAAGCAGGCCACAGTAAACGCATCCGCGCTGTTGTTAGACCTGCAGTACTCGCAGTTTCTCCGCAGATGTGGAACAGACTGCACATCCGCACTGCGTTAAAGACCGAGAAACTGTACCTGCATCTGTTCATCTCCAGCTGCATACAGAGAACACACGACACGCTGTTTATGCGACGTTTTCCCATATCTATCTCTGACTTTAGTGTCTTAACCTGTTAGCCAGCCTGGACCAAATACGAAAATGTCTGGATAAAAAATCCTCTTATTTTTAAAAAATGCATTAAAGGTCACCAGTTGATAATTGCGTTAATTATGCGCATGTAACACTTTTTCCACCGCCAGTGTGTGAAATACAGTCGTTGTCTGTAACGTCAACAACAACAGCCAGGAGCAGCGAGACTGAAAGCACGATGTCTGAATGTTTAACAGCACATTTTGCACCCAGTCCACACTCATTACTCCCTAGTCTGCTTTATTTAGAAGAAGATAACACCAAGCGCTCAGTTGAGCTCGTTTGAGCTAACCTGGCTAACTTTATCTCCTTATTTTAGCCTGCTAACGGTAGTCTGCAAACCTTACTTCTCCATGAACGTTGCTCCAGCCATCGTGCTGAAAAAAAAGCTACTTTCACACATAAGACAACTGGGAATACTGACGGAACAAGAACGAGAAAGAGATGCTTTCGGGTTGGAAATTGTCTAACATGCAAACGAAAGCGGCCAGCGCCACCAAACAGCAAAACAAAAGGTGTCCAAGTGAGAGGCTGCGCAGTTAGCTTCCGTGAGCTAAAGCAGCTAGCTAGCCTCACGCAGAAACGCGCTCAATAAAAAACAAATACAAGCTGCACGAAGCAGTTAAATGATAATGAAACAGAAGCAGGCGTCAAGTAGTGATCTCCACTGACCTTCTGCTTAAGAGTGTCGGGCTGTTTTTAAGAAGGAAATGTGATGCGCAGGCTGTAGCTGCTTTAAACGCTCCTCAGCGAGCAGCGCTGTTTTTCTCCAGCAGCAGCACAACCAGCTGAGAGGATGTAAACACACGTCACGTGCTCCTTCAACAGCCGGCCTAGAGAGACTAAGGTCTGCAGGGACAGTACGTGCAGCATTTTCACCTTAGTGAAAAAAAGTCTCTGCAGTGGCATAACTGTAAATGTTTGGTAAATGTTTGCATTTGTCAGCCACATGTATGGCTGAACTGTATGCCTTGTAGGCCAGTATGTCAGGCTGATAAACCTCTGGTCTGCTGTGACTGTCTGCCGGACTTGATGAACACACCATGCGTCTTGCATTTCCACTTCTCAGCGCCTTTTCTCAGCCCTGGCCTTGTGCAAGAACACAAGTAGGCCAGGCCCAGTTGTCAGAGTCACTCGCTGCGAAAAAAGGAAAACAGGGAAATGTGACAACCTGTGTCGTTTATATCCATGCAGTACTACAGGCCATGTGTGGCAAAGCTATCTGCAGGGCAAGTGTGAACACAGCCTTGTGTAAGCAGGCACCAAAAACATACTCAGTTGGGTAATCGCTTCTGGAGACGTGTGTACGTTTGTCAGATGACAGGCTATGATTGCAGCTAAAGGATCGTGTTACTTGAGTTCTTCCTGCTGTCCCACTTTTACAGACAAACTGTTATTTTGACCAGCAGAAGCAGAAGGAAAACTCAGGCTGCCCTTCTGAGTGTTTCATTTCTACCCAATTCATCTGAATGCCATTACTCAGGGAAGTTGGCTTGCCTTGTTTCCTGAGGACAATTTGAACAAGAATATGTGGACATACCAGTGGCAACACAGAAAACTAAGCACTAACTGGTGAGCACTTAGCACTTTCACCTGCTGGTGAAACATCCCTTATTTAAAAAATGTACTAAAGTGTAGGAACCAGATCCTAATGTGTGGCCTTAGCGTTAGATTTCTAGGCGTGATAATGAGAAAACAGGGCCTCAACTTAATAAGGCTCAGTAAGTAAGTCATAATTATTACGTTGCACAGCTTGATTATTAAGTTGCACAGCTTGGCTGTGTTGCTCCCTGGCCTTATTAAATCTTAGATAATTTTAACTAATTTTATGTCTCACCTTATTGAGTGAAGATTATGATTTGACCATCTTGATCTCACACTTTACTAAGTCATGATCATGACTTGTTCTCCCACCATTCTAAATCATGGTCATGTTTTAACTATGTTGTAACAGGGCAGCTGGTGGCCTGGTGGTTAGGGAGTTGCCCCTGTGATCAGAAGGCTGTGGGTTCGAATCCCAGGACTACCAGTGGCACCACTGAAGTACCCTTGAGAACGGTACAGTCCCCACACTCTGCTGTGGTGATATTATACATGACAATTGGGGCTGCTTTAACTATCTTGATCCCTCACTTTCCTATGTCATAACCATGACTTGTCTTGTTCGCCCACCTTATTAAGCCATAGTCATGCTGTAGAGTCACTTTTCCACACTTCTGCAGGTTGTGGCCAAATATTTTAATTAAGGAGTTTGCCACCAGCGTGGCTTTGTAGAATCTGCTGTTAGCCACTCATATTTAGTTAGGTTCCTTTCACTTCTACTTATCAACATGTGAGACTGCAACATAACAGCAGATCAGCCAGGCTGCAATATAATATCTATTCAGAATGATATTTAGGGTTCATTCCTCACAATGCCTGTGGAAGCACTTGTCAGTTTAATTCCTTGAATCTGAAAAGCAAAACATTTCCCATGAATGAAGTCTTCCTTCACACTTAAGGCATGCTGGCCTGTGGGGTCAAACTCTGGGAAAGCTTCTGCAACACCTTCTCTGGTTACAGCCAGGGCCATCCAAGGGTCAGTTCATATATATATTCTCGCAGTCCTTGTGTACCCTTAGGCTGAGCACAGTGTCTGTAGAAGTTTTTTGTTTGTTTCACTGAAGAATTTGCCACCTGAGCACATGAACAGAACTGTTCACTCAAAAACGGCTGACAATAAACAAAAGTGAGGATTAGTTATCAGATTCTTACAGAGATTTTTGAGTATTAATTAGTTCTAGGATCTTTGTTAAAGTTTCCTGGCTTGCTGCCCTCTGTATAGGCTCTAAATCCATGTAAACTATGTCCAAAATATAACCTGGGTAGGAACAACTACCCCGGAATAGTAGGTTAAATACCACAGAAAAGGCTCTTTATTGTAACCATAAAATTAGCCTTTATGCATTTACTCCACTACATACAGCATTCTAGTTTGTGAGATGAATAGTTCTCACTGTTTTCTTCCCCATTAAGAGCTTAACAGGGCAACATTTGGAAGTGGTTGCTATATTGGTAGAGATATAACTGTCCCCATGATTGAAAAAAGGAAGAAATAAAAAAATGAAATCCACTCACCTCCTCTCAGAACATGATTCCAGGATGCAAAGCTAAAAACATAGAATCAAAACAGCTGTTGGCCTGGTGGTTAGGGAGTTACCCCTGCGATCAGAAGCAAGGTACCATCCCCCCACACTGCTCCTCGGGCGCTGCGTCGCTGGCTGCCCCCTGCTTCACTTGTTGATTAGGTTAAACGCAGAGAAAGAATTTCACACTGTTCACACTATGTGCTGTGGTGTGTGTTCATGCGTGACTATTAGAGATCACTATACTTTAGCTGAGGTCAATGTCTGCAGAACATGTCAAGAAAGTTCAGAAGGACACATGCAGGCAACTGTTTGGGGGTTATAGAAACATGACTATGTAGTTAAATTGATGGAGACCCCTGCCTCATGCTGGTGTAGAGAATATAACCCATCTGTTGATGGATCGTTCGTCTTAGCCATCCTCTAGGCCTTCATCACTGGTCTGGACTTTTTGGGTGCAATGTTAAAAATGGTCCACTACTCAAGTAATGTCTTCAGACCAGCAGTCCTGTGGCCACTGAGCAAAAGTGCAACGTTGGAGGTACTGATAAAGTGGGAAATGAGCAACCACATTACTTTCTAATACTGACAATTCAAGAGATCATTAAATTGTTTATTTCTACCATACACAAACTGTACAACACAGCGCAGTACTGCTTATGAAATAGTAAAAGTGTAAAGAAACTTCAATATAGAAACTACTTTAACTGAAAAAAAGCATTTTGTTTTAATCCAAAAGAAACAAAATAATTTACAGTACAGTGTTTCATACTAATGTCATTACACAAAATTCATTTCACATTACAAAACATCAAATACAAATGCAAAAAAAATTAAATATTCCTCACAAAAGTTCCTGAGCAAACAATGTGTGGTTTATAAATTAAATATTAGGAATTACAAATAATTTAACATAATTATAAATTACACTTCTTTTTTTTTAAAGATTTCCATTCTGTTGATTAAGGATTCGATTCAGTATTTTGGTCAAATATAGCAATTTGTACTCAGTGACCTGTAAATGTTGTGTTGTGTAAATGTTGTGCCCATACAAGTCTGGAAAACAGATTAAACAATACCATGGGCCAATGGCCTTTCTGACCAATTCCAGGACATGAAATTATGACTGTAAAAGATCAGCTGTTGCTCACAGAAGTCTAATTAGCAAGATCGTTCTCTACCATAGATCACTTTTGGATCTGCTCACCAAGCTTCATACTGGAAATGGAGGAGGCTACAGACATACTGCCTTAAACCACATGGCAAACACGAGGCCGAACTGGAACTGTTTATGTAAAAAGCAATTGTAGCACAGAATTCACTTAGGCCACAGTCAGATAATACTATCTTAGAGGAATAAAAAGGGACCTATTCAAAAGGTCAGTGGTCAATGGTGTACTTCTTAAGTTTTTTTTTCTTTTTTCTTTTTTCCAAAATAGCCGTTTCAGCTTGGCAGAGAAGGTACTAACTCATGGTAAATGATGAAACACTTGATCCTCATATTACAACAATATCATCAGATACTTAAAATGGCATATAAACAGTAGCTAAACAGAGTTAGAGGCTTTTTTTCTTTCCGAAAATAAATATACTGTATAGTAAAAGGAATCACCATTCACGTAATACTGTTCTACCACAAAAACAAAGTATATTCCATGTAATCATTTACATATAGGCACATATATGCACACGCAAGAGTGTGCACACCAAAGGCAGTTCATATCGATAGAAACACAAATCAGTTGTTTCATGTCATGACTTTTCATGTTTGAGTTTTTTCACCCTTGACTTGATGTCCACGTAATAACAGTAACATTCAGTCAGAGTGTTTAAATGGAACTGATTTGAGCTCAGTAGCTACAGAGATTTATTTACGATTCAGTGTTTGGGAAATTAAGTACCACATAATACATTCAAAAAAGACCATTTAAGATTCAGCTTTGCGTGAGAGCTCGCTGCCACTAGGTGGAGCAACAGGACTGTTATTATATTTGACATCGGTCATTGGTAGAGGAGTATCACAAAGGCAAGTAAACACGTTTTTCCTTTCCTTTTCTTCTTTTTTTTTCACAATATCAAAAGAAAAATCTACCAAATAAAATATGACAAATGTGCATGTGCTTGTGCCTCTGTAATAGCGGAAGTGCCAGAAATAAAGGTTACCGACAGCCAACGTTGATGTTAAATACAAAATAAATAAAATATATTACTGTTTAATAAATCATTTTTGATGAAAAGACAATAAATAGCAATAATAGTATTAACACACAAAAAAAGAACAAATACAGAGTTAATTCAAGCAAATCAAAGGAAATAAATAAGTGCAAAGAGGGATCAAAATCTCACCAAAATGAACATGTCAAGTAAAAAGAAAATGTAATTAAAAAAAAACTAACTGGTAACGGTCAGTGCAATCCATGGAATGAATAGAATCTTTTTTTTTTTCTTTTTTTTTTAAATATAAGCTCTTTCTTGCACGTGGTTTTAAGCCAGCTGTATCTAAAACAAACAAATAAAACAAAACAACAACAACAAAAAAGAAGTTGTCCAGAGATATTGCTGGTCTGTGAGTACAGTACTTCATGGTGAGTAGACTGTTTCTGCATGGATACCCTTAATGGCCTGTCTGATGCTGTCCAGTAAGGCCTTGCATTCAGGAGAGTATTCATGTTCTGAACTGTTGTACATATCTGTTAGAGTCTTCACATAAGCTTCAAAGTTCTGCTCATTTATCTGACCCTGGAAGACAAAGCAGGTGTGTTAGTTCAGTTGGTTTTGTAAGATTGGACACATATTGCATCTAGTCCTAGATTTAATTGAATATACATTAGCAAAATAATATATGTAGACCAACACTCAACAGTCTAATAGACTATCAGTATTCTAGCACTATGGGGGAGTGGGGCATGACCAAAGATAGGCTAAAATGTAACGTGGTTATTTTATGTAGATGAACTCATCCCAGCTGATGCTTTTGGGCAGATATTTCTCCAGATTTGGCCTATTTTCATACAGCAAACATTTTTCAGCGTTTTGCCGGGTGAATTCACACCCATATTATTTAATCACCCTCTTGCTGTCTGTAAGGTGGCACTGTTTTGAATCATGTGAGTGCTGAATAAATCACAGTGAGAGCTGTCCAGGCTAAAACACAGCCTCCATACGATGGGCTAGTTACAACTAAGCTTCCTCAAATAAATGAGGGAAGTACATATTCCCACATGCCATTTCAAAGTTGTTTTTTTTTAGGCTTTTAATGTCTTTTTAGTTTTTAGCTCATTAAATACCTACCACAGATGCCTCATAAATAAGATATATTTCAATTTTATTATATTTCTTTTTCTCCTTCATAGAGAAAAATAATTGACACAGACTATTTTTGCTAGTTACATTTATTTTGAGGGGAAGAGTTGTAAACATTACACTAAATTAACTGTACCAGAAATTATAGCTAACTTTGATTTGTTAAAACTGAAAAGTTAAAACTATCCCCTTGGATTATTACAATGAACCCTAACTACAACATTTGCCGGCATTCTCTATTTAGGGAGTTATTGTTTAGAAATAAATGGTAGGCCTTGGAAACAGTTCACATTTTAATTTGAAGCAAATATGTGCATGTTGCATGTATTAAAAAATATCAATCTTGCTCAAAATTCCTTATTGAGTGAACTAATTATTTAGTATAAACCAAAATGTGTTTTTACTCCCCTAGTAAAAAGAGGTATTTGTCACCTTGTGCATGGTCTCTTTTACTCTTGATAAGAACAGTTTTGTTTTATTTCACTGGAAAAAAGAAAATTCTCTTTTGAAAAATCATCTAAAAGACCTACATGTTACATGACAAAAAACATTAACATTTGTTAACATTTTCCCCTTTTGCTCAGCAAGAGGAGAGGTTCTGTTCCTTCTGCCTGTTCTTGATCATAGTAGAAGGTGTAGGGAGGAGGTCTGGCTCACCATTTGTGGTAGCTGGATGTCAGTAAGGCTGTTGATAAGTGCTTGACTGAGCCTTGCCAGCTCCTTCAGCAAGCTGTCGTTGTGCTGCTCGATCATCTTGTTCTCCTCTTCTATGGTCTTCAGGTTGCACTCCATGGAGGAGATCTGAACCAGGACGGAGCAGAAAAGGTAAGGGTCGGTACCACACAAGAGATAAGCCAGTGCAAACTAGGAATTCTATTTTTGTCGGGTGCCTGTTTTAGATGGCATATCAAAGTAGAAGTAAAGACTGGCACACTTTTCCTTTTCCAATACTAAATCATATGATACCAACCCAATAGTTTTCTTAGCTGGAACATGTTTTATATATTTAGCGTATTCAACAGGAATGCTATGTTTGCATGGAAATTTCTGCGAAATTATGTTTACTATTAGTTGCTACTTACACTGGATAAACGCATTTTCTTACTGTTTACCTGCGTCTGAAGTTGCATCATGTCTGCCTCTATTTTCAGATTGGACTCGTTCAGCTCTTTTATTTCATGATCCAAATGCTGCATGTCCTCATTGGTCTCAATGCCTGTCGCAATCACCCAAAGAACACATATATGAGGTGAGACCTGCACCTGCACCGTGAACTTCACAATATCAACAACTGAGAATATATTAGGAAAGACAAGCTACAGCATTTAATATGAAGAGAACAGACTGCTCTATAAACACAGACCAGTTATGTGTTTTGCACAAGGGAATCTGACAGAGTGCATTTTCAGATAACAAGAAACGATCAGGGAGCTTGAAAGCTGTACGAATGTGAACACACCACTACTGGTCTTGAGTTTGATGGTCATCTCCTCTCCTGAGAGCTTCCTCTTGATGCTTTGAGCATTTAGTGGACAGCCTGACAAACTGTAAATTAAAATGGTATTAAAATATGCAATGAAACGTATTACTTATTTCTTTAGTTTCAGGGCTAATCCTTATTTCCTTTTGCTTTTGTAGTGATAATGAATATAACCGTGAATTTAAACTCCATTCTTACTTTTTATGTTAATGCTGCACGTTATTCTTTAGACACAGGGTTGAAATCAATGTTTTACAGTTGTGGGTTAAGTGAGGGTGAGGGTCAAGGGTTCTCACCTCCTGTGTGTGGCAAACACGTTGTTGGCATGTCCCAGGCCATTGCAGCCAGGTAGGGGGCAGTGGGGCAGCTCCTGCTTGCAGGCCTTCCAGGAAAAGGCCATTCCGTTCAAGGCGCATTCCTTCTGGCGCTTGGCTGCGATGGGGCAGCTGCCGGCGCTCCGGTGGGACGTATATTTCCCTGAGACATGACCCTGACCATCACAACCAACTACAGGACACCTAACACACAAGAAAAAACGCAAACTGCTATATTTCCCATGACCAACTTATGTATGTCTACTAATTTTAGTCTAGCTTTTTTTTTTTTTATTATCATCATCAGATATAGTAGTCCATTTTCGGTGATTCACCTTGCGTGAGTCCCTTTGAAGGTTTTAGAGGTGTTAAATTGACAGCATGCTTCAGCTTTAGACATTTTAAACTGACATTTTAATGTAATAAATATAATATTTTTTGTGTTTAACCTGAACTGTTGTGTGTGATCATTTACAGTTGTAAGTATGGGCACTCTATGTAAAATGGCATGTTTTGTTGATTTTCTAACTGAAAAGTTTCATACATTCTGTACAAACTAAAATATGGCATACTTATACACAATTTCTATTTGTTTTGTTTAACATATTAAAACAAAACACAAAGTATGCAATGTTCCATAACTTCTGCACGTGCTGACAAATAGAAAACGTATGCTTTTTAATTAACTAAACATGTAATTTGACCATGGGTGCTCAAACATTTGCTTGCGGTGAAAAAATAAATACAGATTACAAATAAGAATGATCATAATTAACACATTTGTTGTTATCATGCGATGTGTGCACATCAGGTGGTGAGCACATCTTTATTTACTGTATTTATGGTTCAACAGCTTTGCGAGCAGGCCTGTAGGTTGAGGTGTGTGGAACGAGGAACCAGGTCATGGAGACAGGTTGTGCTCGGAGACCTGAATGGGGCAGCTGCCCCTGTGTGGTGTGTTTTCATATGGATTTCTGGGTCACCCTGCTGGAGCGCGTGCAGATGTAGCCTGACCTTTGGCCTGCTTAAATTAAAACCTCTCGCCAAACAGAAACAGATACTCTTTTGTTCCCTTCCACTCCAAATCACCACACAGTGACACGTTTATTATAGCAGATTATCTGGCAGAGGCCAAGCAGAAGCGGCGCTCTGTGCTCGCTTGCGCTGTTATTTCATCACTGCGGTGTGCAGAAAAGCTGCCAAACACGTTCGAACTAATAGCCGGAACGCAACTAAAAAAAAAAAATAAAAAAAAACGTGGCTGAACATTTGTCATTTCTGTAAATCGTGTGCATCCATAAATACCCATTCCACTTGCTGAGCAGGAAGATTTTTCAAAAACCATTAAGAAGATTAATCCCGTGAAATGCTGATTAAAAATGTATCCAAATCAGAAGGAAAAACAGAAAAAAACAGGCTGACATAATTCCGCACATGGAAATTCAATGTTTGTCAAAAAAATACAAACACAACAATAACTACACTTGGGTAAATAATTACAAGGGGGGGCAAGTTAATACGGTTGCTTTGGAAAATGTCTAACGTAAGCCTGGCAAGTTGAAGTCTGGAGTGGCGAGGAGTTGGCCAATTTATTTCGCCTCTCACTCCCCCACTGCCGGGGTCAGTAATGGAATGACATAAATTGCAGATAATTGTTGTGTGTCCTGCGCAGGGGAGGGGGAAAAAAGCACATGATTTGGGGGTCACTGGCCCCTTCCGTGATAGCCCATATTGGGATGGGTGAAAGGCTATCTGAGATAGAACAAATAGCATTGTGCGGAGCCACATGGAGAAAGGTTGTTTTGGCCGTTTGGGTGCGTAACACAGCGGCTCTAACGAAAGGACGTGGTGGCTCCGGTGCTTCCGTGCCGGTAGTGGCTGTATATCAGGCTGCAGGACAATGGAGTCATGCCATATGCCTACCAATTTACAATAATCTGGCAACATTATAGATGCACTGGGAAGGCCTGTTCCTTCCCCCTCTCCATGTCTCCCTCCTCTCCTCCACCTCTCTCACCCCCTCTTTGAGTGTGTTTGAGACCTGCTTTAGTCTAATTTCTAAGCCCCTGCCTTTGCATTAGTAATTAAATGGGCTGAGTTTTGAATTTGGAACTGCAAACAATTCCATTTGTTTCTTCTGTACTATAATGAAGTACTGTAGCCACAGGTATGCAATCTTCAGGCACACCTGGTCAAATGACATGTTTTCCTGAGTTTCTAAGTATAAATGAGTATATAACCTCTTAAAGAAGTGACCTTGAACATGGCATTTTTTGTGCAAAATTTAAGGCACTTTAACATATTGGGAAAAAAGGTCATAGTTTTCATTTTCCCCTAATATGTTAAATTTAGCAAAAGAGTAAGTGTGCATTAAATTGTGCAGATGTGTGTCCTCCGTTCAGGATATATACTTATTTACACTTAATAAAAAAACTTTTGCATATGACCATATTCCTGCATTCAGGTCTTTGATTAGCATGGATTTGTTTAAATAATTATTAACACATTTTAATTTACTCTAGTTTGTTAATTAGTGTCTGTCTGTGTTCAACCACTGAAACTATAGAAAGCACCACATATTGTTTTTTATTTCATGTCTCCAGTTCAGATTTCACAAAAATGAGATTCCTGCATTTAACTCACCAAAGAAAACTGGTGAAAACTGGCGAAATAAGTATTGAATACAAAGTAATTACTTTTAAATGGTCACAAAGAGTATACTGAAGTGGACATTAATTTTTAAAAATGGTTTTGACTTAAGTTTATTTGTGCCTAAATATATTTGTGACTTTATTTCTGCCATTCCAAAAAGCAGTTTCGAAACAGTTCTCAGCAATGAGATGTATGTTTGTGAGGATAAATAAAAAGCTTACTTTATATCTGGCTCCTCCTTCTCCTCTTTGCTAGGTGTGAGCTTCAGGCTGCCTTTTCTGGCACGAGGACATCCTGACAAACTGGACAGGGAAATAACGTGTCAGTCCTTGGACAAGTTCAGCCGCGGAGACGCATGCATGGAGAAGATACTGCCATTTGGATACAGCAAGACGACTGAGGCTCTCGTTGAAAAGAGGTCAAAACCCCGTCAGTCCCAAAATGTCACACTGTATTCCATCATTTTGGTTCTTTTATGTAAATATCAATTATTAGCTGCATTGAGATCGCTTTACTTATAATATTCAGCATGCAGGTAAATAAGCCTGAACATCTTGAGAGTGAAATGTAGTTATGTCACCTCAAACTGGTCAGGGCTGCCAAAAAAGCTGTGAAGTGACAGAGAGGTTCTGCAAAACTACTAGAACACTCACCTCCGATGAGAAGCGTAGTTTCCAGTCACGTGTCCTGAGCCGTCACATCCAGGAGTTGGGCATCTGTTGAGAAAAAGTAGACAATATGAGAAAAAACAATATGGTAAGGGCTGCTTTTTAACATTATAGTCACTAAATGTGAGGCCTAGTCAGATGCAGGCACATGCAGAGGGGGGGCGGAGGGGGCTTGAGCACCTGCCCCTTTCCTCTTGGGTACGCCAAGTGCCCTTTTCTTGAGGCTTTTTTAACGACGCTGAAGTTAGCTCCTTATTCGCAGCTCCTTATTCGAAATTTTCGTTCCACCTTAAATACTGCGCTCCAGG
>JBBIGA010000007.1:24773825-24786467 GCA_037576975.1 Alestes dentex | reverse complement strand
GCCACATCGGCCCTTTCTGGACAGGTTTGACACCCCTGCCCTAGTACATTTACCCAAAATGTCCCATTTTTGCATAGTTCTCCCATATAACTCCCATATAAAGACAAGCTGGTTCATAATACTGACAAATGAATGGACCTGCAAGTGGTAGCAGCAGAAGAGTGATCACTCACTTTCAGGAGGCACTCTGACTTTGTGGGGGCATCCAGACAAACTTCTATGGTGGGGGTACAGTCCGGTCACATGACCCGTGCCATCGCACCCTGGCGTGGGACACTTGATGTCTTTCTTGTCTGTCCGTGGAGAGTCTGAGGGATAACACATTGTGATTTTTCAATCCTAAAGAAACACTTTCTTTGAAAATCTGTGGTAAAAACTAACATCCCCCACTGTATACTTATGCCATATACACTGCACCATATGCTCTAAAAAGCATGCTGGGTCAGATTGTGAGTATTAATCTGACATTAGTTAAGGCTGGAATCTCACATGGGGCATTGCTTTCTTAGTCCAGATACACAGAAAGATTAGCCTAAGGGATTACCCATTAAACAGCACTCAGTTGAAGAATCAACGTCAAACACCAGAGGTACTTTAGGAGGATTTATGACTTATACCCAGGGTTAAATATCTAGCTGATGCCTATCAAAATCCAATATTACAAGCTGCAGAAATGCCATCAGAAGATTTTCTTCTTTTTTTAATACTTAAAAAAAGAAAAAAATAATCCCAGACACACTAGTTATTTACTACTTCATTTGTTGCCAAAATGTTTTTTGAGTATTTAAGAGGATTCTGTTCATCTACCCCTCAGAGTAAGGATATTCCCTCCTCCATCCCTCGTCTCTGCATTGAAGCTGCAAGTGGACTTTCTTGCAGTTTCATGAGTAACCGGACAGCATTTAGTGTACCGTGGGTAAAGCAAAATTTGCCACTGAGGTCCATCATCTGGGTGAGGGACATTCTGTGTCATAGTAAAGCATCTTTTTACCTTGAAGAGGATGTAACTGGCAATACACTAATTCAAATAACGTAAACCTTGGGATGTGGTATAAAGTTTTTTCTCTAAAGTTCAGAAGGAAAAGTGAATGATAATACATCTGAAACTTTTTCTGAGTGAGGGAAAATGTTACTGTTTTACAATATACCTTTATAATACCATTTTTATGGCATTAACTGAAGACATTCACTATAATAAGACAAAAAATAACATGGGGTACATTCTCTCTAGTGTATTAAATATACAATTGCTGTTGCACCATAACCTCATACCTGTAATATGGTAACTTTACAAGAAAAAAAAACATGATTGTAATTGTACATTAACATAAGATTTTAAGTCATTTTTGACAATTTTTACCAAGAAATACTCATGCCATATATAAAATAAGGGCAGCTGGCATTTTCAGTGGAGTGAAATAAATAACAAAAAATAAAGAGTTACAAGGTAGGAGTGATCTTGATAATATGAGGCTACGTCTCACCTTTGCTGGTATGGTAGGTGGCCCGAGCATCCAATTCCAGCAACCTCTGCTGCTTCCGCTCGTGACTGACCTGCTCGAAGAGGAAGCGGTCCATGTCCCTGTAGGCGCTATGGAGGACCTGCCTGTGCTCGGACTGCAGGGCCATGGCCTGCTCCAGGAGGCTGAGGTTGAGCCGGGTGCGGTCCAGCTCCAGTGGCCGGGCGGCCAGTCCCAGACCCCAGCTGGCCAACCTCTCATCCAGCCTGGGCACCTGCGGCTCGTCCTCACTGTCACTAAGCTCCCTGCTGTAGGCAAAATCTTCCATCAGGAGCCCTCCTCGGTTCATGTACATAGAAAGGGCCTGGTGTTCTGCACGAGCTCTCCTCAGCAGGCCATCGTCTGCAGGGTTAGGGCTGCAGCGAATACCATTTCCCAGTGACAGAGGTGGTGGACTGCTCCAGCCTTCTTCTTCTAAATCAGCATCGGGGCCTTTCTCCGGAGAAGGCCCACACGAAGCCCCAAGTTCATCTGAGCTTCTCTCAGCATAGTCTTGATCCAGCTGCTTCTCATCATACTCGCTCTGTGGGTCCGACAGCAGCGCAGGGAGCTCTGGGGACCCTTCGCTGGTGCGCTCTGACCACGACAGGGAACTGTGGGACTTGGCTCTGGCCTCGGGATGAATGTGGTCAAGGAGACTGTCACTACAGTCCAGATCTTCTTCTGAAAACCAAAAGCACAGGAAGTTATTAGAAAGTAAGCAGAGTGTATAAATTTCACTAACCTAATATATATATCTATCTATATATATATATACATATATGTATGTATGTATCTATGTATTTATGTATGTACACAGGTATCTTGTAGCAGGAGACATTAAATGAAACAGTAATTTTGCCTCAGAAATATTACATGTTGCACAAGATATATTGCACATGAAAGAACCACTGCACTTATCCGTCTTTGGCGTGTGGATGTGTCTGTTTGCTTGTGTGTGTGTGGTCTGCGAGATGTTTGTTGTGGAAGCCATGTCAAGATGGACATGGACGAATGGACATCAACATAATATCATATTATGATATCAAAAATACCAGTGCATGAGCACATGCCCAGTAACAAAATAGTGTATATTTATAAAACAGCTGTACATTTTTAGTATTAGGCAAATGTATAAAAAAATTGTAGTAATAGCAAGAAACTGTTCCTTTATTTACTTCGGAAAGACTTCAACAGCTGAGACACAAATCACTTCCCATTTTCAAAACAACAGGCTGTCATCCAGCTTAAATTGTTTAAGACATATTTTCCCTAAATCCCTTAGTAGCAATCATAAAAAAAACAAGAGCTATATGTTTCCAATAAGAAGTACAAGATTCCATGATTGTTTTCTGCTTCTCAGATTTCAGCAACTGAATTCCACAACTTAGATTAGGGGAAGGAAAACACTAGTCATGACATTGGACATGAATGTTAAAGCACCAGCTTGGCAAAACCAAACATGACATGATTCATAATGTTTCATTATTGATTTGTTGTAGAAGGGTAAAAAAAGAATACAAATGTGAACAGACTTTCAGAAACAAGCATGTATTCACATGTAATAGCAAGAAGAGAAAAAAAGATGTTAGAAGGAAAAAAGAGAAATCCTTGATATTATAAATTTCCCAAAAACCATTTGCTCTTGATCTGGCGACAGACATTTAATAACACTTCGGATTAAAAGCAGACACAGCAGTCATAGTTTTGTGGTGGAGGTGGAACAAAAAGATATCTATATTATTATTACAGATATTAAGACATCTATAATCCCAACCATAACCCCTACATATGTAAATATTATTTGTATTTTTCAATACAGTTAAATTACAGCTACATTATAAATTACGTTGTTAGTTCCCTAATGAATTACATTAATGTTTTGCCTCATTTTATAATTTGTAATGTATTTGTATTCAGTTTTACAAACACAAAATGTGGAAATACAAAAAGTTTGGAATCACTTGTTGAAAGATGTTGTCCACTTGTTTCAAATAGTAATAATAAAATAATAATAGGAAAAACCTTTTTTGGAATAAATGATTGTCATATATAAAATTAATATGCATTGTTTTTGGTACATAACACAAGAAAATGTAGGATATGGACACTATAAGATCACATTACACTGGTAATGAGTGATTTTTAAGGGTTAAACTCAAGCCAAGCAAAAAAAAAAAATATCCTAATCCTATGTATCAAATGAGCATCACCATACTTTATTAATAATTTGAGCCTCTGTAGATTGAGCTCTGTAGAGCTATCCAAATAGCCATCCACCCATACACTCTGCTTAGTGAAGAAGTGATCAGTCTGATAATATACTTAAATACTATAGAAGATAATTGATTGCATAATGCACAGTAAGGCACATATTTCTGACACTGTCACTGACATATAATAAGGCTGCATCACTTATTTTTATCAGGTCAGACAGACTGGACCTCTTAGCCAAACAAATCTCCTTTAAATGACTCTTTAGATTCAAAACAGCCCAGATTATAATAAGTCGTGGCCAGTTATTAACAATGGAAAGCTATCAGCTGGATTGATTCAAAATCCATTACTGATCTCTGAGAAAAAAAAACCCTCAAACTTACTTGTGGGTTAAAGCTCTTTGGGCAGGAGGATTTGTTTTTTTAAAGTCCAGATCAATCATGAGTAGGCGATGGATCTATTCTCTTTAGAGGTTCCATTACCCAGCCGACCAAACCCAACTGCTAAGGCCGTGAGTGTTTGAGTTTATTAGATATTGTGGTGTCTTTTTTTTGGGTGATGCTCATATAAATATAAATCCAACTGTAGGCATTAGCACACTGCTACTAGTCTTTAAGAGGGCGTGCGGTGGCCCCCAAACTTAATCCCCTCCTGAAATCAGCACTAAATGGGGATAGAAAGCTTGGTAGCGCTCAGTATTTCAACAGTTTCCTGCCAAAAACCAGGCAACCAAGCTTTAAAGGAGTTGAATGTGCTTTTCTGATTTACCCAGAGCGTGTCGAAAACTGCGGCACACAGCGCGCAGGGGGTTTTATACTGAGGCTTTACCAATAAGGGAGCATATTGATACCACAAAAACGCTTTCTATCCATTTAAGAAGTAACGTTTTGACACAGCTCATGCACTTGCTCTTCGCATTTTGGCAGTCGTATCGCTTGTTTAATATTTATGTGGACTAGACAGTAGACAGTAGGTGAGCTGTGTCAAAACAGTGCCTCTTAGCCTCTGCTACAGTACATCTGCATGTACCATAAAAAAGGCCAAATATAGAGGAGCTGTTCAGTAACAAGGACTTACTTGGTCGTCAGACCAATATGACACTATAATGTTGTCACATTCTTTCTTAAATTGTTTATTTTTGCAAATGTAGTATTACAGCATTATTCATTGTTTTTTTTTAAATTGAGCATTTTGCTATTTGTTCTCAAATATTGCCATGTATGAGGTGTACAGTAAAAAAGTATTTTTTCTTATATTAGGTGTGACGCTACATATCACAAGAATGCAACAGCTCTGTCACAGCAGCACACTGGCAGTCTTTCTTTTTTGTCTCTTTTCTTGTTGACCATTTAAATCATGACAGAGGCATGACAATCCAGCCCTTTCCAACACAGCTGAAAAGTTAGCCAGTTATGCTAAGTTACAATTAGCAGAGTGGGCAACCAGGACTATTCTGCTATCCAGATGGAGACGTAGTCCTCACCAAAAGCATACACACACACGCACACACATACACACACATGCATACATGCACAGAGTAGAGAAAAAAACTGTGAAGGATGGGGGTAGAGTGGGCAGAGGGAGGAGGGGTATGTTGGAAACTGAGTGTGTTTGGTGTTGGAACAGGTGAATGGTTTGTACTCCAGAATAGCCATTACCGTTGTGAGTGTGTAAGCTGAGGCTTGGCTGAAGTCGCTCACACACAACGGCACAACCAAATGGAAGACTAGCAACCCTCCCAACACACACACACACACTCTCTCTCTCTCTCTCTCTCTCTCTCTCTCTCTCTTTCTCTTTTTTCAGCACAAATTTCACATATTCCACTCCTCCTCAAAAACAGGGTGGCTAATTCTACCAGTGTGCACCAATACAAGCTCCACACCCTCTACTTTATGCTAGGGATGTTGGGCCTTCAGTTGGTTTTTTTTCCACACCCACAGCAATTTTCTAAATCTGTTTGCAAAACCAATCGTGAAAACATTTCCAATACAGCACGACAAATATGAACATTTTTGTACTAGGTAAATAATAATGCCATAGCTAGGCAAATAAATAAATAAACAGATAAAGCAGTAGTACAACAAACAGAGAGAAAAACATACAGACAGACAGACACACAGATTGACACATAACATATAGATAGATAGGTGGAGAGATAGATAGACAGATAGATAGATAAATAGATAGATGGATGGATGATTATGGTGTAATATGAACTCGGGGAAACAAATAAATGCCATTTCCAGTGATGCTGCTCAATTTATTGAGCTGTTCTGTTGTCCATTTAACTACCCACATGTGTCCAATAATGAGGCGTAGACATTATGCCTAATTATGTATATTTGGACTGTGTTTGATGGCCTAACAAAAGCTTTCGAAAGGGACAATTACGTTTGTTGCTTGGTTACATCGTTAAAAATATACCAAATAAGTGCAGATTATAGGGGAGTGTGGATACACACGTAAAGTACGGGCAATGTTGCCAAAATGTTCATAATTCGTTTCATTAGGAAATGGCAATGTTTTGTTTTAAGGAAAGGGTGGTGCTTTAAAATGCAATATCAACTTTTTATATTTTTGTGCTCCTGTTGCCAAAAATGTTTTTGTTGCTTGAGTGTATGATCACTTTCTTTTGTCAACGACGCACAATATAATTTGGTGCCTTCTATTCTCAGTTCCCCTATTTGCATAATTATGCAAGCAACCACACTTGCTTGAATAAAAGCACTTTTCCGGCCTGCATAATCAAACAGGCAGTGACTGCTTTAACCGTGGCAGCCTAGTTATAATCAGGGTTTCCAAAAAGACATCCGGATGTTCACATGCAGAGACCACCAGTCTATCGGCTACAATTCTTCAGTCCGGACATCCAACTGGGACCAAAGATGAGGTGGGCTGGGGTGCTGAAGGGAGGGAGGGAGGAGTTTGGAAAGAAAAGCTGTCACAAACTTCAATCTGAGGACGTGACAGACAAACACTGTGGCCCCAGAAGTGTAGTCTTTCGCTTGCTGCACTCAATCATGGCGAAAATTAATGGGGCGGGGGGGTGCAATTGGATAGAGCGCGGGAAGGGAGGTGAAGAGGAGGAGGAGGCAGGGAAAAAAAATATGAATGCAACAGATGGTAGTTTAAAATTCAGCGTCAATTGTTCATCAAAACAGACAAAACAACGGGACATCTGTCTACCTGCTGGAGTGTTAATGTTCCTGTGCGCGTCTTTGTCCTGAGCAGTTGCCAGGTCCTCCTCCCGGTCCTCCTCGCTCGGGCTGGGGCTGGGGCTGTAGTGCCGTGGCTTCATCAGCAGAGATTTCCTCTTGTTAACTGGCGCTCCACTGGTGCCTTCACGGGCGTTCCTCTTCCTCCCGGTGGAAAAGTGCAAGCTACAGGCAACACAGAGAAATTGCTACAGGTCACAGTGGTGGATGATACTACAACACATGTGGCCCATCGTTTAGTTAATATCATGTATTCCTGACATCTGTGTTTAGCAACTTACACCTTAGGACTATCAGCCTAAGGTGTATTACTATTATTAGTAATATATATCTTATTAAAATAATTATTTGATGACTTTGAACTGAACTGCAGGACCACACACAGGCACTTAATTGACCAGCAATTATTTCTCCTTCATAACTCATTGAGAAAACTGGAGAGATTCTCTTCCTATACTTGCACCTCATGACTTTAAAGATTTTTCTTATTATTTGAATTTGTGCAGTTTGTTTTTTGTGTAAGCAGCCTTGTTTTGCAGAAAGAAAAAAACATCCTGTTTTTATAATTTCTCAATGATCAGTGAAAGTGAAACGAGACTTTACACCAATTTCAAGTACAGGGTCTTATCTATATACCCTAAATGTTATGTTGTTGGAATTCACTACAGTTTAGACTTCAAAAGCATTTCTGCGCTTTAGTGCAAATGTGAAGATCAGTAATAAAAACGATGGAGACGTTTCTCCAGATCAAAGGCCGTTGACCCATCTGTCCTAAACAAATCAGAAAAACGAATGTTATTATTCCTAGTTTCCATGACAAAAATGTGCTTATGAAGCACAATGTCATCACACTTTGCTCAACATGTTCAGGACGGCCAAGACAGTGAAGACAGCAACACACTGTGAAATTACTAACCTGTTCCAATCCAATACAAAACCACTCCCAACCAAATGACATGTTTTGTTGATTTTCTGGATGAAAATATATATATCTTCTACTGGGAACAAAGGCACATTTTAGTGTACCATTTCAGTACAAAATTCAGTATCTACATAAAACCATAACTTCTGCACAGGACAGGTTTAATTTTCTAAATGTTGAATTCAGCAAATAAATGGTAATCTGCATTGAAGTATTTAAATACAATTCTGTGGAATGTGAAAAACATCAACAAACATTGTGTTTCTCTGAAGAAAAATCAACAAAACATGCATTTTGAGCAGGGGCACTCAATCTTGTGCATAGGAATTTAAAAAATGTATAGTTATTTTTACTGTAAAATATGTACTTTGCACTTGATCATTAAGAGGTGAAATGTGGGTCAAGCCAGGATCATCAGTTTTTATCCAGAATTTTCAATCTTCCCGCCAGTCACACACTTCCCCTACATTACTTATGGATATAACAGGAAAAAAGACAAAAACAAAAACCCGGGGAAAGAGACTGGCTAGATTTGTTGTCATGAAGACACTCATATGCTGCCTTGCACAATGGGCTACAATGTTATTCGATGTATCTACTGCCAGGACGGCTTAATGGGCCATCTGATCGCAGGAGTGTTCATGTTTTTAATTAAAAATCCCACCTCTCAGGCAGGCGAATGGAAATGTGAGGTTGGAGGTCTGGTAAGTAATACATTCAGATTTTTGAATCGCACAGTGTGTAGTTTGTGTGGCTAAGGCCAGGCTGCACAGGACCGGCACCATATTTGTGCTTGTGGGGAAGCCATGAACTCTGGCTTACCTGTGAGTGTCAGCGACGCAGTCAGCCGTAACTGCAAACAGAGAGAGAGAGAGAGGGAGAGAGAGAGAGAGAGAGAGAGAGAGAGAGAGAGAATGGGGGTGGATAAATACACATGTTTGCGTTTCCACAAGCTGGACCTGCACCTGTGTGTGCTTCAGGCCGCAGCTCCTCCTCTTCTCCAGGGCAGCTGGAGCCTCACAGTGGCTAAAGCAGTCTGTGATAGGCTTTTAAGCTTTGTGTGATACTGAAAAGGGGCTGCACTCATCTCTTGTCTCTCTCTTCAGCACACTTACTCATCTAAATCCATCTAGGGCTTCGCAATGTATCGGCAGTTAATGTGTTACATGCTGAAAAATGGGAAGACCTGATTATTTTTAGGGATTCAATACTGGAATTAAAGCAGATAATTACACACTAGTACTGGCTATTCTTTTCGGCTCTGCATTATGGGTAGTACCACATAGGAATGATCACAGAAATATAATTGGAGAGACCCCTAACGTTATATTCACCCAGCACTATAAACTGGGGGCCTGCTGAATGCATACATTTTAAAGTTTTCATTGCCGTTACACACAGCCCAATTGTTTTAAATACATATATATTTTAAAAATAAACAACCTTGCAATCTTCAACTGCATAAGTACATACTTGCTCCTTGCAAAAAAAGAGCACATGGTGCACATGCTGCCTCATTCAGGAGCTGAGACTGTATGAGTGCTTTTACACAAAGCTCAAATGTCCAGTACTCACCCTGAGTAACTTCCAGAGATGTAAAAAACTAATCCTTTGCTAAAAAAGTTTCAATAGCTGAAACACAGCTGATCCATCACAGCAGAGGCAGCACTATTTAGAACAGGTCCAATAAAATGCATTTTAATGACGATCCTAAAGCTGTGGTCACACTATAGTGGTAAATGTGCATTGCGCACTGCCCTGCATAGCAATGTAGTCAAGATTGGACTTCATTAGTGTTCAAACTTAGCGCTTTCATATTTTTCATTTACAATCTACAGGGGTTTAAAATTCAAAACTATTTAGTTGGCCACATGACATTAATTAGCATTATCATCACCCGCCTCGAAATTCCAGACTGGCATAGCAAACTGCACCCACTTAGGAAAAATTGTAGGAAAGAATAAAAAAATCTTTGCAAACTGGAAATCCTATGATAAAGGTAATATTATGAAATATACAGTCCCGTCAAAAGTTTTTCACATTTCAGAATAATAGTGAACTGGAATTATGCAGTGCACAAAAAGCACATTATGTTTAATTTGTGTTTCTTCAAAGCAGGTTCTACATATATATTCAAGCTCCTGGTGGCTGCCAAAAACTTTTTTGGAGGAGGGGCTTAGGGGATCCATTTTAAAAGTATTCTGTTCTTGTTTTTTTTTTTTTGTTTTTTTTTAACTATTTTTCCTATTGCAGCTTTTTTTTTTTTTCATTTGTCTTTCAAATTCTTCAAATATTTAAACCTGTGGATCAAAACAGCTTTGAATGCTGTTATGCCTCAGACACTGTTTTTTTCTGAATTTCAATTTATCTGATAACAGTTTTGCTGCCTTTCCTGCATATTTAAAGCCATTCTATGTTGTTATGCTGACTGGGTTATAGCAGTTGTAAAGAAACAGCTGGACTCTCTAAACAGTGCAAGGCCACATAGAGAAAGAGGAAGAAGTGTCTATTAAAGACACCATTGTATTAAGATTCCTCCACAGCATCAGTTGGTGGTAAATAGAGTTGAATGAACAACTTTATTGATGGGGAGAGTTGCAGCGGTCGCACAGTTGGCAAGCCAGCTGAACAGGAAAAGGAATGTCTGGTTCTCTTCAAAACAGTGTGTGTGGCATGACAATTACAGCACACGCAAAGTGATTCTGAATCCCTTCCGTCAGAGGGAGGAGGAGGAGAGAGAGACAGAGAGAGAGAGAGAGAGAGAGAGAGAGAGAGAGAGACAGACAGACAGAAGGAGAGAGAGAGAGAATGAAAGAATGAAAGAATGAGAGGAAAAGAGAAAGAATTAACCATGGAGAGGAGAGAGAGAGAGAGAGACAAAGAGAGAGGATAAGAGAATTAGAAATAACCATAGAGAGGAAAGAGAGAAAGTGAAACTGATGACAGCAAAAGGAATCTCATTCACAACTTCACATGCATCCCTCAGAGAAGACTCAATCAGCCCGCTCTGTCCCATTAAATGGCGCTGGTGTATGAGCAGTACGGCATGTGGCTTTGACAAAACGAGCCTAATGACATCCCTAGTCATGTCACAGTCAATCCCCCCATTCACATTCACTCTTTAACTTGTTGGAACCAATGCTGCCATGTAATGAAGGCCCTGGTTGTGAATAATGCATCACCTCAGAACACTAACCACTCTGCGAATGAATAAGATTAATATTCAAATGAACAGCGTGTGACGTCAGTCTGTTGAACAAGCTCTTCAGGTGAGCTGCACAGCAGGGGTGCTAAACTGTCACTGGAGTGATACACTATGCAGTTCTGGGATGGTACATCTAAAGGTACAGCTTCAGTATCGTTTAAAAGAGAACATAATAGGACCATATTCTCATTGTGTCTGACTCCAGTTTTTTATCTCATTTTCCTATTTTAAAGTATTAGTTCATGAAAGGGTATACAAATATAATCCTTTTAATTAGGAATTATTTATTTAGGGCACACAGCTGCACACAAAAAGCATGTTGTACTACTGTAAATGTTGTATGTTGTTGTACATGTACCGCTGCAGTATTAATATACAATGTATAGAGTCATATACATAATTTTTAGCACCCTTGTTAAATATTTTGGAGTACTGTAAAATAAACATTACACACAAATATATAACAATATAGTAAATTCAGAAAATAAACTGTATTTTTTTTACACAAGATGTCAGTTGACCAGGGTTCAAACAACATTTCATATTCTGTGTACGGAGCTGCAGGTCCCAAAAGCATTCTTAGTAGACACAATTTGAAGGGCAACTGGTGTTATTAAAGGTGTTATTAATTATGTTTACATACAACAGCAACATTTCATATCACAAGTGTTCTATATAATACATACCATACAAATTAGCAGTATAGTTGTAATTTAAAAACAATATTAAAATACATTTGTAGAGGAAGTAGGATGATGCATGATTTTTTTGGGGTATTATGAAGGACACTTACTTGAATTGCCGTTACACAGATCAGCACGGGTCTCGTCACTTTCGGAGTCCATCTGAAAAAAAGTTGTACCAAGAGACAGAAAAAGGATCAGGTTACAGCATCCAGTGGAGTGGATTTAAGTGTGGACAAAAAAAAAAAAAGAAGATTAAAAATGTAATTGAATTTTGGCACATGAGTGAATTAATAATCAACATTAAAGACTTTCAACGTTTCTTTTATTTGATAATTGTTTCTGCACTGTTCATGTGCAGTAATGGTCACAGTAATCAAAAATATGACCTAATATGCTGAGGGAAAAAATGCTTCAGCAAGAACAGTGAAATACTTCAACAGAACTCAGTCCATCTATAAGGTGCAGTTTAAGACAATGTACATACAAGCACTGGTGTTCCGCCGGTTCATTCTACCCTGTCGAAAAATGCTACCTTGAAGCTTATACAGTTTATACAGTCAGTTTAGCACTGATAATGATGAGAAATGGGCAATTAATATGCATAATACAATTTTATTTTTATGAGAAGAGCCTAGATAGAGGTGCATTGAGCCAGTTTATACAGTCAGGCTCTATCACTGAAAAATGCTACCCTGTGGAAAAATGCTTCCTTGAAGTTTATACAGCTGCCAGTGTCCTGAGGTAGCACAGATTTATGTTTGTGGCACTGAATGCCAAGACTGTGGAACTGCACATGCACAGAAGGGCAAGGCGGCACATCTTGATGGATAGCATGTTTTGACGGGTTAAAGTCATGTGGTGCGATAAACCAGCGTTAATTTTTTTTAATGTGTTA
>JBBIGA010000007.1:24728555-24753243 GCA_037576975.1 Alestes dentex | reverse complement strand
GTAACACAAAAGAAGCAAAAAGTTCAATTTAACCATCAATATATTTTAGCGTAAAAATATTTAAAATATTTTGGAGCATTTCTATTAGTCCAATCACAATGATGTTTTTACATAATAAACGTTTAAAAATATGTCCAAAAATATAAAGAATAAAAGTTTTAGGCACCTGAGAAAATAATATATTAAAGATTAATAACAGAATAAATGCAAAAAACATTTTTTTAAAAATATAGTAAAAGGTTATTATGTTTAACAATCCCTAACCCCCTCCTTCAGGAAGATCAGTTTTACTGGTAGTTACCATCCCGACTGACCAAAAATTTGCTTAGGTTTCCTAAGACCCTTTTGCATGGTATTGCAAATGATACTTCTTCATGTAATAATCATTTCTACACCAAAGCTTAAACCTATTCCTAAGCTCAGAAAACATGAAAATGGTGTTGCTCCTGACACTGTAGGTTAGAACCTGTTTGTTTGGTCACTTTTGGTCTGAAAATGTACAAAAACAAACACTTCCTCACACAAAAATGTGAGCGCGGCCTTTTACAAGAGCAAACAGCGCGCAAGCGTTTAACAAATAGAGGCCAGATTAGAATGACAAAGAGTGCCACACTTCTGGGAGGAGTCGAGCAACGAGTGGAGGGAGGGTCAGGAGTGAGTGAGTGTGTGTGTGTGTGTGTGTGTGTGTGTGTGTGTGTGTGTGGTAAGGGGGGTAGTGTGTGTTAGAGGGGGTAGGGTGTGCTGCTGGCCAAGTGAAAACGCATGAGGGGTGCCTAGCTGTAAGACACTCCCAGCTGATATATTAGAGTGTGTAGTGTGTGTGTGTTTGTGTGTGTGTGTGTGTGTGTGTGTGTGTGTGTGTGTGTGTGTGTGTGTTTGTGTGTCTGTGTGTGTGTGTTTGCCACCTCCCATTCCCCATGCAAAGAAAGACCCTTTTCTGGTTGGTGTTTTGTTCTTGTCTCCTGAGGATAAGATGTAAGCATAACGCTGAGTAGTTTTTCATCAAAGCCTCACGTGGCTTTTCAGGAACAGAAGGCCGAGTCGACGCTTAAGGTTTTGGCCGTTGATCTCATCTGAGATTTAATTTAAAAGTCTAATTTCACAACAGCTTTTGAGACGTTTGTCACTTATAAAGTATATACATGAGAGGTGGTAGATTTGTTGGCTGCTGAACATTCTTACAAAATAAAACTCTGAGCTCCTTTCTTGTGTGTTTTATTTCTTTAATCCTGCCTACAAGCATGAGGAGATATCATCTTATCAAATGGAAAAAATGTCCCCTTGGCCATCCCCACCCAGGCAAAAAAAAAAAAAAAAATCACATGCTTAATTTTACCTTGTGCATGTTAAGCCTGGACAGCAACTATAACTGTTAACAGAAGACAAGAAATAAACAAATTGCTGGTTAAAGGGATCAACTTCCCGAACAACAGTCTTGATCAAATTTAAAATGGCATTAGATGTGCGACAACAGCAATCTTCTGTATTATCTACAGGCCATATGCACTCTACCATCCCTTCCAGTCCATTACAGAAGGACGAGCCACTGTTGCTGGATGTTCGATTTGGGGTTTCATAAAGGGAAAAAAAACCCAACAATAGCGAATATTAGAGGTAGAATGAAAGCAAAAGTGGGCGAGATGAAATGACATGTCAAACAAAGGTTCACATTTTCCAAAGAATATGGCGTGTTTGCAGAAAAAAAAATGTTTGATTGCATTTATAAAAGTATCACAGCAGGTCACACGTAATGTCTAAAAGCTTTTTGCATTAGTCTGCCAATTATGTAAGCAAAGTTAAATGTCCCTGCACCCCATTGTTTATGTGCCTTTGTCAAACCTACACATATCATATCAAATGACTCCGGCTTCATACTTTAGATGTAAGTGCTTGGTGCTGTGTTTTCCATGGCAGATCAAAGACTGTTCCCAGTCATTTTGAATGCTGAACTCCAGCTTGCTAATCCAACATGGGCTGAAGCCATTCTCCGCTCTGCAAGGACACTGTTTTCACCCAAAACAACTCCCCACTACTTACGAGGACTATATCTGTTCAAACCATATGTACTGACGTAAAATAAACACTGTGGAGTTCAAAAGAAAGGACTCCAAATTGCCACCGCAGAGGCTTCCTGGTAGCAGCTCTTCCACATCAAGCCTTGGTTAGCTCCAGTACAGCAAATTGCCTTAACAAGCCACGTAATAAGTGGAATGGTCTCCATCTGTGTCCACTAATAGCGTTTCGAATGGTCTGAATGCACCTGTGACGGAAGATAACACCTGTCTGAGCAGGGTCTTTCCTTTAGGGAGTGGGCTTACTGAGAACAATGAAAAATAGAGGGTATGTGTAGCTACCATGACTTGCCAGGATTGGGATTCACGTCAGGGTTGGGATTCAGTGATTTTAACATAATGCCTTTCGTTTAAAAGAGATCCTTGGAAAAAATGTTGGTGGTCTAGGTGTACACAGTACTTGAGTAGAAAGTTAAATTGTACTTACAGTGATGAGGTATTTGCTCATCAGTTAAGTATGTGATATTGATTTGGACAGCATTTATACAGCATTTTAATTCGAAACATTTCCTGGTCCAGTTTTTCCAGTTATAAGGGTAAAATTTGCAAATTGAATAATTTTGGTGCTACATTTCATTTACACCAAACCCACCACACATCCCTGAAATCATGCTAAGGAAATCCCTTTGAGCATTGCAATGAATCAAAGCAACCATTCATTCTTTCTGCATGTATTAACCAACACGGCCCATCTCAGGCTCAGGCATATCAGGTACAATGGTTGGCTATGAAACTGAACCAACCTCAAACAAATTACTTAATATTAAACAATAAAAAGGTCAGTCCATTTTCATATGCAGTATCCCTTCAAGGAAATAATATTAAAGATGCAAATGTGCACATAGTGAAATAAGATATTTCTTACATAAACATCAGACCTCCTATGCAGAAGAAAACACAAATGCTTAGTGTAGAGAAGCCATGTATGCTTAAAAGCATCTGCAAATACAAAACAATAAAATAAGATTAATCTATCACATATAAAGATTCACCACAAATTAAACAAAGCTCAGAAGTTATTTCATTTCTGTTTCAAATTATATCTAGCCCACAACTGAGGATCTCAAGCACCCGAGACTTCTTGGAGATCTACTTGTATGACAACAGCATCACAATAAAGGTAAGTGCGGGAGCATATTTCATTTTCGTACAACTCATTTCAAAATCTATTTTGACGGGTCTCACCCTGCTTCTTGCACCTATAGGGATTGGCCTTTGAAACTAGAGAGCCGTGGTGCCTTGGTTTGTCAGCACTATTCAGCGGCACCCTCGAGAGTACAAATAACCCACTTATTAATGTGGATGACAATGTTTTGATTGCATCCAATACACCACACTGAATCAGCATGCAAATGCCCTTTCAGCAAAACAAAGACATTGATTATGAGGTAAGTTTCTTCGGCACAAGTAGCCCGCTTGGAGTGATTAATGGCCCTCCGCCATTGATTTCCTTTTGTTTAGATCTTTGCTAACTTTTCGGGAGATACAATTATAATTTGTTCTCTAACAATAACTCTAATCTAGGGCACTCCAACATAAACCTTAATAAGGTCTTCTGTATGATTTGTCCTTTGAACAGCAAAGCCGAATTCATGGCAGAAATGAGCAAGAAAGCGGGGAAAAGGTCAGTCTCTAAACAGTGTTGATTTGTTTATTTCAAAGTCGCTCCCACAACACAACAAAACAGGATGAAGATTTGCGTCTTACAGGACAGAGAAAGCCAAGAGACAAACACTTCTTCTGAAGCCACTGAGGTGACTACAGATAATGCGCAGGGAATTATTAAGTTCAGACTTCTAAGCTTCAGAGGGATCATATCACATGACATAACCTGCCAAAGCCCCTCGCCCCATCCTTCGTATATCAAAGAAAGGGCGCCAGACCCGTTTGTTTAGATCTTCCATTGTCTTGTTTTCTGCTAGAACATCACAAAAGGCATGAGATACATCAGAGTTCTGGCGGTACAATGTTCTATTAGCATTTGCAAGTCAAATGCCTGTGTTCTGTCAAAGTACTCCATCAAAGAGCATTTGCATCATTCGTCAGATTTAACACTTTGAAAAGTTGCCCCCCAGATCCTGACTCCTTCTGACTCCTCGCATCATCTCTCCAAGATAGTGATAATACGATTTGAGTGCTCTCTCTCTCTCTCTCTCTCTCTCTCTCTCTCTTTTTGCTGTTGAGAAACAAACTGGATTATGAGCAGATCACTACATAAACAGCTTTCTAAAAGGAGCCAGCTATTTTAAAAGAGGCTGAGGAAATGCAAAGAAGGATTTAAATTTTAATTTGAATTTATTCCAGCAAGTGAAAGGTTCTTTTGAGAGAGGATTTCAGCAAAGATGATGGTATTTAAAAGTGATAAACAAGCATCTAAACCTCCAGTAAAATGCAGACATTTCTGCTTCTTTCTAGTATACAGGAGGAACGGGGCTCGCTGTGGCTACATCCAGAGAGTAACAGTGGCATTGGCTCGAACATCTTGGGGCAGATGATAACATCTTCAGTGATAAAGTGGTTAAGTGCTGGCTCTAAAGTCCTGATTATCAGTGGCAGCCTCTGAAAAACCCGTACAATGAAGCTGGGCTGGATGGCATAAACAGGTTAAGAAATTAGAACTCATTTGCACTAGTTATGTGCTTAATCAAGAGTGTGCGGATTATGTACATCAGGGTTTTAAATCAATTACCGAACAGAAAGATGTGCTTCCCACTCTCTGCAAAGTCTTCAAATGTATTCAGTGCACTGGTGTGTGTGTGCATGCGTGTGTGTTTGTGTGTGTGCTTTTAAATGAGCTTTATCCTTTGGTTTTTCTGGGGTTGGAACTGTTGACAGTGAGTACGTGGGCACAGGCAAGTAACTGTCTATGACAACTTAGTGTTCCCAAACAAGGCAGTAATCCGGCAGTGAAATAACAAAGAACTGGGAAACAAACCCTCACACAATCACGCACCTGCAAACGCACACTCTGTGTGACTTTGGAAACTTTTTTTAGTTTTCCTCCCATTGGTCACAAGTGTCCTAAATTGAGAGTTAAGCAGCGGTTGCACCATTCCAAAGAACACATGCCTCACAAACAAAGACAAAGAGTTACATCATGCCGTTGCACGGTTAATCCGATCAAGGCCAGTCTTTATGCCTTTGCTATCTGCAGCAAACGCTGGCGAAAGTGCCAAGTAAACCATTTAACAAGAGTCTCAGAGAATGATCACAGAACCAGTACCGGATACGATTTCACACTGACGAATGGCTCAATCGCAGCTCCCAAACAGGCTTAGGGCTGCAGGAACACTTATAGGGCTTCCACTCCAACCCCCCCCCCCCCCCTAACGCCGACCCACAGCACATGAACTAAGCTCATGAAGAGAAGAAGAGAAAAGGGAAAGTAAACTTTTCAACTTTTGACCAATCTCGCCAGAACCGAGTTTGCACTGTTTTTGAGAAAATGTGGCCGCACTGTTCATGTGCAGTAATGGTCACAGCAATCAAAAATATGACCTAACATGCTGAGGGAAAAAAATGCTTCAGCAAGAACAATCATAGAACTAAGTCCATCTGTGAGGTGGAGTTTAAGACAAAGTACACACTATGGTGCTCTGATGAATTATGCTGCCTTGTCGAAAAATGCTATCATAGCGCAAATCGACAGCAGAGTCTATCGATTCATGCTACCCTATCAAAAAAAGGCTACCTTATAGTTCATACAGTTTATACAGTCAGTTTATAACACTGAAAATGATGAGAAGTAGGCAATTGATATGCATAATCCAAGAAAAATATATTTTATTTAAATGAGAAGAGCCTACATAGATAGATAGATCTGTAGAGGTGCATAGAGTCAGTTTATACAGTTAGGCTCTAACACTGAGAAATGCTACTGTGAAGCAGGGTGTTCTTGACGATTTATGCTGCCTTGTCGAAAAATACAGTGCGACAGCAGAGTCTATTAATTCATACTACCTTGTACAAAAATGCTCCCTTGAAGCTTATACAGCTGCTAGTGTCTCAAGGTAGCACAGATCTATGGGCGTGGGACTGAATCCCAAGACTGTGGAACTGCACATGCGCAAAAGGGCATGGTAGCACATCTCGATGGATAGAATGTTTCGTCAGAACACCGGACTGGGTTCACGTGGTGTGATTAATCAGCGTTAATTTTTTTCAACGTGTTATTTTTTCTGTGATTAATTCATCATAATCAGCACGTTAATTCGACATCCCTAATATATAATACATATTATGTCATTTAAACATTACATTTATCATTTTAATTCCAGTGCATCTCATGCATTCATATAATTTAAATTCCAGTGTATTTCATGCATAATTTGTATTTAAAATAAGAACAAAACGTATTCACAAGCATGAAGAAAGATAATAGGGCAGAAAGTATTCAGACACAACAAATCAATTAGAAGAATATTTGTATTTTGTGGTAAAGCCGTTGTTGGTAATAACTGCTTTGGACGTCTAAGTAATTCATTTCTTGTGGAATTGTGATTCAAATTCAGCCCACTCATTTTAGCAAACCATCTACAAGGGCCCCTCTGCTGGACTCCATACTTTTTCAATGGAATTCAGATCAGGAGACAGGCTAGGACATGCAAGCACCTTTACCATCTTTAGAAATCATTTGTGTTTTCTTTTATGATGTGCAAAGCCCCAGTACTGTTTAGAGAGAAATTGCGATGTGCTCACCACCATACTTCACTGGTGTCCATTCACACCACCTTTCTTTCTCCAAACATGACAAGCTGAACTAGAGATGCACTGCCTCAAGAAAACATGAAGTGTGATTGCTCAGTAGCAGTAGAATCCGCCAGCTCTAAGCAGAAGCAGTTTAGAGTCCTAAAGAAGTAAGAGAGAAAAATTGGGTCCTGATCTATATGAAGTGTCTCTAATAATTGTGTACTGACAAATAAATTATGCATGCAACAACTGTAATGTATTCAATGTCAGTTGGTTTACAGCGGAATAGCAGCATGTAATTACATGCTTATCAACTTCTGTCATTGATAATATAATCATGTAAGAATAAACTTCTAATCACAGGAGAAAGGTTTATACAGTAGTACAGCTTATATAAGTACATAAGCTGTACTACTGTAATCCATCTGTAACAACGAATATATCACCAGTATTTATATTGTTGTTACTTGCATTATTAATGTGTTTCTACATAAATATACTGGACACTTGAAAAATATAGGCACAGCAAAATTTAGCAAGCACGTCAGCCTCTAAAACTATGAAATCTGCTCTGCAGAAAACCCAAGCTAAATATAAACTGTTTTTTTAAGTAGGAGGGTAAAGAAGACCCAATGAAAACCTGAGACCTTTAGGAACCTCCTTCACCTTGCACCCTGCACAAATCTCAACCAAAGGGAACGTTTTTGAATGATGTTGTCTGTATGATGTCATTAGACTTGTATGTAGATTTGTAGACCTGTAGAATTTATGTGTCTAAGCACTTTTTACATATCAATTTATCTTTAAATGGACTTTCAGTATATCTTCCAACATTCTTTTGGTTCGTATTTATGAAGATAATGCCTAAAGACATTTTGTATGTAAATGTCAACACATGCACTTATTCAGATTTTATTTGTTACCAATTAAAAATGAAATTAAATATGTCTTTCCTCTCCCTAAATTAGCGTTGGCTTTAGAGTAGTTAAGACTTCCTAATAATGGGAAGGATAACGGGGCTGTACATTTTTTGGACAAAACTCATGCCTACTACAGTGGTGAGAAAAGGTCTGTGAAACCTTTGGAATGATCTGGATTTCTGAATGAACCGGTCATACATGATCGAATCTGACATTCACCTAAAACAGTGATAATAAATAGGGGTTAAACAGCTATTTATTTTAACTATTCAGCTGGCCAGAAAGTAGTCCACTACATATTATTAGCCATAAATGTAGAGAATATAACAAGAGTGCTTTGGACATGAATAAAAAGTTGCTTGCTACTAAGAGCTAGTGGAAGCTGTTTTACTTTGAGGATGATAATTATTGATTGTACAATACATATGCATAATAAATGGGTTTCAGATTCATAAAGCTGAAGTGTTCCTTAACATTAAGATTATTAATGGAAAATGTATTTAACACGGGAAGTGCATTTTTAGTGCCAATAGACTAATTTTCGACACAGCAAAACACCCTCAGATTGAAGACGATTGCAAATCTCTGAAAAAATGAGTGTAGCATTTCCTTATAGCCTAAACTAGTTTTGTTCTGCTCTGCTCTTTTTACACCCCATTCTTTCCCACTGTTTGTGCTAGGCTGCTATTCCCGCTCCTGAATGTAGTGAACAGTGGGTAATGCAGGGTTATGGCACAGACTCCAGCATTGTCTCCTGGGGACAAGCAGTTTCAATAGGCTCAGAAAAGCAATCCAAAAGGTGCAGATGACAATGCCTTTGATGTTATTTATGCAGAGCAGATAGCCAGGCATGGAAACAGGCCTCTCTGGAGCTGTGGTGCACCTTGGAGAAATGGACAAAACGGGTGACCCACCACACATGCCGCTTTTGCAAGTTGGGAAACAATTGACTCGGAACAAGGACACTATGGGCAAACGAAGACCGAAGCAAGGAAAACCATTAAATAACGCCAAGCTGTGAACTTATATCAAGTTACAAGATACTAACTGTGCTGTAATTAAAATTATGGTTAGTGCATCTGGTGCCTAACTAGAAATACAGTGACACATAGAAGATGTTTCATGCATTACACATTTTATTCACATCCATGCAGGCTTCATGATAATTACTGGGCAACGTTTCCAAATATAGGTGAAGTGAGTCTGGTACTAAAATAAAAAGAATACATTGTGGTGAATTCACACTGAGGTTTTAGGCCAAGCTTACATTTTTTCTATATGTGGAAAAAAAGGACAATATGGGAACTTATGAGGCCAAAAGCACAACCCTATAAATAAGATGATCTAGCTCTGCAATGGAATTTTTATGGAATGTTTGTGGAAACACCTCTTTCTCTCAGGACTTCTGTTTTTATTCCTTTTAAAAGTTTAGCACAGAGGAATGCAATGGTAAATAATGAGAATTATTAGAAACACTACTCTTCACCACTCTTCAACCTTCACCAACCACCCTCACCCTAATTCAGGGAAAAAGGAGATAGGGGAGTTAAAAGAAGAAAGACATAAAGAAAGAAAGAATAAGGAAATGTGCTCCTTCTCCATCTACAGGAATTTGTCAAACAGTACTCTAAAAAGGGTACATGTTTGTTTAAATCTATGTTTAGATCCTCTAAATGTGTATTTGATTTTTTTCCCTGGCTTTGTCTTTAATCCACCTTTCAAAGGATCAAGGGACCTGATGTTTAAAATGGACTAAAATGAGTTGTCTTGCTAGAAGGGAAGAAAACACTATGGCATCACAAGTGGAGAACATGGTTGGCAAGGACATGTCTAGTGACAGTCCAAAAAGAGCACAGATAGGATTTGGGGCTGTACTGATAAGTACACTGAAAGCTCAAACCACAAGATGGACGGAGCCAAAATGTGTTAAATTTGCAGGTTGTCCTTTACAGAGCAGATGTGATGGGTCTACATTTGGATGCATACCCACCGTAACGAGACAGACATCATGTATTCCTTTTTAGCTCTAGCAAGCCATGTCTTGCACATGTAGATGATGTGTGTATTAACTAAATTTTTTTCACTGGTTGTTTGATAGAACTGCTTGATGGTTAGATAGGTTTATATGGGCTAGTGTTATTGGTGAGCTCATGCAAGGCTAATGCAAGGCTTTGTAGTAAAAGTTCATTTGAGGGAAACCAGGAATTGAGCCTAAACCTTTTGAAAAAAATTACTTCTGTAAACACTAGGCTTGTCAGCTGGTTATGAGAAAAACTTTGCTTCAGAGAAGCAAAGAGACATGTAGAGCTTATAGCAATTAGGCCTGTCATTATAAATTCTATTGGTAATCAGGCAATCTAATGATTATTTTGATGATTAATGGATTAATAATTTTATTTAGCCCTTTAGAGTCCAGCAGACCTCTAGAACACTCCTTGTGATTCCTCGCACATTATAGACATCTTCTAGAGGTCAACTGATTACTGTGACCACTGTTAACAAAACAGATTTCCACGAACCCAGGGAAACTTAAAATAAAGTGAGGTCAACTCTTTTATATGAAACCAAAATCAACCCATAGCTGTAAAAGCAGGACTGAAGACAAAATGTATTGTATTTATAAAAAATATAATTTCTGGATATAAAGAACAGGGAATATAAATAAACTGATTTAGCATTGCCAACTTAGCCACTTTGTTGCCATTTCTAAAGACTTTCCAGACCCACTTAATGACGTTTTTTCCAAGAAGCGCCTAGCGACATTTTTGACAATTCCTAGGTACTTTCTGTACAACTTTGTCGTCAATATTTTCTGCATTTTAGCCTGAGACCCAGCCTGCTCTGCATCCGTCCATCCAGATGCTCGTGAAGTGAATGATCTGCGCATGTGCATGCAGTATGACAGTCATATCGACTGACCAATCATAAACCTTTCTTGGTTGATCTCACCTACTCACAAAACAAGTTGTATTACAAGCAAAAAAAAAAATTGAAACACAATTTTCAAACAAAGTAAAAAAGAAAGCCCTATCATGTATATAATGCAGATCTTTCTTTTAGAAGTCACACACAAACATCATCTCTTTCACCTTCCAAACCTCTCCTTTCCTTCCTTTCGAACAAGTAAACACACACACAAACATTGAAATCAAACTTTATTTGGTCTTTTATTACACAAACCTGTAAAATAACTACATTAAAACAATGACGACATAAATCCCACTTCCAAATCCTACCTAAATTCCCAAAAAGAATAGGAGTTACTACTGGAATTCAAAGGGTGGCTGAAACCCTATGTTGGTAGTGACAGCAGGGCTTACTGTCTGTACTGTAAAACAGATTTTTATGCCAAGCATAAAAGCATGCCGTTCCCAGAAGCATGCTGAAAAGGCCAAGCCATACAATCAGACTACCCAATCCAAATAGTCCTTTTAAAAAAACATAGACACTCTGAAGCAGGCAGAGGCAACCACTGCTTTGGCTATCGGAGATCACTGCTCTATTTGTCGTATGACCATATCGGTTTAGCATGCAAGGCAGCATTCCCCGATTCCAATATAGCCCAGAATTTTCTGATGCACCGAGATGATAAACGGTGTTTTGGCTCCATACTTTATACAAACGCTGGTGGCTGATGTTGTTGGCAACAAACACAGTATTTCCAAGTATCTGGGAGTTGTGCTTCGTGACTTTTTTTAGCAGAACGCTGACGCGGCGTGATGTGATGATGTCATTTATATGCAAATTAGCGTGTGTCGTCGTCTAGTGACAACGAGCAACTTTCTGGGTAAACTTCAGCTTTCTGTTGGAGATAGCTGGCAACACTGAATCGATTACAATGTCTAATTATGTTCAACCTTGTACCAGAGATGTTCACAAGTCATTTTTACCAAGTCCAAGTCAAGTCTCAAGTCTTTGTGCTCAAGTCCAAGTCAAGTCTCAAGTCTTTGTGCTCGAGCCCAAGTCAAGTCTCAAGTCTTTGAGTGGCAATGTCAAGTCAAGTCTCAAGTCTTTAGTCCCAAGTCCAAGTCTATGGGGTGCCGTTTGTAAAAACAGCTTAACAAATTTAGAGGTGTCATTTTTTCATCATTTAGTGCAATTTTCACACAATTTTCACACATTTAGAGCTAATGTGTTAAAAAAAAAAAACTAAATGTTGCACTCTAAATCTAAATGTTGCACTTTTACAAATGGCGACTCTAAATGTGGGATTTTTGAGCTCTAATGTTGAGCTCTAAATGTTTAGAGGGCATGCTAATTGGCCATGCCCCATGATTACAATTGGCTGTTACTTAGCAGGGGGCTGGACTGCGTACTGTGATAGCCCCTCACCAACATGGAGGATTTGCCTTAAATGATCTTAAATCTAAATCTTAAATATGAAAAATGTATCTTGCACTCTAAATGTGAAACTTCGCAGTTAGATAGGGCTCAGTGACATCTTTCCAACGACCCCTCATTTAACATAATAGCATCCCGGCGATCTGGAGTTATTAGCCGAAAACCGTTCACCTCGGACAAAAATAATGGGACACTGGGGCAAGGTGAATGTTTTTTGGCTAATAACTCCGGATAATGGCAAACGAGGGGTCGTTGGAAAGACCGCGAGATATAAGTAAATAATTCCATTAAATGAACATTGTTTACAAGTTATGACTCACAAGTCAAACACACAAGTCCGAGTCAAGTCTCAAGTCCTTGAGGGCAAGTCACAAGTCTTTGTTTGTGCGACTTAGGTGTGACCCATCTCTGCCTTGTACTAGCCTAAGGTGCTAGTCTACCATGTCATACACATGCTAGAGTCAAAGGTTCCACAACTGGTCTAGAACTCTCTCCACACAGACACAGACAGCCTTTTTCTTTGAAAGACAGAAGCGAGAGATAAGAACCCTCAGAACTGTCATGTAAAACAGTCTAAAACGATTCTCCTACACGCTCATCGTTTGCTGCTCTTTTGCTTGGCACGCTGCTGCTAACCTGCTCTCTGGACCCCCCTCCCTCTGTGGGTTTTCCCCGCTTTCAGACTATACTGAAAGTTTTCCTGGCTTCAAAGTTCTTAAAACCACAATATTATTAGATGTTTTTAAATTTAAAATTTCTACATGACAAAGTAACACTAACCAAAGCTCAACATGACGTCTAACACCTTGAGCATCAAAACAAACAGGAGGAACTTCCATGTAAGGAGTTATTCTGCCATATTACAATTTACCATTTTTGCACCGTCAGCACAGATCCATGCCGCTCATGTTCTAATGGTTACTACACAAGCAATGTTTATATGAAGAGAAACAGCAAAAATTCACTTGTTTTGCTCTTTCTGACTCACTCATTCGTCTGGTCAGTGTAGTAGAGGAGCTGAGAATGAAGTGGAAAACACTAAGACAATAGAACACTTGACAGCTTTAGCTGATTCATATAGAAATCACTCTAAATCCATACAAACTATCATAAACTAACATAACTCACCAGGCCACTAAAGGTATTGAATGTTCACCTATCAAATTGATTTCACTCACGACTGAACATGAGCTTGGCCATGTAAGCCAAATACAATAACTATGAAACCATATGGCTAAACAAAGACTTTAAAAGACTGTTGTTTTAATCTTGTCATCACTGCTGTCTTGCTGAGCAGAAATCCTTTTAGACACCCTATCAGAGCTGAATGCTTTTTCTAGCACTGAGTGACAGATTTCCTCCAGGATTAATACAGTTTTCTAATTCTGACTCTGATTCTGAAAAGCTGCACTTTGTGGAGAATGTTTAGACTGCAGAGCATGACTTTAAAATGGCCTGCTAATAAAATCTTGTTTGACATCGTTGAATATTTGTCCATACAATACACTTCTATGCCTTGCTGTAATGTGTGAAAAGACATGGCTGAGCTCATACATGAGTAGACAGTCGGTGACTACTACATAGTCACTAACCCATTAAGAGACATACTCAGCTTCCAGTCATTTTAGAGTGATGTACCAGTGACAGAGCTCATAAAACGCAGAGCCTATGCAAAGTATCATGCCTGCCGAGACACTGGCCTGACAGTACATAAGTATCCTGGCGTAATAAACAAGCCAATATTTTCAACACAAAGCAAGCTTGCTTTCTATCACAATGATAGCTAAAACAGACGCATTCATATTATTTGGTCGATTTGCTGATGCTGTTGGTCTTAATGCCGGATAAAATGCTCTCTAATTATTGTCCTCGGCACCAGGGTGAGACAAATAAAAGTTACATTGGAGCCGAATTAGCATGTGAATGGGGCTTACAGGAGCATGCTCAGTAAAACGCTCCACCTGGCCCCAAACAAACGTCCTTGTCACAAAGTCCACCCACCGCACTGGCTTCGACTAAAAGGCCTCCTAGGGGACTTCAGTGACCATTCACTCCATTCTCTCTTTTCCCAAGCACCTGTGACTGTTTTTTGTTTTTCCATTTTTATTCCCGCTTTGTCTCTCTCTCTCTCTCTCTCTCTCTCTCTCTCTCTCTCTCTCTCTCTCTCTCTCTCTCTCTCTCTTTCTCTTTCTCTCTCCTGCGTTCTTTTTTTTTTGGCAGGGCTTTATCATTAGGGAAACACTTTCTTTCAAAAGGAATTCTCACCACTAACAATGCTGTTTGTGTGTTTACCAGGGGGAGGCAGACCTCAGAATACATCCAAAAAACGAAAAAAAAGAGTCATGGTAATAACACGGCCGGCCAGTGAGGGGAGGAAAAAATGCACCAGAAGTTTAGTGCGACAGCAGGAGGAGGAAAGAGAGGCTGAGGTGGTCGTTTCTTGCCTTTTTGGGGCGACTCACAGGTGCTGCTGGAACAGCTTGCCTCTTCCCTGCCTTCTGAAGGCTCATCCGGCTTCTTCATGGTCTTGGACCTCTGAGAGCTGCTTTGCCATTTTCCAAAGGACTTTGTCACAATCGCTTTGTCCGCCGCTTTCATTGTGTTCTGTAAAACACATTTGCAGCATGACTCTCCAGGTTTATCCCTCTTGTGAGCCATCTACCCCCTTCACTCCCTGCTGCCACTAAACCTACGCTCATCTCGCCAACACAAAGTGATGCGCACACACACACAAACACACACACACACACATACACAAAACTAACAGACTGTCCCTTGGCTTACTTAGTGAAATGTCTTTCTCTATTTCTGGAGCTATTTTTCATTTTTTCATAGTGTTTTTTCCCTTACATTGTTTTAACTGACAGACACGCTGTTAACTGTTAGGCGAACACAGTTTGCGCAAAATTTGGGCAGGAAAAAAAAAGAGAGAAACAGAGAGAGTAAGAGAGAGAGAGAAAGAGAGGGAGAGAGCTAATGAATATGCAGATTAAAAAGTAAACATTCAAGAAGAGGAGCAAAAAAAAACAAAAACAAAAACAAAAACAAACAAACACATTTTCATATTTAATCCAACTTAGCAGAAACAAAAATAACACATTATGCCCTAATTGGGTGCCGTGCAGTCCACAAATACTATTACAAGGCCGATCAGGATTAGCGGTGCTACATACCTAGTTATCTATTTCTGAGTGCCAAGACTGCGAGCAGTGGGCAACTAAATTTCAAAAGCTGGCAAATCCAGTTGTCTCCTAAATACAGAAAGTACTTAAATCCTGAGCTAACACAAGAGAAAGAAGGATAAAGGATGCTCTGCATATCACCAAAAAGCTTGTGCACTTTGCAGAATCACTGGCTAGGTTAAACAAATATGCTAAGCAGAGATCAAAACAATCCTTTGATCTGCAGCCTAGTTTCCAGAGCTGTGGCTCGGCTCCTGTTGTAAATAACTTGTATAAATCTGTACCATTTGCCTTCAGGTAATATCAAAAGTGCCAGGGATTCACAGGCAAACGCTTCTCTCTGCCATTAGAACATGGATCAGATAAAAAAATCCACATTTATTATTTACTTTTACATTTTTGCTTGGCCATGGAATGGCTGCAGTGTTTGGATACTATAGAATACAGGGGTTAAATATTGCAGGGCACTGCTGCTGGATTCTGCATGAATACTGATGGCACTATGCAGTACATGGTACCCTTGCCTTCAAACTAGTCTATAGTCCTCCCACTATGATGTGTTGAATTTTGGGACAATGAATGAAAAAACACAAAAAACAATAAAGCAAAAAAAAAAAAAAAAAAGGACGCCTACTGTACATACCTCCAGCATCCCTGTCAGGTCCAGCGCAGTGAAAAACATTGTGGTACAAAAGAGGCTTGAGGAATCCGACGGTAGAAAAGCTATGCAACTTGCTGACTAACTTTGCCCTGTGTTTTGATGGTGGACACAAAGGAAAACGCTGTCCATTCAAAACAGAGCAGGGCAGCACGGGGAACAGAGGGGGCCGTGTCCTGGGCTGCCGTCAGTGCCCCGTTTGACAGCGCAGAGGCCACGGCCTACGCTGGCACAGAGTGACACGAAGCTTGCGCCGCCAACAGAACAACTTTTGTGCCCTCGGGAGTCATCTTTTAGGAGAAAGTTTCTGCTCTTTTTTCCCCTTAACTTCTACAGTCAGGCTTTTGATTCCAAAAGCTGGCCATGGCGCGGAACTCAACCCCCCTCGTTTCCGTTCTGTGTGTGTATGTGTGTGTGTGTGTTTGTGAGGGATAGAGGTGTCTGTGTTGGGTAGTCTGAAGTTTTGAAATAGCTTAAATATCAGACTAGTACACCAAATTATTCCTCGGCCTTGCAAGACCTTAAATGCGATCCACTTCATTCCAGAAAAACTGAATTCCAACAAAACAATGAACTCAAATAAATCAGGCAAATGAAAAATACAGGTAATATAGCTAGCTCAGGAAAAGCCAAATAATGAAGTATGATGATCAGACTAAACATTACATTTAGAATATTCATTTTACAATATTTATTTGTGCATAAAAAGTTAGAATAAATGCAAATAAATAAACAATAAATGTGATTTAGCGTGTGTTAGTATAGACATTTCCAAACCTCTTCTTGAGGAAGCCCAGTGCTTACAGTAAATATCCAAAACCTGCTTCAGTTTATATAGATTGAACCAGGTGCTGCTGATACAATTCAACAAATCTATGAAATGGCTGGAGAGCCAAATCTGAATCATACCAGCATTTTATTAAACCAGAAATCAATCACTATTTTAAAAATAAGACATTCTTATTCATATTTTACTTTATGTATACAATGAATGGCCATAACATTAAAACCTCTGAAACAAGGTGTGCTGTGGTACTGAGTACCAAGGTGTTAGCAGCAAATGGATCCTGTAAGTCCTGTAAGTTGCAAGGTAGAGCCTCCACCACTACCTTTCTACTATAGTCAACTTGTTCACAGTTTATGCTACAGTAGCTCTTCTGTGGGCTGTGAGATCAGACCAGACGGAGTAGCCTTTGCTCCCTCAATGCACATCAACAAGCTTTGGGCACCCTTGACCCTGTCACGGGTTCACTGGTTGTCACCTTCCTTAGGCCACTTTAATAGGTACTAATCACACTTTTGGTAGGTACTAAGCACACTGGGAACTTTCCACAAGACCTGTCATTTTGGAGATGCTCAGACCCAGTCATCCAAGCCTTACAATTTGGTCCTTGTCAAAGGTGCTCATTTAATCATGTTTGCCCATTTTTCCATCAGGTTCAAGAACTGACCATTCACTTGCTGCCTAATTTATCCCACCTGTACCACTGTAACGAGAAACTGTAATCAATGTCATACCCTTCACCTGTCAGTGGTTGTTATGTAATGGCTAACTGGTGCATTTTCTTGTATTTATTACTTATACTTATAATCTTACATATAATGAATTACAAGCAAAAACACACTCCATGTCCAGAGAAATAGCTCTAAACATTTTTCATTTTTCAAGACACGGTACTGTGTGTGTTGCAGGTTGTTTATTTTTATTATTATTTACATATTGTTTTCTTAAGATTAAAACACTCTAAGGGAATCATAACTCAAAATAAAATCACGAATAGAGCGTATATGTGTTGCCTTTCTTCAAATACACGCTAGCAGTCATATCTACTCAATAGGGTTTTCCTTATTGTTGCTATTTTTTGCATTTTAGAGAAATAAAAGAGAATGTCCAAACCCAGCCTTAAATATGGTGATCACCCTAGAATGTCCGAAATGGTTTGTGTAAGTAAAAACAAAGCAATTAAACATGGCAAAACACATAATCTATGATTGGGTCCAGGTGCTCCCTTGACCAATCAATACATATATAACTATAACATAATATGCCAATACCAAAAGACATTAAAATAAGAAATGTAACACATGGAATTACTGAGTGAACAAAGTCTATTTAGACTCTTTAAAGTAGCCCCACTCCTTTCCTTGATGCAGTTTTCTGCACTCTTGGCATTCTCTCAAGCATGAGGAGCCACCTGGAACATTTATCTGTCAGGAAAGGAGTTCCATATATGCTGAGCCTTGGTTGGTACCTAAAAACTACTTGCAAAATGTATATAGTTTTTAACATTCAAAACACATTCAAGTATAAGTGTCTTAGACTATAAAAAATAAACAGTTGACCGACACTGTAGAAAAAGTGCCTATAGCCACATAACCTTGGATCTACAGTCATGCTGTCCAGGTGCATTTCAGTCCCCATGGAAGGAACAACCTACATGGCACCTTAGGGTCCAGTAATGTACCTTAAAGGTACTATTCACTGTTAATAGATTTTATAACTTCAAATAAAACAATCAATCAAGTCAGGGTAAGTGGAGTCAATGCAGCTTAAAACAAAGTAATTGTAGTAGACAATGATATATATTCTAGAATGTTCCCCAACCAAAAATATCTCTAAAATATAGTACCGTCAACAATGCAATTTTCTCACATTTGCAATTGCCTGCTGTAAAGTAGTGCACAATAGTAAATAGAGTGCAGTAATGCAGAAACATAAATATCTCAGATCCCATTCATCTGTAAGTGTATGAAACATTCGCATAGCTACAAGGTTTTGCAGCCACCCAGGGGGTCGCTGCATGAAAAGCAGTTCTCCCATTTCAGTCAAAGCCCTGTCTTTCTACCAAAGCTTGCACAAAGAAACTCCAGGCTAAAGAAACACTAATGAAACGCTGGGCACAGCAGTAAGAGAGGCAAAAATTGGGAAAAAACAAGAAAAACATTTGATAATTTTTGCTGCCTGTGGATGTGGAGTAGAGCTAAATTGCTGCATGCTATATTAGCATGTTAGATGGGAGCGCTGGTCTGAGAGGCGGTGTAAGCTGTGCATATGCGTTGCAGGGCTAAATTGTGAAATGACAGATTCTGGGTGTGATGGAGAGAATGACTAACTAATAAGAAGAGAGTGCCAGTCTGCTGGAGGAGAAAAGTATTAGCACTCTACGCCGTCAATCACACGCCTGGAAAACCGGTCCCAACAATAATCATCTTCACAAAGATCGCAGCTCTTTGACTCACTTTGACTCGCTAAGGCCAGGCGAATAATAAATACACATGGCCGAGAGGCTGGGTGGATGTCTGCTGACGGTGGGGTCCATCCACCACCTTTGGGGAGGGGTTCACCTATTTAGATTTTTTGACATGTGGAGAAAAGTGAGAGCATTCGCTGGTGCAAATGTAGCATGAAATGCTAAGGAGAGGCATGACTAAATGCTAAGACCATTGTCTGAGGTTGCTGAATAATCTCTGGTTAATTAGAAAGGATAACGGCTGTAAGCTGTGATGATGGTTTGAAGTCAGTGTGTGAGCGAAAGTTACCAGCGCTCAGATCCATGCCTCACCAATCAGAACAGAAACAGCAAGAAGTTCTAACAAGGAAGAGTCTGCCAGGTGGCGAACTGGCGGTACCAACACAACGCACAATCTGTCCGCTTCTCCTTCCAAACCACTGACAGCTGCCATCAACAGCCCCACACTCACACTCTCTCGCACACACACACACGCGTGCGCGCACACGCACACATGTAGGCGTGCATGCACACATACACACACACTTGGTGCATCGGCTGAGCTCTACCCCACCCATAATGGACAGACGGTCAGGTAGCCTTGTAATGATTTTTGTCGCAATTTAATCTTTAACTTACAAACCCCTCTTTGAGATCACTATGCTTTGTAGAACCTAAATCCATCTTCTCTTTCGTGGGAAACCTTCAAATGTCTTAAAAAACATACCCCTTCAAGCATGTGAGGGCACAGCGAGGAGCGCGACCGTGAGCAAACTCCACTCTGCTTGCTGCAAGCAGGCAGCTAAAAATAAAAACTGGCAAAGTTCTGCAGATCTCTTATTGGTCCCATAGTTTGATTTCACATTTAGCATTTTGCATCCCCCCCTCGCATAAACAGAGCATTCTTCTTCTACTGCCATACAATGAGACTTGAGTGACTCTGGCAGCATGTTTTGGATCGCTGCTCCTCAATCCACCAGTGTATGTTATCAGCAGGTAAACAAGCTTTCCAACAAAGCCATAATGGAACTGCACGCGGCATAAAGAGGCTCATCTCAAAAAGCTATAGAGCCCATCAAAGCCGGTGTCATTCCTTCGGCACAGGCGCCGCAGCTGGGAAATGCTGGGCTGTTAGGCTCCATTTTGAATCGCCAGCTATTTTCAGACTCTTCAACTATTTGGAGTGATTATCTAGAACTTGTCAGGGAGTAGGGGGAGATTATGGCAAATAAAACAAGAAATCTCTTCGAAAGGAGGGTTTACTTTTTCTTGTTTCTCTTTTTTTCCCAAGCAGCCCGCTCTAAATGTTCCCCCTTTTCCGTTTTACGCTGGAATTTATTCTGAAGGCACGAAAATCACTCTGTCTTTGCAGGGTTGTAATTCATTTGGAGGTATTGCAGGACACTCTTTGAGATGTTTTCCAAGAGGTTTGGATTTGGGTAAAAATGGTAGGCAGAAAAAACATTAAAGATTGAAGTGTTTACAATATAGAATAAGGGAATGGTTTATATCCAAGAGAGTCTTGAAATGAAAAATCAGTGAAAACATACAGAAATAAAAGCCGACAGACCACCTATTTTGTTGTCACCCAAAACAAAAGCCTCTTTTCTCCTTGTGAGTTTGGGCGACCACAACAACTGTCATGGTGAGAATATGCACTGCGCTCTCCTCCATGGAACCCAACATCATGCCATGTCCTACGGTCTGTCAGTTTGGCCGCCGGCTTTCCCGGCACACATGCAGTGATCTCTTCTGTCCTTTGATAAAAACATAGAACAGTGGAATTTTCTGTTAATGACACATGACCTATAATAATGACAAGATTATTAATGGCAAATATGCCTTTTTGTCATGAACATTTACAAAATCAATGTTAATCATATTGGCAAATTTGTATGTTACCCATTTGCTAACAAGGACAGGACTTTACACACATGAGAAGATCTAAATTTCTGAATAGCTTCTGATTTCTTTTTGGAAAACTACCATGAAGGTGTAAGAACATAAAACCACATAAAAACATAAAACTAGGTGACCATACCAAGATGATGATAGTTTTTTAATTTGTTTAAGCATAAATTCCAGTTCACATTTTTCTAAAGTCATTAAAGTTAAAAAAACAAATGGATAAAGAGTAGCAGTTAAAAAGCAAATAAAAATGTGTTCTACTATTACATATGTGCATGTCAGTTACATTACAATTATATTGCAGTGTTTTCATATGGCCCTAATTTCAGCAACACAATTTTAAATTATGACCATTACCTCCAATTATGAAAGTGGAAAGCACGTGAAATTCTTATTTTCAGCTTTGACTAAAAGGATGATTTTCCTTATGGACTACCTGACTTCAGGGCAAGTGTTTGTCAGCTTAGCACAATTGCACACAAATTGGCATGGGATTCTCTTGACAAATAGGCTTTGTGAACAAGGAATGAAAATGTATATTGTATTTCACTGAATGCACCACTCTGGGGTTTGCATGAATGTTTTAAACCATTTGGTAATATCATGACAACTGTATTTAGGCAACTATAGGGAATCTGAAATGATCTTAGATATATATTATATATTATCATGAGTATATCCAGTGTGAACTGGAATCTAAATTATAATGTGGAGGAAAACCACACACATTAATCTGGAATCTGTCAGCCTATCTCAGACAACTCAAAGATGCAAAAAAAAGCTTTTGTTCAGCAGTCGATCCTCAGTTTAACACAACTGAATATCGCATAAGATCAACAATACCACAATAAATGAGAGCTTCTGCTTTTAATAATCCACAAGACTATTTTAGATCATATTAATGGAGCAATACATTATTATCCATCCTGATTAAAGCTATGAAAAGGGCTAGTGATACATGTCTGTTTGATGATCTTTATGTATGTATGTAGAATTAAAACATCTTTTCAAAGGTTGTTTATTCCAGAGTCACAATCCCTTGGCCAATTTCCTGACACAATGAGCTACGTTTGATGGATTTAAGTAGATTTACTTGATGCGCAGCACTCTTCTCATACATGCATTACCTCCAGTTTCTCAGTTATGATTGCCTGCTCTATCAAGTTGGGAATATTTCCATTCATTTCTCTTTATTCCTTCATCTCTATTATCTCATCAATAGGGCAATATTTTCTGTATTGTCTGTGTTATCTTTGTGGTTTTGAATGTGACTAGAGGTAGAAGTTGAAATGTTTTTGTGACTGCAAATAGTCCATTCACAACACACTTTTATCCACGGTTTACATCAGGGATACTTACATCTTAGCAAATATGGCTTTTAACTGAACCTAAGCATCCAGGAAGATTATTTGGTTGTTTCAGCTCTGTAGCCCAGTACAGAAATGGAAACAATGACCATCACACTTCTGTTTTTCATATGCAACTGGACAACATGCTGTTCAGTTTCTTGGCCAGCTGTGTGTCACCGCATATTTCATAAATATGGAGGTGAACAAAATTCTGCATAATTCTAGCTGATTCTGATTAATTCAAGTGAAGAAGTCAATCATGAGGCTGGATATCAGAACAAAAGGGCTGAGACAAAATATTAGGTCCAAACCAGCCCACATGTAGTCCACATTTTTCTTCTTCAGTCTAACATCGCTAGTCATTAGTCACCCAAATCATGTCTGTCAATACAAGCTCAACATTTCTTTCAACCCAAAACTACACAGTGTAGCCGAACCCTGTAGGCAGCCGTTTTAGAAAACAAGGTGTGTTTTCTGGAATGTCCTCTGGAATAAGAATGCCGATGTAGTGGGGGTTTTTTCAGCCTTGGTGTTGTCTGTAATGGCTGCCTCTCAAGGTGAAGTTTTGTTCAGTTTTATAGCTTACAGTAAGTCAGATGATGTCCTAAACAACCAAGGCTGTCCCATCTTAAATAAGAGATGGATGGAGTTTGAGAAAAGTTTCAGGGATATATTTTTCAGAAACAATTTAGATGGCTGTTAGTATTTGTAAGCAATGCTAGCTTGTAGCTCCCAAGTTAAAATGAAGGAGCAAAATCAACTACATCTAAGGTAAATGGAAAAGTGGGTAAATGTTATATTTTATTGCTTTAAGCATTAGTGAACAATATTGGCAGACTGGCAGAGCACAAAATCCACAGCAAAAATATAAAGAACACTATCTCTGATATACGAACTGATGTGCCAAACAGAAAAGTGGACAAAACACCAAAATGACCTGGTCCACGTTCACCAAAAGATGCAAAAAGGGAATATAAATTAGTTGGCCAAAACTGTAAAAAAGAATGAATAATAACAAAGCATACAAATATAAAAAAACGCTAATTCTGTGACAGTTACACACTTTACACTTACACTGTTATGTACAAATGAGACAAAAACACCTAACTAGAATGATGGAATGAGAAAAGTCTTCAGAAAAAAGAAAGTGCTCAAGATCCAGAGCAAGCCATCAGATTTGTCAAATATTAGTGTCACAGGTTTGTACAGCTGCTAGTGGAATTAACTCACTTCTCTTTACTGTTGATGTGACAAATTCAGATCTACAGAAACACCGTAACTGCACAGATTGATCCTAAAGAGAACACTTCACCTTGTCTTGCTGAACACATACTATTAAAGCTGCAATGTTGGTTTTTCAGGCCAAGTATGTGAGTGAGCACATACAAGGAATTTGATTCCGGTCGATGGTGAATATGCAATATGGATTTCAATTTATAAAATCACTCAACCACACTGAACACCACATGCATTTCACTCACTTTCACTCACTCAGATGGAAGGCAGAAAGGCCTTAAAACAAGCAGGAACTGAATACAGGCCTAGCACAATATCAGCAGGGAAAATAAACGGCTCTTGATTATGGCTACACATCACGCTTCAGGTAGTCACAGCAACCAAGTACTGAAGATTATAGTTCTATCTAATGTCATTTCTATATAGTTCACTCAATCTACATGTAAATCTAAACTGAACAAAAGACAATGTCCTGCAGTTTAACTTAATACCCATTGTGTTATTGAAACTTGAGTTTTGAGTTTTGGAGTGCCCAATGTTCATCTTCTACAGGAGGCCAGGACCTCTGGCTTCTCTGTTTCGGTTAAGTACTGTTATGTAGTGGCTGAACTGAGAAGTACCTTTAGCCACAGGCTCACCAGCATAAAGTGCACCAGTTTTTTTATTCTGATTCTGATTTGTAGTGACAACAGAAAATCTTGGAGCTTGGAATTTCTTGGGTTCAAGCAGTAAGAAGAATTACATATTTAACAATGTATACATTATTGTATTTAATTACATTTACTTTCCTGACATTCTGAATCAACAGGTCCAAGTCTGCATTTCTTACCCTTTTATCTTTTTTTCTTTACTGTCAAGACAAAACAGCACAGCAAAGAACAGCAAAAAGTAACTCATCATAATATTCTACTTACAAATGACTGAAACTTTAAAAACTCCTATGATTAAGCTTGCTTAAGGGAAGATTTTAATAGCATGATAAAAACCAAGGCTGAAAGATATTGTCTAATGTTAACATTATGATTAAAAAAATAGTTCTTTCATTTTTCAATCTCAGCTCCTTTTTCAAAAATTTATTTCCCCCATACATTTCATGTCCCACA